>JAKTTZ010000010.1:0-537008 GCA_030556425.1 Ogataea ovalis
TGTGAGGCATGTCAAAAAGGAAAAGCTGTTCGTACGTTCCCCAAGCAGAGATCTGCAGAGATCACTGCTCCCTTGCAGGTGATTCACTCTGATGTTTCTGGCCCATTCCCTGTTCCGGGTTTGAACCAGGAGAAATACTTCCTCACAATTGTCGATGATTATACGAGATTCTGTCAAATTATTCCTATGAATTTGAAATCTGAAACCACTCAGCATATTGTGAGCTATATCAATTGTGCCGAGAGACATTTTTCTCGTGATGGTTTGAAGGTTGTTGCGTTGAGAACAGATAACGGTGGTGAATTTGTGAACAATGAACTCTGTTCTTTTCTTCAGCAGAAAGGGATCCCGTTGGAGTAATTATTCTTGGATATTACTTTAACAATGGTGCTGAGTGTAAAGAAGCTGGCAAATGAGAAGTGGCGAGATTGTGTTGGCAAATGGGAGGCTGACAAATTGCTAATGGCGAATCGCGAGCTGATAAATTACTGCGGCTAATTCCACATGGAAATTAATATATATAAGGAGGGCTGAATCCCCTCCTAGTTGTGTATTTGAAATATATATAATTTTATATAAGTATGCAAAATAAAATATATTAACTGTTAAACATGAGTTTGGAGAATAGAGTGACTATACTTCAACACCAAATTCCTATCTCAACAAATATCCATGCTGATATCCTGTTGATCAATTTCTATTCTAATGTCCCGTTGATGGTCCATACTATTTTCCCGTTGAATTCTCTGTACTGGCCCCCCTGTTGAAACTGGTGTAGATTCACAAAAGAAATACTTAGATCAGATCCTCCTGGGGTCAAAGGATCTTCTGATATTTCAGTATCTTCAACCACATAGTCAGGATCTCGAATACCAATTGTACTTGATCCTTCCACACTTGTACTATCTCTTAACAGAACATAGTACTGTTCCCCCTTGTCTTTCAATGGAAATTGAGTAGCTATACCTTTAAATGAAGAAGTCCTAATGATACCAACATTCTTTGGATCCCACACAACAGCAATATGAATTGTTCTGTCATAACCAAGAAAATACCTTCAATGCTTTTCTTAAAAAGTTTCTGAGTTCTATCATAATTAAAACAAAAAACTTGGCATCCAAATGGCAAAAATTTGTTAAATTCCTTCTTGATTATCTTTCCTGTGAGATTTTCATATGGTGATATGGTATTTTTATAGGTTCTTGGTAACATATTGTTTAAAAATATTGCGTAGTTGAAAGCATAAAGCCATTTTTCATTAGGAATTCTAGATGAGTTCAATAATAGTTCCATTTTTCTTCTAATATAACCATTCATTGACTCTGCACTCCCATTTTGATAGGAAGAGTGGAGGTGCTGTATAATTTAATATATAGCCACATTTGTTGAAGTATAGTCACTCTATTCTCCAAACTCATGTTTATCAGTTAATATATTTTATTTTGCATACTTATATAAAATTATATATATTTCAAATACACAACTAGGGGGGGATTCAGCCCTCCTTATATATTAATTTCCAGGTGGAATTAGCTGCAGTAATTTACCAGCTCGCGATTCGCCACTAGCAATTTGTCGGCCTCCTATTTGCCAACACAATCTCGCCACTTCTTATTCGCCAGCTTCTTTACACTCAGCACCATTGTTAAAGTAATATCCAAGAATAATTACTCCAACAACATTCATCACAGAATTTGTTAAAATCTATTGTGTTGAGTTCGTTATCACCTTTAATTTATACTAGATGATGTTTTCCTAATGCCAAAATGTTCTTCAATTTTCTTAATAAAACAACAGCAGCTTCTGTCATTTCAGATTTTTTCTTCAACACCTTTCCTAAACAATACCTTGTTTTAACTTCCGTTGCTAAAATACCATACATCCCACCAATAGGACAGATCATATCTATGGCTACTTCTTCCCCAATTTTCAACTCAGTAATTCTATTTGTTCTCTTACCCTTCGTGTTGCGTACTATTCCTCGCACATATAGAGCATTCAGATAAAGCGCGTTGGATTTCTTCCTTCGTGAATTTACCCTTCAGCACTGATCTCAATTGATTTAACGACACATGATGAGAAGATCCAGTGTCCACAACAAACCAATTAACACATCCGACCAATCGTTTTGTATTCAATTGATTTGCAAGGCCAATATGTTTTTCCTTTGAGATCCTTTTCAACACCTTATTAGATAACTCTGAGACATTTATCGAGTCATCACACTTTCCTAATGCTTGTTGAAATAGGAATTTAGGAAGTCCTACTCATCTCTTAGATTATTTATTAACTAACATATTGAATAGACAAGATGATAAAATCAGTAGATTGATTAGTAGGTGAACTAACAAGTATACCACAAAGTGGATACAGCTGGAGTATTACAATATAGTAATAATATATAAATAAATAAGTTAAACTATATGTAATAAGAAATAACAGTAGAACCGATAAAGAAAGATATAAAGTATATAAAATAATTCCTTGGATAGGGGGAAAACCTCTATATTTATACCTCAAAAAATATGCCAGGCAGCACTAAAAAAATATTGGCATTCAGGAAGAAAAATAAAAATTGCTAGAAGATTCTGGACTGCGCCACAGAATTTACTAGAACATTCTAGAGCTGCGCCACCAAAAATTCCAGAACATTCTCAGAGTTTCTAGGAAGTTCTGGAGAGTCAAACCAGATTTAGTATCAACACAAATCATCACAATTTGACAATTCAGATTACACAACCAGAAGTCATATACTTCAACAATGCTCGTGAACTATTCTTCACTACGACTGCGTCGCCTGTCACGTGCTCTGAAAATGGCTGGGCTTCTAGCATGCAGGTCCACGCCCCCTTGTTCATATCCCATTCTCCCAATTCCAATTCATCTGAACTATCCTCGAACGCCATCATAGCTTCCCCACTTTTATTCTTCTTAGATTTTTGATTGTTATTCTTATTGCCTGGGAAATTAACCACAAAATGACCAGGTTTGTGGCACTTAAAGCATTTTTTAGTTTTTTATTCTTTGCATGGTTACCAATCTTGTCCTCGACTGATACTTTATTAATATTAGCAGATTCTTCTTTTCTTGAGATTAAACCTTCCCTGATAGAAGATTTAATTTGTTCAGAAATTACTTCCTGGCTTGTTTGTTTGCAAAGAGATTCGTTTCCTTTGTAGTTGAATTCCTTCAAAAATATATTCACATCTGCAAAGGAAACCTCCAAACAAGGAATAATTAACAAGTTGTTTTAACTCAGGAATATAGAAAGACAATACCTTCATACAGATATCATTTGATTTGAAAGAGTTCTTCCTAAATCCTTTAACTGCTCTTTCAAACAAAGCACTTAATCTCATAGGAGGAGATTCAAAGCTAATAGCAGTAACAATTTCATCGAAAGCATATTTACCAGCAAGATAATTACCACCAAACCTAACCATTAAGTCTAAGAAAATTGGCCAGTGCTCGAAATTTTGAATTTTTTTTGCACCAGTAGCAGTCTTGATCTCATCTTTTAAATAAGACCAGTGATTGGAAAGCTCATGTTCAAAGATTTCAGAAACAGATGGGAATTGATAATTTATTTCGTTCATAGAGGATAGTTAGTTCGAGTTGAAGGTTAATAAAGTTGAAAATTGACAGCTGTAAGATCTAAAGGTTGGAAATCTAATAAATTCTACAGGTAGATGAGTTATAATTGATAAGTTAATCTTTTTATTAAAATTTTATGTAATTTAAACTGTTTACAACTAAGAGAAATTAACTCGTATTTATGTTAAAAATTCTGAATTGAAAATTCTATAATTTTCCAGAAGTCGTCCAACCACTTTTTCTGCGAAACCACCATTTTCAATGCTTAAACATTCTGTCTGTTGTACCATGCTGGTTCTCTAGTGGTATGTCTTCATTCAACGCCTTTCATTCCATTCCATAACTTTGTTCATTTAGACACTTGCCAATTACGAGACAAACTTTTAAGACTATATCTTCTTTCATAATATACTTTCTCAAAGTATAGTCACTCTATTCTCCAAACTCATGTTTATCAGTTAATATATAGTTAATATATTATATTTTTTTTGCATAGTTATATTAAATTATATATTTCAAATACATAACTAGGTGGGGGATTCAGCTCTCCTTATATATTATATCCGGGCGGAATTGGCCGCAGTAATTTATCAGCTGGCGATTCGCCATTAGCAATTTGTCAGTCTCCCATTTGTCAACATAATCTAGCCACTTCTCATTCGCCAGCTTCATTACACCCAACACCATTGTTAAAGTAATACCCTATGAATTGTTAGTGAGTATTCCGTCGGAAAATTGAGTTGGTCACTACCTTTCAGTTGAAAAACTGTTCTTTACCAAGTGCGGCTTAAACAATTTTTCGGTCTATATAAAGACCCGCGAATTCCCACTTTTCTATATTTTTCTTATATAGCTTAGATAACTAATTAGGTAATCATCTAATACATTACACATTACACATTAAAATAAATAAATTTATATATATATCCAAGAATAATTACTCCAACACTGTCTGGTATATTTTTTGAGGTATAAATATACGAGGTTTTCCCCCTATGCAAGGAATTATTTTACATACTATTTTATATTTTTCTTTTAAAGTATCAATCTGTTTTTATAAATTATTGAATATATTTTATTAAGGTTCTTAATCAATAATGAATGAGTTTAATGTTAGAGTTAATTCACTTCAACAGGTTATGTGCCAGTTTGCTCCAACCAATAAGCTCAACAATGATCAAAAATTGTTATCTGCTGAGAATTTTCAATCTTGGCAGCAAATGGTTCTTTTTAAGCTTTCTGTTCTTGGTAACGGTGTTTCCGAATATTTTTCAACCGGTGAGGTTATTGCTACTGAAGGTTACAGTGAAAACAGTTACTACATCAAATCAAGTTCTTGCCTCCACAAACACCAATTATTTTTGACGACAATCAAAGGTGCATACTTAGAGCATCCAGCTCATCACCAACAAAAAAAGCATATTGACATTCTCCATCACTTTCTAAGAACTGACTTTTACCTAAGGCTTTTGTCATAATATCAGCTACCATGTTACTGGTATCAGCTGGTAGCAGCTTAAAATCATTCTTTCTAAGATGTTTTCTTAGAAAGTGATGGAGAATGTCAATATGCTTTTTTTGTTGGTGATGAGCTGGATGCTCTAAGTATGCACCTTTGATTGTCGTCAAAAATAATTGGTGTTTGTGGAGGCAAGAACTTGATTTGATGTAGTAACTGTTTTAACCATAGTTCTTTAACAGCATCTGAAAGGCCAAGGTACTCAGCTTCGGTAGATGAAAGTGGAACAGTAGCTTGCTTTGTGGATTTCCAAGTGATTGCAGCACCAGACAACTTAAAAACATAACCAGATGTAGACCTGCGATCTGATTTATCTCCAGCTCAGTCCGAATCTGAAAAACTGTTGAAGTACAGTCACTCTATTCTCCAAACTCATGTTTATCAGTTAATATATAGTTAATATATTATATTTTTTTTGCATAGTTATATTAAATTATATATTTCAAATACATAACTAGGTGGGGGATTTGTCCTCCTTATATATTAATTTCCAGGTCGAATTGGCCGCAGTAATTTACCAGCTCGCGATAAGCAATTTATCAGCCTTCCATTTGCCAACACAATCTCGCCACTTCTCATTCGACAGCTTCATTACACTCAGCACCATTGTTAAAGTAATATCCAAGAATAATTACTCCAACATTCTCCTGTTGTTTCTTTGTATTGAGGTTTTTTGGTCTGAAGAATTGGATATTGCATGCTGGCACATCCAAGCCATCAAATTTCAGCTTATTACTTAAGCAGGTGCACAAGCTAGATACTCAAATAATTAACTAAGTTTCACCGAACAATGATATATCAAGCATAAGTGGCCGAGTGGTCTAAGGCGGTAGACTCAAGTTCTACTCTTCGTGAGGAGACGCAGGTTCGAACCCTGTCTTATGCAGATATATTTTTTCCAGTTTTTTTTAATTGAAATATTGGATATTCATTCCACTACACTTGTTGAGTAAAAAAAAATAATTTTGAAGCAAATAGTCAATTAAATATTAGATGGATTGATTAGAATAAAACTATAAGAAAGGTGAAACATGGATAATAATCGAAAGGTCCTTAGAACAAATGAAAATATAGCTAGTTAAGAAAATACAAAGGATGCTCAAATGAATTTAATATTTTCATCTGATCAATTTAGCAAAAACTACCAAATTAGCTAGAAACTAGATCTGAAGTTTGTGAAATAGATAGTCCCGTGAAGCCAGTTAAAGTGGAACAAGTGTTAGAGAGAGAGAGCAAAACAAAGATGGAAGTTAAAAAAGAAGAAAACACTTATAAACAATTTTTTTTGTAGGGTAGGAGTGATTCAATGGGTAGGTGGTCATTCAACAATAACCAAATCTTGGTCCCATTTAGATAAATATTTATCTTTATTGTCACGGAAAAGGCGTTCTAATGCGTCAATGTAACAAGCATGGTAGTGATCTATTTCACTTTGATCAACTGGATCACCAGGCTGGCGGCCATTGAGTCTCTTAATTGGAATAGGAGCTCCAAAAACAACATCGATTGGTCTTCGATAAGGTAATAATCCAAAATCGTAATTAAAAATTCCTCGGGACATAATGATAGGTAAAGTGAATCCTACACTTTTTTTCAACCATAATTGTCCGCTTTTTAAAATTCTTTTGAAGTAACCGTCACTTTTCTTTTGTTGATCAGCATCTTCATTGGTATAATAGACATCATAAATATTATTTTCACCAAAAGCATAAACAGGAACAAGGCATATATCATCCTCATTCGATGCAACACTGGTCGGAGACTGCCCAACCATCTCTAATGCTAATTTGACAAAACCTTTACGCCTTCTTAAAACGATAGAATTCAATCCTGGTTTGGCCAGCAAACTTTCAGATGCTCCACCTACAACAATTACAACACTCATATCCTGCTTTAGCAAAGACTTTAAATTATTTCTGGTCACTGCAGTGATACCCAAGGACATCAAGTAATCTCTATAAAATGGCAATTGAAATTGATTGACCAATGTTGTGACGAAAGTTATAATTCCTGGGAACATTTTCCGGAATCCAGTACATTCCATGGTAAATCCTGCAGTGACACCCATAGCAATGATTCCATGCGGATGATATCCAAATATATATCTTGGGCCTTCTCTAACTTGAGTGGTTTTCGTTACAATTGTTTTGGAAATTATTTTGAATCTGTACAATATCTTCAATAATGATAAAGGTACAAACTTATTTAATAATGGGGGTAATTTTAATTCTTCTGATTTGACTTCTTTGTTGACAAATGTCGGTTTCAAATCAGAAGTCTTATGTAGAGTTACTGGAAAGTAGGTTGTGAAATATTCAAAAACCTTCTGTCTCTTGAGCCACGGTGAATATCTTGAAGTTGCATTACCATTGGAAGGGGTTCTATCATTTATGTAATATCTAAATGTGTATATTAACAAGAAAGGCCAAAATATGGGAAAGCACCATAAAAAGAAATAAAGAAAAGGCAAAAGTATAATTGAGCTTGCATGCAAAAAAATGGCTAAGGTTTGTAATCGTTGCTTAAGAGGGATTTTCACCTCAGATCTAACCCTATTACCAGGTCTATAGTCAGGATATCTTAAATAGTCAACATTTGCATTCCCTTTTGATTCTGAAATTTTCTTTGAATCATCTAAATCTTCATAATTTGTTCCGATTTTTGATGGATCCATATCAGTAACAGTATGATCTACCGATGGTGACATTGGCTGCTAATTAAAACAGAAGGTGAAGGAAGGCAAGATGGGATTCTGTAGATGAAAAGAACTTTAACGTTCTCAAATAGTCACTAGTCTATCTATGAAATCCGCCAAGCTGATTCTTTTTATTGGAAGCAGTTCTGGAGCAAATTAATAACTAAAATAAAAACAGAAATCCGTATGGTACGATTTCAACAGCTTAATTGATTGGAATGATAATAAACAAGAAATAAGACCTGGAAAACCTACCAAAAAAGAGGAGACCTTGTAAATACACTGATCAAAAGACCATCGACTACTGTTCTAGATAAACAACCTAGCAATCGTGATGCCAACGTGGAAGCTCGATGATCTCTCTTCATCAATTACTTGGTTAGTGCTCACCAATTATAGCAATCCTTGGTGTGTTCCACTCAGATAAGCTGGGCAGTGAGAGGGGCATCACCGCATCGCGCGCCTTGCAGGCCGGGAATTCAGACGGATCCCCCGTAGAGAACCCCGAGCCTCAGCCTAGATAAATGAGGGCCGATGCCGATGGTCCAGCAGTGGCTGCCTAATGCTAACGATGGGTGAATCAATGGATGCACCCTTAGTGTCTTTTAATGTAATGAAGAATATTGTAATTAGAGGGTTCAACAAAAAAGAAGAAGAAAGAAAAAATAAAAGTAAAGTTGGCAAAAAATAAGAGTCAGCTTCAATAAGAAGTAGTCATCTATGGGGAAAAAGAAAAGCAGGTAAAATAATAGTAATAATAATAATAGTAATACTAATAAAAAAACAACAACAGATACATACAGTGAACAAATGAAAGGGTACAGGAGAAGCTATCCTGATTAAGAAACATTTTAATCATCACCAAATGCAAATAGAATAGTCTAAATAATTAAAGAAAAAACGAAAATAAATATGTGAATGAAATAGAAAGAAACAACGAAAGACAAAAGAAAAGTTTAAGCCCAATCATTTATCGGTCCAACACCCAAAAGATTTCTTTCAAAAAACCGATTTCGTTAGATGAAACGTGAACTTTTTTAAAAAAAGTAGCACCAAAAAAAGTAAAAGGAGAGAAAAAAGATAAATTTATATAAAGACAACGAAAAAAAAAACACACTTCATCATATAATCATAACAAGAACAAAAGAGAAAACAAAAACAAAATAAAGGAAGCAAAAGATTCATAAAAAGTATTCATTACCATTTTTTTGATTTTTGGAAGGATTAGCCCTGATAGTATCATCAGGAACGGCACAAAAGATTTGAAATTTAACATCTAAATCGTCATCAACTTTCATAACACTGGCAACATTACCACATCTATAACAATAATTAGGGGCCGACCAAACAGTAACAACATCCTTTTGCGGGAAGTGATATCTAAAACCTTCCATAACGAGTTGATGAGCTCTAGCTATCAACTGTAAATTATTTATATGGTTAAATTCTCTAGCCACTTTGGCACCAAACAACCATCCTGCACCTCTTGGTGAGATAGCCCACGTATCAACATTATCAGGGTCGGACCAAACTAGATCACAGAAACCACCTTCATGAGGAACTTCTTGAGCTCTACTTAGCACTCTGATCTGATCCAACATTCTAATTTCTGGTGACAATCCACCATGGATGCATAAAATCTTACCGTCTATTATAGCACTTAAAGTTAAGAAATCAAAGACTTGGCAGCAATATTTCCAAACCATTGTTGAACCATATTTATTTAGGCATTCTTCATAAAACCCATAAACTTGTGTTATTTGTCTGGATTCATGGTTTCCTCTCACCAACGTGATATGCTGAGGAAACTTAACCTTTAAAATCATTAGCAGAGTAAATGTTTCCAAAGAAAAATAACCCCTATCAACATAATCACCTAAAAACACATAATTCGTACTTAGATTTGAATTTGATGGGAATCCACCTGCAGTTTTAAATAATTCTAGTAAATCATGAAATTGACCATGAATATCTCCACACACAGTAACTGGTGATCTAACGGGTTGGATGTTTGATTCTTCCATTAATAAATCTTTCACCTTTTCACATAACTGTTTCATGTCATTTTCAGGTAATGCTTTACAATTTTTGATATCTTCAAACCACTGTTCTGGACCTCTCTCGGACATTTTGTATTTAAAAATTTATAATTAAGTTCTTTCTTCCTGTGAATGTGTTATTATTTGCTCGGATGGCTGCCTTCGATATAATTAGTGACAACTGACTGGTGCTTTAAGCACTCTTTGAAAAAATCAAAAGGTTTATAAAAGTTATAGCTATAGAAAAAAAATAAAAAATGAAAGTATTGATGAAGCAAAAATATGAATGATTGGTTTAAACCGTTATATATTGATTCTAGCAGTTACTTCACCTTTGAAATAAATTATGCAGATATATATATTATGATATGCTCAAAAGCAATTTGAAACGCCAAGCTAAAATTAACTTGTATTTGAAGTACGACTATATCCTTACAAGTGTTAGGGCAATAAAAGCAGTCAATATGTACCTTATGTCAACTATCAATAGGTTAAAGAGTGGCAAGTATGGGTGTCACTTGGCCATCTATTACTAATAAACATGCTGATTGGAAGTAATTTAGAATTCGGGTTGGTGTTGGAAATGGACGAGGGCGTGCAATTGCAAATTCTTTTGGCGATGCAGAGGTGCATCGAAGTTTTCTTGATCGACGCGATCGATCTCGATTCTCGATCCCGATCTATCGAATGAGCGGACGATTACAAATTTACAAAATACAGACGTTTTTACTTGCAGAAGGACGCGTCTATTTAACTGCCTGGCCAGTCTAACTCTAGTTCAGTAGTAAATTGTAAGTTTGTGATGGATTTCAATGATGTTCTTATATTCTCAGAATTTTGATGATAATCAATCTTATCTAGTTATTTGAAACCCACAAAGCGGAAACAATTGATAGATAGTACATTGATGTTTCTATGTCTCGTCTCGTCTGATGGAATCTAGCATTATCTGACATTTGTTCTTCTCACAAGTTATTATTTTTTTGATGGAATGCTGCCACAGTTTTCTTTCAAATTCCATGAATTTTTAAAAATAGTTCAATCCTTGCAACCTATATTTTGTTCGACCTTATTCCAGATAAGCTGCTAACCAATGTATAGATAAATAGCACATAAAGGCAACAAAAGAAGACCTTTTTTTTTTTACATGTTACGTTTTACTTCTCGACATTTCTTGGAATATGAACGACAAATCATTAAGGAAAATTAAATATTTATAGAAAACATAAATAGAAGTAACAGTAAAAAAAGAAAACCAACATATAGAAAACAAATTTTTTCTCTAACAAGAAGATTCATAAATTGACCAGCTTTAAAAAGATGAGAAAACTTACCTATATGCCTATAAAGTTAAAGTGTTACCGTCTTCTCTAGCTTTTTCACCATATTTCTTAATTCTGATAGCTTGAACAGCAATGAACCCAGTAGCTTCTTGTGGTTGGAAACCAGTCAATTCATCCATGGAAGATTCAGTGGCATCGTATAATTTTTCAGTTGATGATGATCTACCTAAGATGACTAAAGATCCCTTGTAACATCTAGCTCTAACGACACCGTTAACAGTCTTTTGGGATGGTGCAATCATAGTTCTAACGTATTCACATTCTGGAGTGAAGTACATACCGTTGTACAATAATTTGGAATATGTTGGGGTAACAAAAGTATCTCTGATAGCTCTAACTTCTCTATCTAAGGTCAAACCTTCCAAATCAATGTGGGTGGATCTTAAGATGGTTAAACCTGGAGTTTCATAACAACCTCTGGATTTGATACCAATAAATCTGTTTTCAACAATATCAATTCTACCAACACCGTTTCTTCTAGCAATTGCATTAGCAGTAATGAATAATTCAACTGGATCAGTAACTTCAGATTTATCAGCTAAGATCAACTTAACAGGAACACCCTTTTCAAAAACAACGGTGAAATCTTCTGGAGTTTCTGGAGCGTCAGTTGGATCAACGGTCAATTTCCACATATCTTTTGGTGGAGTAGTATCTGGGTCTTCTAAGATACCAGCTTCGAAAGAGATGTGAGCCATGTTTTCATCTGTAGACCATGGTTTAGCCTTAGTTTGAGTAACTGGAATACCTTTTTGAGCAGCATAATCTAATAAATCTTTTCTACCAGCGAATCTTTCAAAGAAAACAGGATCTCTCCATGGAGCAATAACCTTAACATCTGGCTTTAAAGCGTAGAATGATAATTCAAATCTAACTTGATCATTACCTTTACCGGTACAACCGTGAGAAACAGCGAAACAACCTTCTTGTTCAGCAACTTGAATTTGAGCTTTAGCAATAACTGGTCTAGCCAATGAAGTACCTAACAAGTAAACATTTTCGTAGATAGCATTGACTTGAACAGCTGGGAATAAAACGTCTTCAACGAATTCTTTTCTAACATCAACACAGACGTATTTGGTGGCACCGATAGCTAAAGCCTTCTTTTCAGCAGCTTCGAAGTCTTCTTCTTGACCAATGTTGGCCATGAAACAAACAACTTCATAACCTTCTTCCAATAACCAAGCTAAAATGACGGAGGTATCTAAACCACCAGAATATGCTAAACAAACCTTTCCCTTTGACATTATGTATATATATGAATTAATTAATTAGATTATAAGTAAGATGAACTTATAGACTGAAAATGAATTTATAATAATTAGGAAGAAAGAAGAAGAGAAAAAATAAAATACTATATATAATGAAGAGAAAAGAAAAATTTTCAAAATTATACTGGATGTCGAGAACGTTCAATATGAGATTACAGCATAATTAGTGGAAGTGCTGCGTAACCATGCGCGGAAAAGAGTCAGAATTGCCAGATCAGGTAATTCGTGATGTGCAGCGGGCGCTTGTGAAAAATTCTCCTTTTTTTCGTTTTGGGGGTTTTTTTTCAGCTGTTTCTGCATATTTGATGGATGGATGGATTGATGGTTCAGTTTTTGGTGGCAGCCATCAATTAGTCGGTGGTGCCTGTTCAGTAGTAAGTATGCGGTGCTGTGAATTAGTCATTCTGAT
This sequence comes from Ogataea ovalis, assembly GCA_030556425.1. Taxonomy (NCBI): domain Eukaryota; kingdom Fungi; phylum Ascomycota; class Pichiomycetes; order Pichiales; family Pichiaceae; genus Ogataea; species Ogataea ovalis. The sequence goes on from JAKTTZ010000010.1 coordinate 12,871, forward strand.
TCATTCAAGATATATGGCCTCTGAATACATGGTTTCAGACCTCCATTTGACTGTATTGTTCAGAGAGACGATGCTTTTCTGCCTCTTTTCAGCTACAATACAGTATCCTTTCCTCCCCTAATGTTTCTCAAATATAGATCTTACACATGCACGCAAAAGTTTTCCCATATCACGTGGCAAAAACTTAAATTTGGCTGCTCCTCCGTTATTCCGAATAACCGTGAGAGATGATTACTATGTCAATCTGCTAGCGATGGCCCTACTGAAAAAAAAGCTTTTGGTAGGCTATTTAGTTATAAGGTAACTTTTCTATCTCTTTTAACTTTTTTGTTCGAAAGTAGTGTGATGTGGTTGTGTGATCTCTTTAAGTGCACAGTGATGCTACACAGCGAATCTAATCACTAATAACATCATCAACATAAGTCTCAAATTACCAGATTACTCGTAGAGTTTGACACCCTTGAGTGATGAGTCATAAAACATTTTTTCCTACAGCTTATCGTTGACATTGTCCTTATACTCTATAATCAGATGGTTGAGAACGAAAATATTAGTAATTTGGTAAAACTTAAACAGATCAGGGGGTATGATAACCTTGTATAATGCTAATGACTGGAAGTGATTTACTCTACTTTAATTAGCTAAAATGAAATGATACAAGTAAGCTTATTTCAAGTTCTTAAAAATGATTTATTATTTATCAAAGAAATATTCAGTATGGAATAATAGCCAGTAGATCTTCTAGCTCAAGAAAGCTATTTGTGTATCCTACCTTTGGAATTAAATCTACTTTGGAATTTCATGGTTCTGTGTCTTTTCATATTCTTTTATACAAGAAGACACAAGATATCCGCCACAACCCCTATACTTCAACTGAGCTCCACAAAGATCAGGATACATAGTACGAGTGTAGTCTTACAGGCTTAAATATCATCAAGATCCTGAAACTCTTTAGAGTGCTAGGTTGAATTACAGTCTGAAGCTATTCAAGAATTAGAATTCAGGATTAATTCCAAATAAAATGTAACTTAGCTGACTGCGTAGTTCCATCGTTAGATTAAATATTTTTCAACCAGGATATTGTCGGCACTTAAGGATAATAATCATTGTCATGACTTTTTGTAGAACATATTTTCGAGGATTCAGGCCTTCTATAAATGAGAATTACACTGTGAATATCGGAATTATACAAGCTACCCATGAGAACCCGAACTATAGATTATTTATAAATATCAGTTTTTAGTATTATTTATTAGTTGCTGCCTCTATGATGATTAACAAATTGCATGATTAATGACGGTAAGTGAGAAAGAGGTCTTATACGATGGTCATGAGTCATGACTCATACCTCTTCAGAGAAGTATACAACCTAAATAGCGTATTGAGGCTTGCATGCACCTTTGGGAAAACCTACCCTTTAAAAACAGAAAATCACTTTAGTTGTGCCGGATTAACCAACTGCAGAAGATTTAATATATATTTATATAACTTAGAAGTATCATTCGTTGAAGTATCCCAAAATCGGATTTTAGTCAACGCTAGCTCCGGAATAATTTTTAATAACGCTAGCTGTTGGAAAACAATACATGCACAAAGGAAAGGCTGTCAAAAGAGTTTCAAATCGTGCATGAATCATGATTCATGTGCTTCAAAGTTTCTTAAAAATTGAAATAACATAATCCGTTTTTATCCATGGTCAAAATTTAAACCTAAATGATTCATCATTAATATTTAATTCCCTCTTAGGATCTGTAAATGCAGTAGAATGGGGTAGGAACAGTCGGAGTTTTTTTTGAAAATGGTAGGAACAGTCGGAGATTTCAGTTCTTGTCAAAGCTACTATAGTCAGTAAATTTGATCATGTTTTGCTAGAACAAACACCATTACCTCAAGTTCTGAAAAATTACAGTTGGGATCAACACACCGCAGTTTCATAAATGTTTCGGTGAAAACATCCGGCACATGTAGATATAACGTATAGGTAATAAATTAAAGCTATAGTATGAAACGACTCAGTTCCTACCTGATAATGCCGTCTAGTTGGCTAACCGAAATCCAACGTAAAGTTAAAAATAAATCCTAGTTGTATTGTGGACTTTGTTGTCTCAAAATAGAAACCATGGCTAGAGATCTAGGCACAAAGCATGGGGCTAGTTTTCCACACTACCTGCCAAACAAGCACAATATATCACATGACACAAAAATCCACACGCACTACAGAAAAACAGATAGCTCGACCTGAGAAACTTCAAAGTCAGAATTAGCCGGAGTTTTTTTTTTCACCGACGCGTCGAGGAGATGAAAAATTTCAGTCACGTCGACGTTAATTAACTTTGAAGTTTGTCACTTGAAACTTTGCCTTGGCGGTTTTTTTTGCTTACGCTGGCGGGTATTCTTGATTCGGGAAAGCAGCAGCATGTTACTACCATTACAGGCATTTGCAGAGGATTGACCGCTTTGCGGACTGTTAGTGCGGAGGTGGAGGAGGTGCACGTATACTTACTAGTCGTCGGCCACTGGCCTCGAGATGGTCACCGATATTTGATATTAATGGATCTTAATGGCCTTGTAACATTCGCTAAGATATAATAAAGTTTTTCTCAGTAACTAATACGCTAGATGCAAAGGCAGATCTTGCTAAAAACTCCACTCCGTTGTCGGCTATTAATCTGACTCAGTAAAATATATTGTGCAAAACGTGAGTTCAGTGAGAGCTAGCGGTCTGGAGAGGAAAGTAGAAAATTGCGACAGAAGTAGAATCTGAGTATGTGTCAGCATTTAGCCGCAATAACCTAATAAAATCCCTCGATCTACATGTAAAAGGCAAATAATGATTCAAGAAACGAGAGATTCGATCAGCTTGGGCAAGAGTCCGTTCGTCGTTCGTCGTCGCTCGTTGCTCATGATGCATGATTTCAGCCAGCCACAATAGCTGGGATTGTGCAATGTGAACTTGTCAGCCGAGCACTTCCTCTTTTCCCGACAATAAACGTGTTTGTGTGTGTACATACATAATACAAGCCGTGAAAACCTTGTGGAGAACATATTTATCTTATATTTAAATACATTTTCAAATTGTAATAATTCATTTCTATAATCCTATTTGACGAATTTTCAAAACTAGTTTAAGCTAGCCACATATGGACGCTGACAAACATCAGGCCCCGCCGAGGAACACCCGCCACATAGAGAAGGGCCTTCTTGGCAGGGCGCCGCAGGGAGAGAGCTTGTTTCCTGATCGGGTTATCTAGCGGCCACCACGGGAGGTCTTAGCGGGTGTTTGGCAAACTCGCTTGCGGGGAGCACAGCGGCCGCTTCTTTCCAATCAGGGGGGTCTCCCCCACGACGAGTGCCCCACGGCGACGCTCCGCTATCCGTTGATTTCCAGTGATTCACACAATGTGTGTACAGCGGTATTCCAACTCCAAATCTCCATCCCCTGACAGATTCTCTCCATAACGATCTCTGAATAGAGATTGTTTTTTTTTCATATAAATATATCCTGTTTTCCTCGTTTTACGTTGAAAAATGTTGATTCTGTCGAGAAATTATAATAAGTTTTCCTCTCTCATATTTTTTAAAAGGGATTTGAGACGATTAACATCTTCTAAAGTTCTATTCCATTCTTCTACTTACAATAAAATGTCATCTCAAGCACAAATTGACGCTTTCGCCAAGAAATACAACATCAAAAACAAATCTTTGATTAAGACTGGTGCCTACATCAACGGCCAATGGGTTCACCCAGGTAAGGAAACTTTCTCTGTCGAAGACCCAGCTACCGGTGAAAAATTATTAGATGTCGTCAACACTCCAATCGCCGATATTGAACAAGCTATCAAGGACTCCAAGGCAGCTTTTGAAAAATTCAAGAAGGAATCTACTGGTAGATCCAGAGCCATTATTCTGAAGAAACTATATGATTTAATGATTGAAAACTCTGAAGATTTAGCTATCATCTGTACCCTTGAAAACGGTAAATCATTAATTGACTCCAGAGGTGAAATCAAGTACGCCGCTTCATTCTTTGAATGGTTCGCTGAAGAAGCTCCAAGAATTTACGGTGATAACATTGGCTCCGTTGACCCAAACAAGAGAGTCATTACTTACAAGCAACCAGTTGGTGTTGTTGGTATCTTAACTCCATGGAACTTCCCATCTGCTATGATTACAAGAAAATTGAGTGCTGCCGTTGCTGCTGGTTGTACTGCAGTTATTAAGCCAGCTACTGAAACTCCATTGTCTGCATTAGCTGTTGCTGTCTTAGCTGAACAAGCAGGTTTCCCAAAGGGTGTTGTGAACATCCTTCCTGTTGATCAAGAAAGAACTAAGGTTGTCGGTACTTTATTCTGTGAATCATCTTCAATTAAGAAAATTTCATTCACTGGTTCCACTGGTGTTGGTAAATTATTAATGACTCAATCTGCATCTACTTTAAAGAAATTATCATTTGAATTAGGTGGTAATGCTCCATTGATTGTCTTTGATGATGCTAAAATTGATGTTGCTGTTGCTGGTGCAATTGCTTCTAAATTAAGACAATCTGGTCAAACTTGTGTCTGTGCCAACAGATTATATGTTCAATCAGGTATCTACGACAAATTCAGTAAGAAATTGGTTGAAGAAATTCAAAAATTGAAGCAAGGTCACGGTTTAGAAGCCGGTGTTACTCATGGTCCTCTGATTCACGATAGAGCTATCGCCAAAGTTCAAGCTCATATTAAAGATGCTGTTGACAAAGGTGCCAAGATTTTAACTGGTGGTAACGTTAACCCAGCATTAGGCCCATTGTTCCACGATTTAACTGTGTTAGGTGATGTTCCAACATCAGCTGTTGTCAGCAAAGATGAAACTTTCGGCCCATTGGTCCCATTGATTAAATTCGATACTGAAGAAGAAGTTATTGAACTGGCTAACGATACTGAATATGGTTTAGCTGCTTACTTCTTCACTGAAGATTACAGAAGAATCATCAGAGTTGGTGAAGCTTTACACTCAGGTATGGTTGGTGCTAACGCTGGTTCGATCACTGAAGCTGCTTTACCATTTGGTGGTGTTGGTTGGTCAGGATTTGGTAGAGAAGGTTCAAAGTATGGTGTTGATGATTATACCATTATTAAATCTGTGGTTATTGGTCTATAAGTGTTTGATTATATTTTCTTCATTCTGTTTTAGTTTTTAGTTTATTTATTTTTCCTTCCATAATTTATTCTTCGACTAGTTTTTAACTATATATTCGTTTTGCTATTTTTATAAACTTATTCTTTACTACTCTTCTAGTAAAAAAATTTGTTAAACACGTCAAAGGCTCCCGAAAAACCAGCCTTATATGTTATAGCCTGTGTCGTGTTGGGCCGTTGGCTATTGAGTGGGAATCTTACTGTGTGCACCATGCATATGCGCGGTTTCTCCAAAGGGTCCGGCTTACGCATAGTACGTTGAAAACTTGAGCCCCGGACAGTTCGATCTGACTCCCCGAGAAAACTATCCACGGGTAAAATAATTTAAAGTTTTTGAAAACAATTATGCAAAAATTATAACGTTATATAACATTTAAATATATAAATGAATATAGCTATATGAACTTTGTATCATATGAGCTGATGCCACGAATGACGCTAGCATCTCAGTTGTAATAGGTATCCTAATCTGTAATTGATGCAAAAACTGCTTATTGTGGCTCTATTTGTATCTGATGGGCAACCAACAAAAGAACAACAGGAGCGAGATTGTATATATGAGCTGTTTGAAAAAGGCCGTTATCGGGCACTGATAGCTGTTTTGAATTGCTCCATTCTACTCTCTCTTATGTCTAATTAATTATACCGCCAATCATAAGAGTTTAATAGCCGGTGCTTTTTGAACCGTATTGCCGCCTTTAAGCTAAATTTTTGTAAAGGTGCGTTGCGCGGCTCGATCACTGCAAGCTATGCCCGCCTGAACCCAGAGAAATTAAGCATTTTTAAGGTTCTGCAGGCATTTTTTTATTCAAAAATCAGCGCAGTTTTTTAGCTATATACCTTTGGAAATTAAAATTTAGGAGGTTTTCGTATTCTCCTTACACATAGATTTCTTAGATAACCTTAAATCTCATGCAATCAGGATTATCTGTTATATTTTTCATGGAACATGGTGTTATAATAGGTGAAGTTTTTTAGTGGATTAAAACCAAGGGAAATGTTACGTTTTTTTTTCTGACGAATCTAATTCGAGAAAGAACGACAAAAATCCTCCAAGACTTTTCCAAGTTTCCCAAATTGTCCTCTCAGAGTCTCTTTTAAGGGTCTTAACTAGACACTACCCTTACCAATTGAGCAACAGGGATGATCGATACTGCACATTCCCTTTACTTTTTGTGTATACGGTTTACGACACGACGGGTGACATATAAGCCAATTGTTACTCCAAGTACTCAGATCTGGTGCTAATTTAGAGGCGGGGCAAGTGCTTTCCTTTTCAGACAGTTGCAACAACTACATTGAGCCCATACTTGTTGAGTGAGCTTACCGTGAATCTCAAACCACAACAATTTGGAAAGAGAAACCAAGACTTTATGGACCACCAAGAACATACTCATATACAATTTAAGCTCAAACAATTTGCTTTTTTGCCATTGATGCGAAATACATCAAGCTTAGACCCAAGCATGAAAACAGAGCAGCCACACAATTTACCCAAGAGTTATCCTTTGTGGTTTAAAAGCCCCAAATAAATTTGCTTTCAGGGTCTTATCTAGGTACCATTTTGAATTGAGTTTGTCCTTGTTCAACTTAAACGATTAATGATGCACACTCTAGTTTTCATCTTTTATGATGAATGTATATGCAGTTTGAGTTTACGAGAATTAGCAAATAGTTTTAAATGAACCGACAGTTCCTTTAAATAATCAGATCTGGAACTAACTAGAGGCGGGGTGGGTAGACTTTATTTGAGCCACAATGGGGTCCATTCCTTCGATATATCCAACGAACGTAATGCAAATTTAAAGAAAGATCCTTTGTTTCATTTGTTTTGCTTTTTTGTAAAACAAACAAATAAACATATTTAAGCCAATGGTGAAGACATAACTGGGGAACAAAGGAAAAACCTTATTATATAGATTACATTCCTCGAGATGAACCAATCAATGATGTGGACTTTCCTTTGTTGTATTATTAAACATTGAATTGCTTAATTGAGATCCAACGCTGTATAAATATGACCAAGTTATCCCTTTCAATTGTTTTTTTTGTCCATTAATTTTCTTATCTTTTTCATCTTATATTTCATCTATTCGAACACACTCACTTATTATTTTCTTGAAGGACATAAAAATGCTAACTCAAGTTTCTTTATCATTAATTGCTCTAGCAGCAGCAGCCCAAGCTCAATTGAGAGTCCCATTCCCAGGTGAAAGAGATGCATCCAACTGGAACACTGCAAGAGAAGGTCCATGTGGTGGCTCTAACTCTGTTGTTCTACCAAGATACAAGTGGAACCCAGATGGTTCTCCATTAGAATTAAGCAACCACGGTAATGTTGCTATCTCTGCAGTTTACTTCTGTCCACACTCTTCTTGTACCAAATCTGAAGACTTTGAAGTTTTACTTTACAAACCATTTGATCATGATACCGGTAGCTTCTGTATTTCAGCTTTAGAATTACCATCTAAATTCAACAATGTTAATCAAGAAGGTACCATTCAAATTGTTAGTGCTGGTGTTTCAGAGATTCACGGTAAGTACGAATACACTTACAACTGTGTTGATATCGTCGTTTCTAAGGATGGTCCAGTTTATGATGGTTCTCAATGTGTTGTTGGCCAATCTTTAAGAAGCCAAGCACTTGAACGTAGAGCTGATGGGGATGGAGATGGAGATGATGATGATGAAGAAGAACACCACCACGGTCACGGTTCTGGTACTGATGGCAGTCACAGTCACGGTACTGGTGGACATGGTTCTGGCCACGGTCACGGCCATGGTTCTTCCACTTCAGAAGCTCCAGCATCTAGTACTGATGAAGGCGATAACACTCACCAAACTGATGACGCTGGTTCAAGTGGTCACGATCACGGTCACGGTCATGGTGATGCAAGCACCTCTGCTACTGGTGAATCTGTTATTGCTACTGAATCTGCTTCCGAAGGTCACGGTCATGGTCATGGTCATGGTCACGGTAGTGAAAGCCAATCCGAAACTCAAGCTAACAGTGAAGCTGCTTCTGAAAGTTCCTCCCACGGTCATGGTCACGGTCACGGTGATGAAACTTCTACTGTCACCTCTGAAGGTGCTTCATCCAGCAGTGCTCCACATGATCACTCCAGTAGCTCTTTGTTATCCTCATTCACCGCTGGTGGTAATACTTTAACCATTGGTTACGGATTCATTGCTATTTTATCTGGTTTACTATTCTTATAGATGTGATATCCGTCTAAATTGTTGAACCTTAATGAATAAACTTCTTTGTGTTCTAGAAACACAATTTTTTTTTTCAGAGAAAGTTAATTGAGATATAGCGAAAAGTAAATAAAATTAACATATACTTTTTGGTTTATTGAAACTAAAATTATTCTGTATTATTTAAAAGAAAAGCATCGTTCAATTATATTAAGACCGGCATTGCCTATTTCTAACTAATACTAGAATGGCACACACTGGCCAATTATGTAGAAAGTAATCATTTTCAAACGAAAGTACCGTGCCATATAGTGTCTAAGAAAGGAAAGGACAAAAAACAAAACAGAAGTGTCAGCATTAATCTTGAGTAGCTAGGCACACAGTTAATTCCAAAATTTACGACATATTAGCGCACTACATAGCACCTCCTCTGTCTTTTCAGTTTTGTTATGCCTAATTCTTTAACTTGCTTAATTTTTCTTCAACAACATCAATTTTGTCTTGTGCGGTTTGACTTTTGTCAGTTCTAGTTCCAACTCTAATATCACTCTGAACTCTGAATATACCCATTTCGTGGACTCTTTCATGCATCTTTCCAATCAATTCCATAACTTCGGTCCACTCACCTTCAATTGTAGTACCTGCACTATGCAAAGTACTCTTCAAGTTACTTTCCCTAACCAATTGTTCAACAGCAACAACGTAATCAGAAACTGATGGCGTTGGAGTTCCAATCTGTCGCAAAAAAAAGAGGAGAAAAGTTAGTATGTGGTTATATATATGTATATTGTGGTGATAAATCATATCATATCATACAGAAGGCTCCAGCTGATTGAACGAAAAGCACTTACTGGAATCAAGCATATGTCAGCTAGACAATGTAGTTTGACAGTCATTACGAGTGATTTGAAATATATAAAAGCAAAACGGTAAATATATAAATTGACCCGACTCAAAGTTGTACAAATGGGATTAGTTCTTTACCGGCTATAGAATACCGAAAATATAAGAATCAAGAGTCAAAGGCCATCGAGATTCGGTCAAGAGCCTCAAAGGTGAAAGCCCAGGCCTCCTCCCCAGACGGCAGATGGCAGCCTGAAAGAATTTAGCGACAGCGACGCTAATCGACGCTTCCTATTGCTCAATTCTAATAGTCGACGCCGCAGAAAGGCAGGGACAGCCAGAAACTCATGCCAGGCACGCAGCTCAGAGCGAAATGCTTTGAATCTTTTCTTTGATTTGAGACAAAGGGCCATGTTTTGTTTTGGGGATCTTGTGCCTTGCCCTTTTGATATCTCCATGTACGCTTGCTTCACTGTATTATTAAAACTATATATTAAAACTCACAGATACAAGCGTGTTAAATTTACAATTTAACACACGATAAACGGAAAACCATGGACTTTACAATCCCTAGAAATTGCCCACAGTCAATAGAGGAGCAGTTGCTTAGATTGATCAATGAGTTCCAAGAAGGATACCTTACAGAGAAAGGTTACGTCAAGAAGAGACATGAAATTTTAGAATCTGTTAAAGTATCACCACCACCATCTACATCAACTGCACCATCTACGCCAAATATACCCTTGACTAAAATTTCAAGCATTGCAAGTGGCTCTACATCTACATCCAAGCATTATTCTGAAACAAAAGATGCTGACTTCTTTTCAAATCCAGATTCCTCTGCCCCAGATGATTTTACGGAGAGTATAGTAGGAAGCCATCCTTATAATTATAATGAAGAGTACTATTATACAATGGCACCTCCTCAAACTGATGGATACGCTGAACTACCCAAAGAGCCTCAAAAACCCTTAGATCCCAGAGATGTTCATGAATTTTCAGGAGAAGATGGATTTGAAAATTTACCAAAGATTTTAAGACAGAGGAGTTCAATCTATACAAAGGAGACTGCAATACTGATTGTGGATGCAAGAGCCAAAGAATCTCAATCGATATCATGGGAAAAGTTATATTTAAGAGCAGAAAAGATTGCACAGAAGATTAAAAATAAAGCTGCATTATATCCAACAGATAGAGTTTGTTTAATATATCAAAATACAGAAGTTATTGATTTTATAGTTGCATTATATGGTTGTTTCCTGTCCGGAACGGTAGCTGTTCCAATGAGTAGTAATTTACCAGTGAGAGAGATTGCCAAAATAATGACAGATACACAGTCACATCTTTGTTTAATGTCAGATACGGTATTTAAACATTTTGAAAAACAATCAAACCAAGCCAAGGCAAACGTTTGGCCAAAGGGAATGGATATTTGGAGAACTACTGATATGGGTTTATATCAACCACCATCAAAAAAATCTGATCCACCAGCTTTAAAGATTGGTGATCTTGCTTACATTGAATATAGTAAAAGTTCTATTGGAGAATCTAGAGGGATTGTTATATCACATAGGACTATAATGCATCAAATGAGATCATTGACATCGGTGCTTACAAGTGCTCCAGATACAGATCCAAAATCATTTGTTCGGTCTGATATCAAACACACAAGATCCAAGAACATACTGTTAAGTACATTGGATGCAAGAGAGTCAATTGGTTTGATAAGCGCAGCTTTATTTACTATTTTCACAGGTAATATGTTAATTTGGATGCCTCAAAGGTGTGCTGAAGTTGGTGGACTATTAGCTCATATAATATCAAAATATAGAGTTACTTTAATATTATCAGATTATTTAAGTTTGAAGCAAGTTGCATTTAATTATCAATCATTCCCTCAAATGACAAGAACTTTTAACAAGAAGATTAAAGTTGATTTATCATGTGTAAAATGGTGTTTAATTAATTCATTGACAGTAGATTGTGAATTTAATGATATGTTAAGTGATAGATGGTTAAAACCACTTGGAAATAAGAATGCAAGAAGGGTGATAGCACCGATATTATCATTAAATGAACATGGTGGTGCCATTATATCAATGCGTGATTGGATTGGTAAAGAAGAAAATCTTGGATGTATCTTCCATAAACCATTATTAAATGACGATTTACCTAATGATGATACTTATGATGATGATTCGAGTAATGATAGATTAAGTGAAGTTTTAATAGATAAAGCCTCATTAACTACCAATTCAGTTAAAGTTATTAGTGATCAACCACCTTCTAGTTCTAGTACTTTTGATAACGGGGAATCCTCTAAATATATAAGAGTGGGTGCATTTGGATATCCATCCCCTGATGCTACGTTAGCTATTGTGAATCCAGAGAATAAGTTTTTAAGTGGAGCAATGGAAGTTGGAGAAATTTGGGTTGATTCTCAATGTATATCTGGTGGATTTTGGGGGTTAGCTAATGCAACACAAACTATATTTCAAGCAGAATGTTCTGATTATGAAGGGATATTAAATTTAAAATTTGTTAGAACAAGTTTATTGGGTTTTACATATAACGGTAAGATATATGTTTTAGGATTATATGAAGATAGAATTAATCAAAGAGTTACATGGTATGATCAACATTTACAACTTATGAAAAAAGATTCCAATGAAATGCCCAAACCATTAACAACCAATAGACAAGAATATAGATATCATTATGCAAGTCATCTAGTGAAAACATTAGCTAGAAATATTCCTGAAGTTTCTGATTGTTCATTTTTCAACATTCGAATTAATAAAGAACATGTACCAGTTGCCATAATTGAATCACTTTCAGCTAAACCACCATTAAATTCATCATCTAGTAATATACCTGGACAAATTGATACGGTATTATTAGATGATATAGCTACCAGAGCATTTAAATTTTTAGAAAAAGTTCATAACGTTAGAATATATTGTTTACTAATCACTGCAACTGATGTATTACCTAGAACACCTAGAAGTGGTAGAATGGAACTGGCTAATATGTTATGTAAGAGGAAATTTATGGAAGGGAAGATTGCATCAGCTTATGTTAGATTTAATATTGCAAATTCTATAAGTTTTCTTCCTCATGGAGATGATTTATTTGGTGGTATTTGGTCACCATATTCATCACAGATAAGATCAGAGGCATTAAATTATGCGGAATTACAATATTCAGGATTAGATTTAAGAGAGAAATCAGTTGATGATAGAACCAATTTAAAATTGAGTGATTTTAAAACTATATTAGAAATTTTTAAAGTTAGAGCATTAAAACAATCTGATGAAATGGCATTTTCATTAATTGAAGGAGCAAGTACTAAAGAGAGTAAACCTTTAAGTTGGAAAAAATTTGAAAATAGAGTATTTGCAGTTTGTTTATATATTTTAGAGAAGAAAGATTTGAAACCTGGTGATAACGTTATATTAATGTATTCCTTATCAGAGGAAGTTATAGTTTGTCTGTATGCATGTTGGTTAGCTGGGTTTGTTCCAATATTATTACCACCTATTGATTCAAGTAGATTAAGTGAAGATGCAAGCTCATTGGTTGGAATAATTAGAGATTATAAAGCTAAAGCAATATTTGTTAATAGTGAAATTGAAACCAGTTTAAAGAATAAACCAGTTGGACCAAAATTAAAATCTATTGCTGCATTAAATAGGATAGTTTTACCAAAGACAAGAAATACATCAAAACATACTAAATGTGTAGCATCATCAAAGACAATGTATGCTAAGATGGAATCATATATTAAGAATGGAACAAATAAGACTATTCCAAAGAGAGAAGAATGTTTAATTTGGATATCATGGAGTGAAGATCATGATTATAGTGGATCAAAATTAACTCATTCAAATATATTATCAATGTGTAAAAATTTGAAAGAAACATGTCAAATAAGTAGTATGAAACCATTATTAGCTTGTGTTAGACATTGTTCAGGATTAGGTTTTTTACAAGCAATGATACTTGGAATTTATTTAGGTACAACAACGTATATAATATCACCTGTTGATTATGCTGTAAATACTGCAACTTTTTATTTAACTTTATCAAGATATAAGATTGAGAATGTATTTATAACTGATAAAATGATTGAACATGCAATTGAATTATATGAACCAAAGAAATGTGATTTATCACATGTTAAGAATTTAATGATTGGATGGGATCATAGACCAAATATTGAATTAATTAAAAGATTTAAGAAAAAATTTAATGTTACAGATTTATCACCATTAAGTATATCATATGTTTATCAACATGAATATAATCCAATGATTTCATTAAGATCTTATTTATCATTTGAACCTGTTGAATTATGGTTAGATCCATTAGCATTATCACAAGGATATATATCATTAGTTAATCCAAATGATTCTCCAAATGCTATTCATTTACAAGATTTAGGTATTGTACCAGTTAATACACAAATTGCAATAGTTAATCCAGAGACTATGGAAATTTGTAGAGTTGGAGAATATGGAGAGATTTGGGTTTGTTCAGAGAATACAGTTTCAAATTTTATTAAAAAGGGTACAAAAGATGAAATTGAATTTAATAAAAATATTTTTAGATCAAAGATTAAAAATTGGAATAAAGAATTAAATTATTTACGTACAGGAGATTTTGGATTTTTACATAATATATCAAAAAATTTAGATAATGGTAACGTTGTTGAATTACAATTATTATATGTATTAGGATCAATTCGTGAAACATTTGAAAATATGGGATTACAATTTTTTGCAAGAGATATTGAAAATAGTGTTGAAAATTTAACTGTATTACCACCAAGTTTATCATTTGGTAATTATTCATCGATATTATTAGGTAAATCAAAGATATTAAATTCATGTGTATTTAAGAGTGGATCATATATTGTTTTAATTATTGAAGTTAATAATATTAAAAATTTAAGTTCATTAGTTCCATTAGTTGTTAATAAAGTATTTAATCAATTTGGATTAATTATTGATATAGTTTCATTTGTTAATGTTAATCAATTACCTTTATCAAGATTAGGTGAAAGGCAAAGAGGTAAAATAGTTAAATCATGGATTGAAGGTAATTTAAAAGTAATTGAATCATATGGTGTTAATTTTGGAGAAGATTCATCAGTTAAGACACTGGAATTAATGAATAAAACTAATGGTGAAATTAAATAAATAAATAAATAAATAAATAAAAAAGATAAAATAAAATAAAATAAAATAAAATAAAATGTAATAAAAAGAAAAAAAAGAAAAGAAAAGAAAAGAAAATAAAGTAAAGTAAAGTAAAGTTAAAAAAAGTTTAAAAAAATAAAAAATAAAGTAAAAGTAAAATAAAAGTAAATAAAACACGTAAAGAATATTAAAAAAGAAAATGAATAAATATAAGTAGTTTAAAAAAAAAAAAAAGTAAAAGTAAGTTATTTTTTTTTTGTTTTTTTTTGTTTTTTTTTTCTCTCTCTCTTTCTCTCTATTTTAAATGTTCAACTTTACCAAATCTTTCATCTAAAATTTTATTTTTCATATAATTATACCAACTATTTAAATCATCATGATCTTTATGTAATGCAACTATAATTAAAGTCATATTATCAAACCCGATACCAGTAATTGTATTTGCCATACCTATACAATTATCTAAAATGAGTTCATTAATTTCAGGTAATTTTTTACCTAAACTTAATTGATGTCTAATTAAATTAATTAAATCATTTGATTTATAACAATCCCAAATACCATCACATGCTATAACTAAAAATTCATCATTTTTAAAATATTTATGTATTATAATATCAGGTTCAACAGTAACTTGATATTCTTCAGGTGGAGTTAATTTAATTAATTGATTTGTCTTTGACATTATTAATCTTGAATGATTATGTTCATTATGCATTTTAAATGTAAAATCACCAAATGCTCTACTTAATGCAAGTATTGAATTAACTCTATTTGATTTAACGTAACCTCCATCATTATGAATTCTCATCAATTCACCTAAATTTTTTGGTTTATGATCAAATGATAGTTGTTTTGTAGCACCATCAATTGAAATTATACAACGTGAATCACCTGAATTTGCGACAAATATATAATTTTGAAAAATTAAAACTAATACAGCTGTTGAACCTGAATTATTACCTTGTTTTGAATAAAACATTGAATCACATTTAATAAATGTTGATTTTAAAATTTTTGGAAAATTAATTATTGATAATATTTGTTTAAAATTAATTATTTTTAATTTATCTTCAATTGATAAATTATTTATTTGTTTTAAAAGTTCATCACGTAATATAAATGGTAAATGTTCACTTATAAATTTTGATGCACTTGAACCTCCATGACCGTCAAATACACCATAAATATTAACTTTTAATTTTTCAAAATTATTATCATTATTATTTATTATATTATCGTCATTATCATTAGTATTATTATCATTATTATTATTATTATTATTATTATTAGTGTCATCATTATTATTAGTATCATCAATTTTATCAATTTTAATTTTATTATTATTATCCTGTTGTTTCTGTTTCTGCTGTCCTTTGGTTTTATTTATAAGATTATCGTTAGTTGTATTTATCACTATTGTATCATTAAGATCACAATACGCATCTTCCATACTTAATCTATAACCTTGCATTTCACCAATTGAGTGAGATATATGATCATGTTGAACTAATGTAATGTTCTTTTCAGTTATTGGTTGTGATAATAGTTGACCCATTGCAAAAAGATAGGTGAATATAATGTAAATGTGAATGTGAATGAGGGATGAGGGATGACGATAACAAGTCTAAGTGTAAGTGTAATGTATAATAATATGTATATGTATATGAATATGAATATGAATATGAATATGAATATGAATCTGTATGTATGTATGTATGTATGGTGAGTATTATGTGCGCACGATATGATGATTAGATACAATTCAGGCAAGCAAGATGGGGGAATTGTAATTGTAATTGTAATTGAGTGGAGTGGAAAACAGGGTGACGATACAAGGATATAATAAATATAATAAATATAATAATTATAATAAATATAATGAATATAAGAAATATAAGGAGCACAAGAGGAATATGAAAAAACAGCCAAAGGCACAAACAGCAGGCAAACAACCAACCAACGAAACGACAGGAAAAGTGAAATAAATAAACGACTTGCAACAAACAAGATGCGTCGATCTTTGATTTCTGTTTTTAGTCGTCGCGTCGATAGAGTAGGGTTGCCTCCACTCGGCTCGCCGGTGTTTTCTGTGCTTCCATCTTTGCTATCGTCATATCATGTTCTTTCATTTATATTATATAGCTTTTTTTTTTTCGTCTTTTTATATATTTTACACATCTTATATATACTATATACTTATACCCTTGATAGTTCTTTCACAAAGTTTTCTCCCCAGTAGCTAGCAGTATATTTGTCGATGTATTTGAACATCTTATCGAAATTACCAGATTTTTTTTCTTCACTCATTGTTAAACCTTCATAGATAGCTTCACTTAATTCGTCTGTATTCCATGGATTGACAATCAATGCACCATTTAATGATTGTGCAGCTCCTGCAAATTCACTTAAAATTAATGAACCTTTATTTTTTTCTTGACATGCAATATATTCATAACTAACTAAATTCATACCATCTCTAGTTGATGAAACCATACAGATTTCACTTGCTGCATAAACAGAGATTAATTCATTAAAATTAACCGATTTATGTAAAAAATGAATTGGTACAAATTCAACAGTACCAAATCTACCATTAATTCTACCAACTAATTCATTAACTGTTGCTCTTAATGATTGATATTCTTCAACATCACCTCTTGAAGGTACAGCAATTTGAATGAAAACAACTTTACCAATCCATTCAGGATGTCTCTCTAAAAAAATTTCAAATGCATGTAATTTTTGTGGTACACCTTTAATATAATCTAATCTATCAACTCCAACTATTAATTTACAATTATTAAATCTTTTTTTCAATTGTTCAACACGTTCAATTGATTCTTTCTTTTTTAAACCTTGTAAAAATTTATCAACATCAATTCCAATTGGATAAGCACTAATTGTAACTTGTCTATTTTGATAATGAACACCTTGTGGACTTGTTGGAATCTTTAAAATTCTTTCAATTGAACTAATAAAATGTCTAACATAATCATAAGTATGGAAACCAATTAAATCACAACTTAAAACACCTTTTAAAATTTCTGTTCTAACAGGTAAAATTCTATAAATTTCACTTGATGGGAATGGTGTATGTAAAAAGAAACCAATTTTAACACTTTTAAAATTTTTTTCATTTAATCTTTCTCTTAACATTGAAGGTAATAACATTAAATGATAATCATGAATCCAAACAATATCATTATCTTTAATCCTTTCAATTATTTTATCACAAAATAATTTATTTGCTTCAATATAAGCAGCCCATGCAATTTCATCAAAATTCATTTCACCTGGATGATAATGAAATAATGGCCATAAAATTGAATTTGAAAAACCATTATAATGTAAATCAGCAATTTCATCACTTAACCAAATTGGATAACAATCAAATTTTGTCTTTAAATCATTTTCAATTGTACTTCTACTTTCAGCATCATCAACTGACATACCCGGCCATCCAAACCATTGGAAAGGTTTTTTTAAACCTTGTAATGCAGTAACTAATCCACCTGATGACATTGAATAATCATATGATTCTTTTTTATTACCACTATCATTATCATTATTAATATTATTATTATTATTAGTATCACTATGACTGCTATTACTACTATCTATTTCAGTTGTCTTTTTTTTAATAGTGACAGGAATTCTATTTGAAACAACTATAACGTTTCCAGTTGGCATGATTATAAGATTTTTGGCGTTTGATGTTTGGCAGTTAAGAAAGTGGTGGTACAAATTTTGAGGAAATTGGGAAATTCGGAGTAAAATAAAATATAAAAAGCACAATTAAAAAAATAATTTCTAGAAATTTCAATAAAAGCAAAAAATTAAAAGGAGAAAAAGAAGGTAAAGTTATAAGAATAAAAATAAAAAATAAAAAAAAGATTCGTAAAAATTTCCAGAAACGAACTGATCAATTGATTGCTCTTAAATGAATTGAGGTGAATTGAAGAGAAGAAACAGGAAACAAAGAATAGAGAAAGAGAATAATGGAGTAACAGATGATAAAATTGAAATAGCAAGATTGTCCGGTTTGGTGTATTATGTAATCTAATAAGTAATTTTTTACTTGTTTGTTTGCTGTTTGCTTATGTAATATATATATATATATATATATGACGTCACCTGTTTTTTTTTATTTATTTATTTATAATCGTCGATCGACGTTATAGACGGTAGACGGTGATCATTACATAATCTATTACCTCAGAATACGTGGGTTGTTATTTTATTTTATTTATTTATTTATTACCCGATTTGGACGGAGACCTGTTTTTAACGGGTTTTTCTACTTGTGTTTTTCTTTTTTGGTGTCTCTTTTTTTGTTTTATTTAAACGTTTTCTCTTCGTTTTCTCTTTATTATCACTCGTTATTGACCTCTGTCAACTATTTAATCACCATGTTCAAGTTCTTATGGCGTGGTCATTACAATGAACCTGCTATCAACATACCTAAATATGGTATTGGAGATAATGAAGATTCAATCGATTTACAAATTAGATCTTTGATTTACATGTTTAAAAGATTTGAAATTTATAAATTGACACCTTTTTTGAAGACTAATCAAGTTGGACATTATGAATTTGATTGGATTAATAATAACAATGAGAATGAATATGATTACAATAATGGTGACGATTATAGTGATGGAGTAATTGATAGAGATGGAGGGATAAAGAATAACGATTACGAATATATTATAAATGATAAATTAGATCAAGTTTATGATATTAAATTATTTGAAAAATTATTATTGAATGATCCATATAGAATTTTAATTGATTATATTAAGAATAAATTCAGATCATTATTAATATTAAGTGATTATCCAATTGAGATTAAAAAGATACCAAATTTTAATAAATTAAATTTTAATTTTATTATATTAAAATCAAATTCAACGGATGATGAATATATTGATGTAATTGTTAATAAATCAGGTATTTATTCAGAACATAAAGTTTTAAATAGTGTTAAAATTGATATCTTGAAGAAAATTTTAAATAATTTTAGAAATAATGATGATAATTATAAATTTAATAAAAATGATAGATATAAGATAATTCAACAATATGTTCAAACTTTAGCATTTCATATTCAAGTTGATAGAATATTTAAAGCTACAATGAGATCAAAATTAAAAGATTTTGTAATTGTTAAAAATAATAATAATAAATTAACTTCAACTCCAACTCAAAGTCCAACTCCATTAAGATCACAAAATTCAAAGATTAATATAATGTTATCATCACCTTCAACAAATAGAAAATTAAATTCAAAACCATCAATGTCAATTTTAAAAATTGATAAAATTTATAAATCAAATGATAATAATCATAATAATAACCATAACAATAATAACAACAAATCAGATTCTGAAAATAATAATGATTTCACAATAAGAGATCATAGTGTTTCAATTTATAATTCATTTAGTAATGAAGAAAAAAATAAAATGTTTGAACAGAGTAAGATGGCTGTTAGAGTTAGAGTTGAACGTGAAAAAAACTATTTGAATAGAAACTGATTCAATTTTCTTTTATTTTCTTTTATTTTATTTATTTATTTATTTCTAATAAAGCAAGTCTTACACTTTATTTTTCTTCTTCCACTTGCTTTTATTGTCATCGCTTTTTATTTTTATTTACATTTTATTCCATATATTATTATATTTTATCCCGCTTTTTATACATCTTTTTTTTACTTATTTTTCATAAAAATATATTTATAACTTTTATTTTATTCTATTTTAAAATTGTAAAGCATCACAATATTGTTGACATAAATCACTCATATAATCTAATTTTGAATCACTTAAAACATTAAAACATAAATTACCTTCAGGAAATTTATATAATTCAATTAAATTTTTAATTTTATTAATTGAATTTGTAAATCTCATAATTAATTTATTCTTAGCTTCAGAATTACCACCATCGTTACTACCAGTATTATTACTGTTGTTGTTGTTGTTATTATTATTATTATTATTATTATTGTCACCACCTTCATTATCATCATCTAAATGTTCAATTTCAATTAAAAAACCTTTAAATGCACCGTGTAAGAAACAATTACTTGTTCTTAATTTAAATTTTTCAAATGATTTATTATTATCATTATTATCAAATCCTCCAACGTTGAATAAATATCCAAATCCACCTTCACCTTTTATTGTTTGTTTAACTGTCCATAAACTAGTTAATTTTGTAAGTAATAGAAAATCAAAACTTTCAGTTGCATTCACGTTTAAATTATTACAACATCCTTTTTCAATATGTTTTAATAATTTCTTACGTTGTAATTGTTCTTTATTCAATTCATTTAATTCAGATATTTCATCATCATTACTATTATTATCATCATCATCTTCAACGAATTCTTCATTACTGTTATTATTATTATTATTATTATTATCTGTGTTGTAATTGATATTTTCAATTTGATTAATTATTTGCTGTGAATTAGGTATTGTAGTAACTATAGATTTTGTATTATTTATAATACTAATTGATTGATTATTTAAATATGAAAGTTGTAATGTATATAGATATTTATTAGGTACTTGATTCGGTTCAATGTTAGCTGGTTTGGAAAATTTATTATTTAAAAAGATCTTCAATTCAAAATTCCATGGACCTAATGAATGTGGTAATTCGTTTGAAATTAAATCATGGAAAGTTGTTATCGTTGCAGGAGTTGCATTTTGAACAAATAAAACGCTGTAATTGTGTTAGTATGAGCAATTGTTGTTTAATCTTTATTATAGTATAATTACACTTACGCTGTCACCATGATCGATCGCAATTAGTGGAATGTACAATCAATATATATACGTATATATATATTAACAGGTAAACAACATCAATATAAATCTATAGAAATACATAAAGAGCCATAAAAATAAAAACTAATTAAAATTCATAAACTTGATTACATAATATAACAAAGCTATCATGAAAAGAATTAAAAATAGACAAATTTCATCGTTTTTCATCGTATTATGCCTCCCGTTTATTACTTTATTATCAGTATTATTGATATTATTATTGCTGCTGTTATTGTTGTTGTTAATAGGATTACTGTTAATATTGTCACTTAGAGGTAGTTGAGGTGGTGGTTTTAATATCAGTTTTCTCTTGTATGGTGATATCGATGATATACCAAGTACTGGAGTTTGTTCCTCACCACTTGATTCGAATGGATTTGTAAATTGTAAACTTTGAATCGGTGAAACTAAATCTGAATTCATACTATCGTTATGATGATGATATGATATATGATTTGAATTTATCCAATTTAATATTCTTTGATTTGAGCATTTCATCCTTGGTGTTTGAAAATTTGGATTGTAATTTGAGTTTGAATTGTCATTATCTGTAATTGATTTATCATCATCATCATCATCATCATCATCATCGATTAATCTTCCAAGATTGGTAATTCCAAGTCCAATTGGTGTTGTTGAGATTTCATTTTCATATTCTAAACTATTTTGGATTGGTGTATGTACTCCAATTGATGAACTCTTTGCAATCGGTGAACTTAAATTAGTTAAGTTCTCCAATGGAGCTGAAATTTGTAATTTTTCAATTCCACTTTTTCTTTTACTACTAAATGATAATCTATTCTTTAATGATTTAGTTAAACTATTTGATCTTTTATTATGCTTTTTTTTCTCTTGTTCTTTATTACCACCATCACCATCTAAACTAAAGAAATTATTTTCCTGTTTTAAATCATCATCGTCTTTCGATATATGAACAACAGGTTTACGAAATGGTGATCGTAAAACTGCATTTTCATTGTTATCAAGTACTATTAAATTTGAATCACTTGAATCCAATCGTTTACTAATATAATAATTTATATTATGTCTATTATAATTATCATCATCAAAACCATGATCTTTATTATAGCCATAATTGTCATCCCTCTTTTTCTTCTTTTTTTTCTTAGTCTTTAAAGTACCATTTTGACTAATTGATATGATTGCTTCTGAAATTTCTAAATCCTTTTTCAGTTCTTCTTTAAAATCATTAAAACTACTTTGAATTTCAATATTCGAATTTAGTAAATTCAAAGATTTAATCCTCCTTGCCGATTTAGACGAAGTTGGTGTTGGTGCATCCTTAATTGGATCAATTGACTCGCTTCTTTTCGTACCAAACCAAGACATGCCAATAGTTAGTTACTGAACTGTATAATATAACATCATATATATAATATATAATAGACAAATTGCAAAAAAGAGAAGAAAAAATCTTAAAAGCAAAAAGAAAAAAACATGAAAAATTGCAGAAAATTAACAAAAAAAGAAGCAAAAAGACTAAAATTTCCCCCGTTTTTACCCCCAGATTATGTAATCGATATGCTAATTATTTGACAATCTATTTTCATGTTTTTTTTTTTTCTTTTTTCTTTGTTTTTCTTTGTTTTTCTGGTTTTTTTGCTTGTTTTTTCTATTTAATTCACGTCGTTGATAACGAGAAATAGACTGAAGGTGATGGGGAAGTCTTTAAGGAATGCCGATTCTCTAGAGAACAACAGCAATAATAATGGCAGTGGTACTGGTAACAGCACACCAACCCCAATACTTCATAAAGATGATTACGTTGAATTGTTAAAACCGAGAGAGGAAAGGGATTACAATGAATACTACAAAAACCTCGAAGAAGAACAGAATTTACCCGTGTTATTAATCACCTCGAATGATGATGACAATAACGAAAAATTAAATTACAAATATCAATTGCAAAATGACGATTTCATTCAATACAAAGAACGACAACAAAGATTAGATAATCAAATCTTATCAACTTTAAAGAGACCATCATTTAGAACGATACCCGATAAAAAATTCAATAATGATGATAACGATAACGATAACAATAATGACAATGAAAAACATTTGAAATTAAATAAAACTTTTATTCAATTAGGTTATAATGATAATCGTTTAAAGAAGAATACAAAAAATGAAACTCCAATAACTTGTATTAGATCTGATAGTACTAAAAATGGTTTAATTAAAAATACACTTACATATAAAGATAATTTTCAAGTATTATATGATATGGATGAACAAGATTATTTATTAATAAAAGAGATTAATGCAGATAGAAGATTAAATAATCTAAATGAAATATCATTTGAAATTTTTGAAATTATAATAACATATCTTGAAATTCAATGGTATTTTGTTGAAAAATTATTACCACCAAAACCTAAAAATCAACTATTTAATAATGAAAATGCAATTATTAAAGCATCAATTTATGGATCTGATGATGGTATAGGTACAGTTCAAGAAGAAGAATATCAACCATGTGCAATTTGTAATAAGACAGATTGTGATTCATCAAATTCAATTATATTTTGTGATGGTTGTGATATTGCAGTTCATCAAGAATGTTATGGTGTTGCATTTATACCTGAAGGTTCATGGTTATGTCGTCGATGTTTAATATCAAGAAATCAAAAACAAAAATGTTTATTTTGTCCAAGTATAACAGGTGCATTTAAACAAACTGATAATGGTTATTGGGGTCATGTTATATGTACTTTATGGATTAATGAATTATATTTTGCAAATCCAATTTATATGGAACCAATTGAAGGAATTTCAAATATTCCTAAAAGTAGATGGAAATTAACTTGTTATATATGTAAAAAAAAGATTGGTGCTTGTATTCAATGTCACAAGACAAATTGTTTTACTGCATATCATGCAACTTGTGCAAGAAGAAGTGAATTATTTATGGAACTTAAAAATGGTATTTCAGGTGCAATTCAAGATAAAACATCAGTTATTTCATATTGTGATAAACATACACCTAAAAATTGGTTAATTAATCATAATGTAACTTTAGGTATTGAAAAGACAAGATTATATTTTAATTCAAATTTAAATAATAATAATAATGAGAATAAAAATAATAAAAAAATTTTAATTTCTAAAATTGAAAAAAAGAATTTAAAAGAAACTAAGAATGAATTATTTAAATGGAGAACAACTAAAAATTCACCAATTGTTCCAAAGATTTTTTTAGATAATTTAGAATTATTTTTAAAAACTGAAAATATTAAAATTGATAATCAATCTGAAGTTTTGATTGAAATTTCAAAGTATTGGACACATAAGAGAGATTTAAAATTATCACCATTAATTAAAAGACCTGATGCAATTAATTTTGGGAATTTATCAGATGATGAAATACAGGAAAGATTTAACGTTTTAAAAAATGTTAAATATGATATTGATAAATTATTAGAATTATCTGAAATGACAATTGAAAGATCGGAATTAAATTTAGAAATTAATGAAAATTTAATCAATCAAATTGATTTATTCTATACACCAATGAATTATTTAATTAATTTAATCATAAATAAATTCCTACCGAATGATAAAAAATCAATCTTAAAGAATTTAAAAATTGACATTGATGATGATGATAACGAAGTTTTAACAATTACTCAAATTTTAAATAAATTCAATAATCAATCATATGAATCAGCAACTCAATTAATAAACGATATAAATAACTTAGAAAATTATATTTTAAATTCAGGTAAATTTGATAAAAGTTTCTATTTATTTAAATTTTTTAAAAATAATTGGAAAGTTTTCAAAAAATTTGAAATTAATAATATTTTAAATTTAGAAAAGCTGATACTTGATGATAAAATTAATGATTTATATGATTTGTTTGAAATTGATGGTTTAAACATTAAGTTAAAAGAAATTGAACAAGATGAAAATCATACTTCAAAAATTAATCCAATTATAACTCACGAAGAAAATAATGAAACTAATATTCCTCCTAATAATGAATTAATTTCAACTGAAAATATCCCAGTTAAACGTAGGGGTGCTCCTCCAGGCAAAAAGAGAAGAAAAAGATCAAAGAGATGGAAGTTGTAATAATTTTATAATATTCTTATTTAATTAATTTAATAAAAGAAAAACTAATTTATTTAATCGACCAGTAATATGTAGTTTTTTTATTTAATTATAATTTTACAAGTAAAAACATTTAACAAAATCTCAAATAAACCACCAATCTTTTGGATAAATACCAAAACCTTCATTTGGTGTGGAGTGGAGAATAGTTTTTACAATTAAACTTTTAAAACAATTTCAAATAACATTCATTGCGAAAAAAAAAAAATTATAAAGTAGATAGAGAGTGACAAATATATGCCAAAAAACATTGCATAACTTTCACTAATAATAAACTAAAAGAAACACAATAAAAAAAAAGAGGAGGATGAATAAACACAAAGGGAAATACACGAAGAGTTAAAAAAAACAAAGATTATTAAAAAACAAAAACTATAAACAAATTAATTAATTAATTAATAATAATAATAATAATAATAAAAATTTATAGTCCTTATAATTTATCATAGTATTCTTCGTAACCTGGAACATCTTCCTTCATACCTCTTCTCTTTCTGGTGTTGGCAACAATTTCACCTGGTTTAGAAGTCTTATCTAATGGATCACCATTCATTGATGCCCAGTGATCGAAGATCATTTGTGGGAAAGCTTGACCACCAGTAGCTTGTCTTAATTCACCAGTGAAACCGAATGATTCATTAACTGGTAAGTAAGCCTTAACAGTGAACAATGGAGTACCTGGTCTTTGTTCTTCAGAGATAACTTGACCTCTCTTCTTGTTTAAGACTGAGTAAATACCACCAATGGCAGATTCTGGACATTGAACTTCAACTAAGAAGACTGGTTCTTGAATTCTTGGTTCAGCTAATAACATAGCAGCAAAGGTAGCTCTTCTCATAGTTGGCATGATTTGACCAGCACCTCTGTGGATAGCATCAGCGTGTAAAGTAACATCCATAATGTTGAATCTAACACCTCTTAATGATTCACCTAAGATTGGACCTTCTTTAGTAGCCCATTGGAAACCAGCATTAACGTGATCCTTAATTTCATTCAAATATTGAACAGCCTTAGTTTGATCAACAACCAAGTTAGCACCAGTACCATCTGGACCGAAACACCAAATCTTTCTAGCATCGGTAACATCCCAACCGTATTCATCAGCCATTAATCTAGCTCTTAATTTAACATCATCTCTGGCGTTAATCTTACCAGTTTCAATAGCTAAAGAACATTCTTCATCTAATGGTTGAGCCTTAATGTAAATTCTGTTATGCTTGTTTGGTGATTTAGATAAAGCAACAATTCTTGATTCAGCTTCAACAGTTTCTCTGTAAGAAACAACTGGTGGAGAAATCTTTAATGGAATACCAGCGTGATCGTTTTCTAAATCAGATAAACAAATTTCTAAATGTAATTCACCAGTAGCGGCAACAATATGTTCACCGGATTCGGACATGTAACATAAAACACATGGATCGGATTTAGATAATCTCTTTAAACCTTCAACTAATTTTGGTAAATCGTTACCGTTCTTAACTTCAACAGCGACTTGAACGACAGGTGAGACAGAGAACTTCATAACCTTCATGTTGTGAGAAGCTTCATTGGTGGTTAAAGTACCAGATTTTAATAAGAATTGATCGATACCAACTAAACCAACAATGTTACCAGCTGGACAATCATCGATAGCTTCAACGAATCTACCCATCATTAAAACAGTTCTTTGAATAGCTTTAACGAATAAATCATCCTTCTTACCTGGAACATAGTTTGGACCTTGAATTCTAACCTTCATACCAGATTTAACAGTACCAGCAAAGACTCTACCGAAAGCATAGAATCTACCTTTATCAGAGGTTGGGACCATCTTGGAGACGTATAACATTAAGTCAGCCTTTGGATCACAGTTCTTGATGGCCATACATGATGAATCATCGGATGGACCTTCATATAAAGTTTCAGCTCTGTAGAATTGAGCAGTAACTGGAGATGGTAAGTGAATAACAATCATTTCTAATAAAGCATCAGCAGCTGGTAAGAATTTTCTCATAACAACCTTTAATAAAGCTTTACCTTCTAATTCTTTTTCATCACCCTTTAAGTTAATTTCTAATTTTTCTAATAAGGTTGGAATTTCATCTTTCTTGAAGTTCATAATAGCAGCGAATAATCTGAAGATTGGGTCTAAAACGAACATGTTGAAAGCTCTTTCAAGACTCTTACCAGAAGCATCCTTTTCTTTGTTAGTCCACTTCTTAGTCTTTGGGTTGAAGTAAGAATCACCCCATAATCTTTCCATCATCTTGGATCTGTCAACACCGAATTTCTTGGAGTATCTGATAGCAAATTGTCTAACAGTGAAAGCCCAACCGTGTAAACCGGAACCGAAAGCAACGGTACCCTTCTCTGGGTAAACTTGAACATCACCTAATGACTTTTCAACGTAAGTAGAGATAACAACGTTAACGGATTCAACAGTTCTGGAGAAAGATTGATATAAATCTTCTTTAGAAATTTGTAATTCTAACATAGCTCTATCAACTTTGTTAATGACAACAACTGGCTTAATTCTTTCACCTAATGATTGTCTTAAAACGGTTTCAGTTTGGACACAGACACCTTCAACACAGTCAACAACAACTAAAGCACCATCGGTAACTCTTAAAGCGGCAGTAACTTCTGATGAGAAATCAACGTGACCTGGGGAATCAATCAAGTTAATTAAGAACTTGTTACCAGTGGTCTTTTGTTTAATTTCCTTAACATCTTCTTCTTCCATTTCAGAATATAAAGAAATAGCAGTAGACTTAATAGTAATACCTCTTTCTTGTTCATCCTTTCTGGTATCGGTGAATCTAGCTTCACCGGCCTTAGCAGCTGAAATAATACCAGCTCTTTGGACTAAAGAATCGGTCAAGGTTGATTTACCATGATCGACGTGGGCAATAACAGACATGTTACGAACGTTGGTAACAACGTCCATCAATTCTCTAATTTGTTCAACAGTGAAGTTAACTATAATAATCCATGTTAGTAAGACGGAGTTTCAAAGAAAAAAAAAAACAAGAAAAAATTTTTTTAAGATAATAAAAAAAAATTTATAATAAAAATCAATCAAATTTCAATAAAAGGTTTAACAAATTTATCACTCGTCATTATAGTTAACATATGCAATACACAACTAATTGATTTAAATGGGTTGACATGGTGTAATCGCCTTTGTAGGAGTTTAGAGTCCCACTTAGTAAGAGTAGCTTATCTACCCACCAGGTTATAGCCTCCAATTTCAACAATCAAAAAGTGGAATTGGTGTGAAAAAATTGGGAAAACCTTTTAAATTTAATCGATCTAATCAAATGTCGTGATAAAACATACCCATTTTGATAGTTTAATTAGTTGTTTACTGAATAATCAATGGATTGAACTGTGGTTAATGAAGAGAACAAAAAGAAGAAGGTAGTTTGTAAAATAAATACCAGAAGTGATTTATCACCACGCACCCACCTGGGGCCACCCCTCCGTGGTAATTTCCCACCGCCACGCACTATGTGAAGTCATTGCTGTCGCTGTCGCTGTTTTCTTTCATGGCCCGCTGGCGAGCGCAACATTTTATTTGGTTTTCGCAGGGAAATTAGAAAAAAAAAAAAAATTTTCACTTTCTGGATGAGATGGTCGTGCCGTTGCAGATGTTTATTGAACGGTAGGGTGACCTCCCCTCATATTTTTTTTTTGCCGTTGGGTGTCAAGTGCGGGTAAGTTTCATTGATACAAGGGCACTGTCATACGTAATGGTTTTGCTGATTGTGTAACTTCCTTTTAGATTTATTCATTCCTTTATTAACGTACATACACATATACATATACATATACATACATATATTATATACTCGCTACATAGAAAAAATCTATCCACACCAATTAAGCCATTATCCAGACCATTATAGCTTGGATGATAAACGAGTAAATAAATAATGATTGGGTTCTAATTCTTTTAGTTCCTGGTGACAGGTTGTTAGAATCTAAACCACTTGGCAAAACAGCATATCTCAATGATCTCATCAAGAAGAAACCCAATGAAAAAATAGTCAAAAAGAATGAAGTATAAATAACAAGTAAAGAAGTGAAAAAGTTTTTCACTAACATTAAACACAAGATGGAAATAAACTTGTAACCACTATAACTTGCTAAATCCCACAGCTTACTGTTCTTTGAACTAACCCCTAAAACATAAAATGACACCTTCATAATTAAAATATCAATGAAGTAAAAAGCTAATGTTCTAGTAGTTGCATAGCCTAATAATTGTGGGTGGAAAGTTCCATTAACACCAGAGAAGATAGCCCAGAGTAAAATATACGAAATAAACGACATCAATGGAATATAAAGATCAGGCGCATTAACATCTTCAGTTGGGGGAGAATAGTGTTCAACAGCTTGATTGGAGCTGACATCAGTAGATGATCTATATTGTCTGACCCATGTTTTATTTTTGTATGGGAATAGAATTAAGAATAGTTTATGGATAACGTAGGAATTTGAAACTTTGAAATAGTATTTGATGTCTTGATTAGTTACAAAATCACCAAAATTTTCTTGCATATAACTATGAGAGGCATTAAATGCTGATTGAGAGAAATGTAAACCAAGTTGAGCAGCTGGATCATTGAAAAATGTGTTGAATGCTTCACCACCTGCAGGTTGACCCTTTTGATGAGGAATACCTCGTTGGTGTTGTTGTTGTTGCGGAATAAACTGATTAGAATCTATATGAGGTTGCGAAGCGTACGCTTGAGATTGTAGTCCTGCAGATGAAGAATACGCTTGTTGTGTTTGCTGTGTTTGTTGATAAAATTGTTGTTGTTGTGATTGTTGTGGATCATTTGGGTCAGGCGTGGATTGGGCATATGGGTTGTACATTGTCAAAAAAAAAAAACACGGTTATCTCTTGTTCGTGTCTGAAAAATCTTTTAAAAATATTTGCTTTCTTCTCTGAAATTGATTGAATCAAATTATAAGACTACCCGAATATAATACTCTTACTAAAAATAGTGAATCAGTTAAGGATCGTGGATTTCATCAGAACGAGTCGTGTGTTTTGTGGTTGTCCTAAGTGTTTGCCTGTCAAGCTACGTGTACCACTAAAGTCTAAGGCACTAAAGCATACCACGCTAACTGCCCGCTGCGAGATTTGAATTTCGGCCCAACCGAGGTTGGCAACGTTCAGCTATTAGTATTAAGTCGACCCGACCCGAAAATCGCCCCTACTACTTGACAGTGGACACGGATATAAATTGGCAGCTATAAGATATCGATCTGGCGACTGCGACTGGCAGCGTGGACGGTCGTCGGCGAGACGCGTTTGAACTCTGAAATTTGAATTCCTTGCAAGTTGCATGCGTGAAGTTTTAGGCTTCAGCTTTCCACTAATCGTCGCGTCGCTTTGAGGGCTACCCCGATTAGGCAAGTCGGTTTCAAACTACGTGAGAAAAGACGCGTGCCTGGTGTAGCTCCCTTGCAGTTTGGCGTTTTGGTGATCCTAGACTCCTAGTGGTGTATGTATCAAAAGCTTAACCAAACTACCTCAACTTGATCTTTTACGAAGCGTTCCTTTTGAAGTAGTTAAAGTAGACACATTCTAGACTTTTTTGGTGACTGGCTGCTGCTACCTTTTCATCTTAGACATTCTCTTACATATACATACAATCATATAAAATGGCATACGGGCAGTCAGCTAGAGGTTCCACTTCAGCTAGATTTGTGAAGAATACAATAAACGATAGACAGAATAACCAACCTCAACGAAATTACAACAACTTCAATAATGACAGATTTAGTAATAACAACGATTCAACACCATCATCAGATCTTAAATCAAAGCTTGATCTAGTTAAAGAAATTGATAGAATCGATTCTGTCTTTGGATTCGATAGATACGAATCAGGGCCCAAAAAGATTGGTTGGTTAGTCAATATGCATACAACAACGATTCCAACTACAGATTCCATTGCTGGATGTTCAGGTGTTGATTACTATTTTTTAGATGAAGAAGGAGGATCTTTCAAAGCAAGTGTCAAATATGATCCCTACTTCCTATTGGCATGTCAATCCAATGAAACTGAGGTTGAAGAATATCTAAGGAAATTCCTAGAAGGATCTTTGAAAAAAATTTCAAGGGTTCAAAAAGAAGATCTTGCACTTCCCAACCATTTAATAGGCCTCAAGAGACAATTACTCAAGTTAGAATTCAGAAACATATCAGATTTATTAGATGCAAGAAGATTATTACAACCCATTATTCAATCCAACAAAGCTTCTAAAGATTCCAAAGATATTTATAGATCTGTTGACTTGAACTATAATACCTTTTTAAAGAATACAGATGGCGATTCTTTTGAAGATGATTTTTACAATGACAACGAAATCAAACAAAACGGAAATAAATTAAAAAATGCATCTGAACTAATAGAAGATATAAGAGAATATGATGTTCCATACCATGTTAGAGTCTCTATAGATAAAAATATCAGAGTTGGTAAATGGTACGTAGTGGAAGCAGATAATGATAACGTCAAATTAACAGAAAATACAGAAAAGATTGCATTTGCTGATCCAGTCGTGCTGGCATTCGATATTGAAACTACAAAAGCACCATTAAAGTTCCCAGATAGTTCAGTTGATCAAATTATGATGATGTCGTATATGATTGATGGCGAAGGTTTCTTAATTACAAATAGAGATATTATAAGTGAAGATATTGATGATTTTGAATATACCCCTAAACCAGAATACCCAGGTATGTTCACTATCTTTAATGAAGTTGATGAGAAAGCTGTGATTGAAAGATTTTTTGAACATGTCAGAGATTCTCAACCGACTGTTATTGCTACATTTAACGGTGATTTCTTTGATTGGCCGTTTGTGGAAGCTAGAGCTGCGTATCATGATTTGGATATGTTTAAAGAAATTGGTTTTGCAAAAGATTCTGAAGGTGAATATAAATCAAACCATTGTGTACACATGGATTGTTTTAGATGGGTTAAGAGAGATTCATATTTACCTCAAGGTTCTCAAGGTTTGAAAGCTGTCACTACTGCAAAATTAGGTTATAATCCAACTGAATTGGATCCTGAATTAATGACTCCATACGCTTACGAGAAACCTCAATTATTGTCTGAATATTCTGTTTCTGATGCTGTTGCCACTTATTACCTATATTATAAATACGTTCACCCTTTTATTTTCTCATTGTGTACTATTATCCCATTGAACCCTGATGAAGTTTTAAGAAAAGGTACTGGTACCTTATGCGAAATGTTATTGATGGTTCAAGCATACGAAGGTAATATTCTGCTACCGAATAAACATACAGATCCACTTGAAAGATTTTATGACGGTCACCTTTTGGAATCAGAGACTTACGTTGGTGGTCATGTGGAATCGTTGGAAGCTGGTGTCTTTAGAGCCGATTTAAAGACAGATTTCTCCATTGATCCAACTGCCGTTGACGAAATCATAGCTGATTTAGATAATGCTTTAAAGTTTTCCATTGTTGTCGAAGCCAAGAAGAAACTTGAAGATGTTACAAATTATGATGAAGTTTACAATCAGATAAAAGAGAAATTACTAGAATTGAAACACAATCCAAAGAGATTTGAAACACCATTAATTTATCACGTTGATGTTGCTTCCATGTATCCAAACATCATGACAACAAACAGATTACAACCGGATTCAATGAAAACAGAAAAGGATTGTGCATCTTGTGATTTCAACAGACCAGGTAAAAACTGTGATAGAAGGCTACCATGGGCTTGGAGAGGTGAGTTCTATCCAGCTGAAATGAACGAATATAATATGATTAAGAACGCATCACATAATGAATCTTTCCCTCCCAAAAGAACAGGTTTACCAAGAAGAACTTTCGAAGAATTGAGCGCGTCAGAGCAAGCAGCCCATTTGAAAAAGAGAATCTCTGACTATTCCAGAAAAGTTTACCATAGAATCAAACAGACTGAAACGGTTGAAAGAGAAGCAATCATTTGTCAGAGAGAAAATCCATTTTATGTTGATACCGTGAGAGCTTTCAGAGACAGACGTTATGAATTCAAAGGTTTAGCCAAAGTTTGGAAAGGAAATGCTGCCAAAGTTCCAAAAGATGATAAAAATGCTTTAGATGAAGCTAAAAAGATGATTGTCTTATATGATTCTTTACAATTGGCACACAAAGTTATTTTGAATTCATTTTATGGTTATGTTATGAGAAAAGGTTCGAGATGGTACTCAATGGAGATGGCTGGTATAACTTGTCTTACTGGTGCTACCATTATTCAAATGGCTAGATCATTAGTTGAAAGATTAGGAAGACCTTTGGAGTTAGATACCGATGGTATTTGGTGTATTTTACCTTCAAGTTTCCCTGAAGATTTTAATTTTGAATTGAAAAATGGTAAGAAAGTTTTCACATCTTATCCTTGTTCAATGCTGAATTATTTAGTCCATGACAAATTCACGAATCATCAATATCAAATCCTTGTCGATCCAATGAAGCTGAAATATGAAACGCATTCTGATAATTCCATTTTCTTTGAAGTTGATGGTCCTTATAAAGCAATGGTTTTACCAACTTCTAAAGAAGAAGGTAAAGGTTTAAAGAAGAGATATGCAGTTTTCAATTTTGATGGTTCTTTAGCGGAATTAAAAGGTTTCGAATTGAAAAGAAGAGGTGAATTACAATTGATCAAGAATTTCCAATCAGATATCTTTAAATTATTCTTAGATGGTGAATCTTTACAAGGATGTTATGAATCGGTTGCCAATGTTGCCAATAGATGGTTGGATGTTTTGGATACTAAAGGTTTAATGTTGGAAGATGAAGATTTAATTGAATTGATTTGTGAGAATAGAAGTATGTCTAAAACTTTAGAAGAATACCAAGGTCAAAAATCCACTTCAATTACAACTGCCAAAAGATTGGGTGAATTCTTAGGTGAGGAAATGGTTAAGGATAAAGGTTTAGCTTGTAAGTACGTTATTGCAGATAGACCGTTAAATGCTCCAACGACCGAGAGAGCTATTCCAACTGCTATCTTTTCAGCTGAACTATCTGTGAAACGGAAATATTTAAGAAGATGGTTAGCTGATCCAACACTTGAGAATTTTGATCCAAGATCAATCATTCATTGGGATTATTATAGAGATAGATTAGCTTCTGTGATTCAAAAGATTATTACTATTCCAGCTGCATTACAAGGTGTCGACAATCCAGTTCCTAGAATTAAACATCCAGATTGGTTACAAAGAAAAATTGATATTAGAGATGATAAACTGAAACAATCATCATTAACTAGATTTTTCAGCAAAGCACCAAAAGGTTCAAAACCACAAGTGATGACCGATGTTACTAATACAATTCAAGACATTGAAGATTTCGGTGTTAATGGTGCTAGAAATGGATCTGGTCCAAAGATCAGTAAAGTTACATCAAGGAAAAGAAAACTCACAATCCAGGAAACTGAAGATGAAATTAATCAAAAGATTATTAATCAACCTTGTCCTGATCCTTTAACTGATTATGCTGGTTTCTTGAACTACCAAAAGATCAAATGGGGAATCCAAGCTAGAGAAAGAAACAGAAGAACGAAGATGTTTGGTGATAGTTTCAAGACAACCGATAACTCTGCAATTGGGTCGATGAGAAGAAAACAAGCTGAAAGTTTTGCAACGTCAACTTGGGAAGTGATTCAGTATACTGTCGACCCAGCTCATCCTGGTGATTTGAAAGTGTTTGTGCTGATTGATGGGAAGATTCAAACTCTTGTTTTCCATATTCCGAAGAAAGTTTATTTGAACCTCAAGTCTGGTGAATTATTACCAGCGGATTTAATTTCAAATTGTAAGATATCAAAGGCAACAGAAACCCTACCGATTGAAAACAACACCCAACAAAATTTGTACAAATTGATTTTACCTGAACAAGTATTTGAAACAGAAATGGCTAAACCAAGAAGTTTGTTCAAGAATGAGAATGTTGCAGGTATCTATGAATCTCAGATAGAATGTACCGAAAGGGCTATTCTTGAATTGGGAGCTTGTATCAAATTCAATCAAGAGGAGTTAGGTGATTTGGGTAAAGCATTAAATTTTGGTTTCGATCAACACACATTGAAACCAGCTCCATCTGAAAATTACTTACAAAGATTCTCTTCTGGTATTTTATATTTATTGCATATTGTTTCCAACTCTTATGAACTATTTGCTCTGTTCAACTCACAAGAAACAACCGCTAAGATTTACGTTTTAAAACCATCTGCTAGTGCTCAACAGTTATCACCAAACATAAGTTCAGTTTATCGAGGATTATATGATACGAAAAAGGAGAATATTTCAAAGTGCTACAATATTATTGATTATCCACCAGAAATGGAATTTGAGACTCAATACTTTACTGATATTTCAAAATTGTACAAGAAATTAAATTCTCAAATTGCAAAAGTTGGTGATCAAAGTGCTTCTAAAGTGTTATTTGCTATCCAATCTCCATTTGCTTCTAAAATATCCAAGATTTTGACGGCTACTTCAAACTTGCCTAACTTGATGATGAACATTGGGGAGATTTCACTAAATTCATTATCATGGCAATCATTAATCATGAAAAGAGTTATTAATCATTATTTATCGTTAGCAAGTTGGGTTAAGAAGATGATTTCGTTAGCTAAGTATGGTAACATTCCGTTATGTAACTTGAAAGTTGATAATATGGGGTACTTGATCGATATTGAATATGCTAGAAGATTAATGACATCCAGTATTGTATTATGGTGGTCTCCAAATCCAACACCAGACCATGGTGGTATGGAGAAAGATAAATTGTTATTGAGTGCAGAAGAATCACTTGAGTTCCCAACGATCAACACATCAGAGATTTATGAAACTACTTGTCTTGAAATTGATATAAAGAATTTAACAATTAATACAGTGTTGACATCAGCTTTGATTAATGATGCTGAAGGTGTGTTTAGTTCTGAATCTGGTGATAATGGTAGTAATGGACAAGAGCTTTCATCGTATGGTACTTTTGCAGAAGATTCGTTCTCTGCTCCAGCTTTGATTGTTTTAAGAAGTTTGGTGAAGAGTTGGTGGGATGATGCAATTAAAGATAACGCAGATGCTGATTCTATGATTCATAGTTTTGTTACATGGTGTCAAAATCCAAAATCTTTTCTTTATGATTCTTCATTACATTATCACGTTCATAATTTAACTAAGAAGTCATTGATTCAACTTCTTGGTGAATTTAGAAGAATGGGTTCCTTTGTTGTGTTTGCAGATAGAAACAGAGTGATTTTAAAGACAAGCAAAACTGCTGTTGAGAATTCTTATGCTTATGGTCAGTATATCATTTCTACTGCCAGATCGAATCCATTGTTTAATTACTTGG
The DNA here is from genome assembly GCA_030556425.1 of Ogataea ovalis. Lineage (NCBI taxonomy): Eukaryota > Fungi > Ascomycota > Pichiomycetes > Pichiales > Pichiaceae > Ogataea > Ogataea ovalis. The sequence continues at coordinate 49,652 of JAKTTZ010000010.1, forward strand.
AATTAAGTGTTGTTAGATACTGGGATTTATTATTCTGGATGGATAAGCACAACTATGCTGGTAGATTCTGTTATCAAATTTCTGAAACTGAAGTTCAAGAATTAGATGCTGTTTCAAAGTGGCAGATTTCTAGTTTCTTACCACCGATTTTAATCAATGAATTCCAAGAATGGGCTGTATTGTTTTTAGATTCTTTTGTCAAATTCAGAGAAGAAGAATTTAAGCATTCATCACAAACTCAATCAAGCCCAAGAAAGACACAAATCACTCAAATATTGAAGAATAACAAAATCGTCAAAGATGCTGATGCCTCTGAACGGGATGAATTGATTAAACTTGAAGAAGGTGTTTGTGAATTGTTTAGAAATCCATTGATTAAGAGAATTAAAAATTTGTTGAGAAAACAATTGGAAGTTAGTTTGAATTCAGTTATGGCTGAAGATTATCAATTCCCAATATTACCTGGTTCTCATTTGAAATTAACAAATCCAACTTTGGAACTCGTTAAATATTTATGCCATATATTGAGTTTATCAAAGAGTAGAAACATCGAAGTTAGAGTGTTACGTAGAGATTTACTATCTTTGTTTGAAGTTAAAGAATTTAGTGATGAAGGATTGTTCAAGAATCCATCAACGTCATTGATTTTACCTCAGATTATATGTGGGTATTGTAATTTCACAAGAGATATTGATATTTGTCGAGATGATGAACACAACATTTGGAATTGTGAAGGTTGTGATAAACCGTATAATAAGTTGGTGATTGAAGAGAAATTGATCTTTGAGTTTAGCAAGACTGTAAATTTATTCTTGACTCAAGACCTAAAGTGCTCGAAATGTTCCAGAATTAAAGACAACGAAATATCAACACATTGTGCTTGTTCTGGTAGTTGGGTTGCCACTATTAATAAGAAGGATGTTATTAAACGTTGTTCTGTTTATAATAGTGTTGCTGAAACTTATCAGTTGAATTTATTACGTGATATAACTGAGGAGTTACTAGGTTAGACTGTTTTTTGCATTGTGTTTTTTTTTACTTATTTTATTTATTTATTTGTTTAAAGATATTCATATATTGTACTTACTTAATTTATCCTTGTTTTTTTTAGTTTATTTAATGTTTCTATATAATTATAATAATTAGTTGATATATTTCATCATTAACGATCAAATCCCAGATTTGATTTATCTCCATCATAATAAGTATCAATAAAAAATTTCACAGTAGGGACCTTTCTAATCTCGTCACATTGAATAAACCCTCCCTTTGACCATCTTTGAATAAAATCTTCACTCATTTTATTACAGGACTCAACTGATTCCCTATCTGTTTTCAAAATGCCCTTGACAGCAGATCTTCTTTTAGAAACAGTCACTGTTGGACAGTTGATTGAATCGTTGTTTGAAACGTAATCTGTGTCTGAAACCAATAAAGAGAAGCTAGAATCGTAGAAAATTTGAGGTAGGATGAATTTAGAAGATTTGGAGATAATCATTGAACTTTTTCTTCTTGATGATTGTAATCGTTGAATATACAACGTTTCAATCAACATTTGCAATTCATCATCAAGATGCGCTTTCAATCCAAAATAGTCTTTTTCTAAAAAAGTCTTATCTTCATAACTGATTAGTGAACAATCACTGTTAAAACAAGCATAATCACTGAAGAATTTTATTATCCAAAAAGATTGTAAATGGAACCCACCATGCATTAGCATACCCCAGAGTAATTTCTTGTAGAGGTGTACAAAATCAGGATCATCTTGAGGCATGAAATTTAAAGCTTCTGTGTAATTTATAATCATTTTTTCCAAGCATCTATCGTTTAATTTGATTTTATCTAGTTCTGATTCTTTTGCAGTGACAATCTTGGTTGCTTCGAAGAATGATTTAATTTCATATAATTTACCTGCAAGTTTATAAACTAGTTCAGGTTTGAATTTAATTTGAAGTTCTAAACAACAGTTTCTATATTGAAGTAATTGCCGTAGATGCAAGTTTAATTCTTGTAAAAGTTCAGATTTAGGAATAAATGAAGTTGATTTTTCATCATTTTGCTGAATAAAACAAATCGCCGAATAGAATGAACATGTAAAACACACTTTCGTACTAAAAATTTTAGTCATTAATTTAGTATCTTCTGTAACTTCTTTCATGATCATCTTCTCTGTTCTATTACATTTTTTCGGAATATCTCTTGTAATTTTTTCATTTGATAATAATTTGGAAATTAATTCAGAAGCAATCACAATTCCAAAAAAATATTTTTTAGCCTTTTCATAATCACCTTGAATGAATAAAGAAAGGGCTCTTATAAAATGAACTTTAATTCGATACCCAAATTCTTCTGTATAATTGAACAAATTCTTCTGGCATTCATAGTACTCTTGTATTTCAAGTAAAACTTGTTCATATGTCTTAGGTAACAATCTTTTTTTAATTGTTTTATGATATGATGATAAACAGGTGATAAGCAACATAATCCTTGAAGATACTAAAATATTTTCGTAAATTTCAAGGTTTGGGAACTTGAAAAGATTATCAATTAGACAATTAGCTACATCTTCTAGTTTTGTGATTTTTTCATTGTATAAATCCGCATCATGTAACATTATGTTAAATTTTTGAAATTGTTCATATTCTTCAACCAAATTAAATACAAATCTGTTTCTCGACTTGAATTCGACTGAAGAATTTGATAAATGTGTCTTGTAATACTCAATTTCGTTTGCTATTCTATTACCACAATCCAAATTATGAACTGCTGCATCAAATAGCCTTTGTGTCCTTTTCAAATAACTTCCAAAAGAACTTGAACCTGTATTTTGTGAGTCCCAATATTGATCAACTTTAGTCTTGAAATAATCCATTAAATCTGAATTTAAATCTTCTATTCTCATTGACTTACATTGCATTAATCCATCCCTAAAACAATAGAAAGCAGCTTCAAAATCACCAAACTCAGTAAATAAATCTCCCACTTTCTTTAAGAAAATGTCTCTTTGAGGAACAGGACAAAGCATAATAGCATTAGCAAGTTCTCTTGTACCTGCAAGTGTACGCCCAAGCACCATAAACGAAAAACCAATCTCATACCTTTTCTCAGGATCGAGGGAAGAGTCCAAAAGAACACTAGGTGTTAATTCTTTAAGTTTTACAATAGCATAATCTCGTTTGATTAGTTGATCATTATGTGACTGACTTTGATTGGAAAAAGAAAACAAACTTAAAGCAGGTTGGCGGTTTGAATAGGAGGCGGAAGCAACGCTAACACTGCTCATTCTAGATTAAATGATTTGCAAAGATATGATATATATAGAACAAGCAAGAACCTAGTATTTAAAGCTTAGTTAATAAATAACGATAAAAATAATAATATTAAGAAATGTCTAGTGATTAACTTGTGTTCTACATCTCAAAGATGAAAAGAGGGTAGGAAGGAAATGGCCAGAGGCAGCGACTGCCCTTTTTAACTGCCCCAGTGCCTGCCTTCCTCTGCAGATCCCGCGCTGTCTGCAAGGTGGTAGCCGCCCATTAATGAGTTGCTGCTGCCACTTTTGCTTATTTCTCTGTTGAAGTTACAGCCTGTAACTTATGATGATCCTGGAATCTGGAGCCTGAGTCGGTCAATGAAGAAATAAGCGACTGAGGGACGATTCAATCTCAAGAGATTCAGATGAAGTAAGCCGTTTTAAAGATAGTAAGTCAAACAACAGAGGTATTTGATACTACACTGTTTAATACCCGTAAAATGCACATACACAGGAATTGATCGTGTTGTGTGATAGCTCTTCTTTATAAAAGCTATAGGATATATAGAAGCAAGAGCACAAAGAGTAAAATCCATTATATATATATTAGTAAACAAAAACGTCTCTAAAGTCCTTCAGTGATAGGGAATCATAGGATCCGCAGGTAGACACCTCCGCGATAATGTGAGAGACCACCGTGTGCCACCGCGGAGACTGGACACTGGAAGTGGGAAGTCCCCCGAAGCTCCGTGCCCGAACCACCGCGGCCACTTTTATCAGGCTATCAGCAAGACGGCCAGTCGCAGGAGCACCAAAATCCACGCGAAAACTTAACCAGCAAGCCGCAACTTCAAAAAGAGCTTCAGGCGACGCGTCGTGGGGTTGGATGGGTCGAATCTAAAGTTGAAATATATATGATCTCAAATACAATTATTGATGAACAATTAAATATCATTAATTCCAAAATACACCATTGCTTTCAATCAATCAATCAATTAATCAATACCTTAGTGTTTTTTTAACTAATATATTCCTTGCATAATTATATAGATAGTCCAAATGGATCAAATGCAAAATGACGATACCCAAAAGATTTTATCACAGAGGACTACTCATTCATCACCTTCATCATCGTCTGTTGAAATGATTGAACAAAATTTATATGATGATACATTATCTAGGAAGAAACCATCAGTTACTTTAAAGACGTATAATTTAATGAACCAAGAATTAGAATTGGACGATGATGAAGATAGCAATAATAATAATAATAATAATAAGGATAAGAAGAGTGTAAAACAGCAGAGACCCAAAAGGAAGTATCATTTTGTACCACTGCAAAATCCACATGGCGTCGTCGATACAGATCAATCTGTTGTAGTTTCCAATTCCAATTCGAATTTTAATTCTTTACCATTGTCTGATGCTGATGAATTACGAATCAATGATACACAAACTCCATTATTTAATAAAATATCCAATCCATTTGAAGATACACCTATATCTAAATCTAAATCAGTGGATACTCCAACAAGACAAACATATGATTTTTCAACACCACTACCAGCAATCATGAAATTGAAGACGACTAACGATCTACCATCAAATTCACATTCAACGGAGCAGAAGAAAAAATCATCATCATCTTCTTCCACATCAGCAGATATTTTTAGGAAACTTCGAGCTAATGAAGTGGAAGCATTTGAATACGATACAGAGAATGGTATTGTTCTTGATGAACAAGATGAATTATCAGGGGATGATTCAGGAATACCTATTAATTTACACGGGGATACAAAATTACATACTGCTGATTTCAGTTTTGGCGGGAATTTTTTCAATCATAATTCACATTCACATTCACATACACAGACATTAGCATTAGATGAACCAACTCAAGCAGATGGTAACATTAATGAAGAAGTTAATAGAAGATTAAAAGAACGTGATCAAAATAATAATAGTAATCATAATAATAATGATAATAATAAAGATGATTATAAAGATGAATTTTCATTTCATAATCATACCCTTCAATCATCACCTGGTTTTGGAAGCATGCCCAATAAGAATAGTATTGCATTTTCACAATCTCAAAATACACAGCATATGGAAACACAGACAATTGAATTGAAAACGCAAGAGATAAATAAAGAAGATGGAGAGGAAGAGGAGGATATTCAAGTTCCTGGAACTATAGAAACATCACGACACATGGAACTTCCTATGTTTAGTCCATTAAAGAATAAGAACCCCCAACCTGATCGGTCATTCTTATCGACTCATAAAGAAATCGTTCAATCTTCAGAATTAAAAGTTTCATCAGATGATAAAATAGATGAGAATGGGAAAATTGAAGTGGAGGAATCTCAAATTCATGAATTTGAAAATGATAGTGATGAAGTTGTCAGTTCTCAAAGTTCCATATCAAGTAAACCAACACAACATGTTGATAAAGATGATAATAATGATGACGATGTGATACCCACGAGTTTATTCCAAGTGGCACAAACCAACGATACTGTTAGAGTAGCATCTAGATCTTCATCGAAGGTTGATGATATTGATGATCACCACGTTATTCTAGGCACACCTGATAATGACATTGAAAACAATAGAGAAGAAGTGGTAGCTACAGATACACAACTACCCAGTACAACAAAGATGATGAACCCGACAACAACAATTGGTCCATCATCACCTGAAATAAACGATGCGGAATTTGCAGATGAATCGGATTTTGAAGATAACCACAATAATAATAATAATAATAATAACACACAAGAAGTTAGAAACATTGAAAACAGCTTACCTGAAACGTTAAAGATCCAAGATACGCAAAACCATATTGTTGAAAAAGGAGATAATGATTTGATAGTGAGTAGTAGACCAAGTAGAAGAATGGTTATATCATCACAAGAGACAAATAAAACTCCTAAGAAAAAAACATTCGAACATGATGATTTAATTGGTAGTGATCCAGATATAGAATTGAACGATTCACCATTTTTTTCACAAGTTGATCATTTTTCCGATTTACAATTGAATATTAGAGAAGCTGAATTGATTCAAGGTAGTCCACTGAAGGATAAAGGTAGAATTGTAAACGTTGGTACAACGAGACCACATCATTCTAACAACAATAATGGGAATATGAGTGATGGATCAAGAGAAAGCACACCTTTTAATTCTGACAATGAACATGAGCATGATGATGAGCCATCACAAACAACCACGACAATGACAACGGGGACTAAAGTATTTGATTATGACTCACAACCAACAACGGTAACGACAACCACCATCAATGGTACCCGTAAGCGTACAAGCAAACTTGAAACTAAAACAAATGGGGTTAATCCAGAAGTGAACGGTTTGAACATTTCTAATAATAATAAAGACATCCATAGAACAGTTGACGATTTAACAATCAATGAAATTAAAGAAAAACTAATGGTTTTCATATTAGATTCAAGCAATTTCATGATTCCTGTTAAAATCACCAACGTAATAAAGACACAAAAATCGAAAGATTATGAAGTTGAAGTGATGGATGGATCCAACACTAAGTACATTGTACCATCCAAGAGAATCGCAGGACCTTGTTATTTCCAAGTTGATAGTTTAATCAATTACAAAAAAGGTACGGAACGAGCCAAGAAACTTATTGTAACTGGGCTCGAATACGATTCGAATTTATCGATAAATATGACGTGTATGAGAGGATTCAATAGGTTGTACGTTCGTGAATATGGAGGGACGGTGGAAGGTGGTGTAGGTGATGAATTCAGCATACCTATCACAGATGTGTATTTAAGTGCTCGATACGGAAGGAAACTTAAATTTAAACCATTTAATGACTTGTTGTATTTTGAAAGATATCTAAAGGAACTTCATGAAGAATTTGAAAATGAAAATGAAAATGAAAATGGAAAAGCAACTATTCAAAACAGTTTCCCTGAAACTTTAAAGATTCAAGATACGCAAAAGATCAATGAGATCGAAGACAATGATTTAATAGTTAATAGATCTAGAAGAAGGATGGTTGTATCATCATATCAATCAGAGGAGATAGAAACGTCTAAAAAATACAATTCGGAACATGAAGATGATGATGTAATTAGTGACCCTGAAGTTGAGAATACAACAACAACAACAACAACCACTATCAAGCGTAAACGGTCAAGCAAAACTGAAAGTGAAACTAGCTTCATTAACCCTGATGTGAAAATTACTCCGATTAAGAAAGTCATTCATAGAACAGTTGACGATTTAACAATCAACGACATTAAGGAAAAACTAATGGTTTTCTTATTAGATTCAAGCAATTTCATGATTCCTGTTAAAATCACCAACGTAATAAAGACACAAAAATCGAAAGATTATGAAATTGAAGTGATGGATGGATCCAACACTAAGTACATTGTCCCATCCAAGAGAATCGCAGGACCTTGTTATTTCCAAGTTGATAGTTTGATCAATTACAAGAAAGGTACGGAACGAGCCAAGAAACTTATTGTAACTGGACTCGAATACGATTCGAATTTATCGATAAATATGACGTGTATGAGAGGATTCAATAGGTTGTACGTTCGTGAATATGGAGGGACGGTGGAAGGTGGTGTAGGTGATGAATTCAGCATACCTATCACAGACGTGTATTTAAGTGCTCGATACGGAAGGAAACTTAAATTTAAACCATTTAATGACTTGTTGTATTTTGAAAGATATTTAAAGGAACTTTATGGAATTTTTGAATCTGAAATGGCGAATTTGACAGCATCCACACCAGTTGGATCCGATGATGAGAATATGGATGATTTGGGTAATGCCGATACATCAATGGTTAAAAGCTCTTTTGTATTGGATGATTTAACAACTTTTGGAGATGTAACGAACGATGAAACAACGATGATGATGAACCATGAAGGATATCCCGAATCAGGTGTATTAAACAGAACGAAGAAATTGAATCTATCAGATTATAAATTCAAAGATATGATTTTAGTGGAAGATAGCAGTAAAAGTGGTGGTGGTGCCAAGAAGAGAATACCTGCCAAGATCAATAAAGTTTTGAAGAGAACTGACGTTAAAGAAGGTGAAGTTGAGTATACTGTTGAAGTGATAACTAAGAATGGATTTGAGACGATCGTCATTAATTTAATGAGTGATTCAATCATACCTTGTTGTTTTAAAACTGGTGATGCCGTTGGTGTTTTCGGACAAGGTCGGAAAGTGTTCACTATTTCAGGAATGGAGTATAAAGAAGAATTGAATTTAGATGATGATAATCAAGAGGGGGGAGAAGTTGGTTTTTTGACTTGTATGAGAGGTTACAATAAAGTTCATTTAAAGGCATCTCGTAACAGTAGTACTGGATCCAAAATGATTGTTAATTTGAATTCAATTTATTTATCTACTGATTGTTGGATGAGGTTTCGATGGAGGACGATATTCGGAGATCAAGATACGATTAACAACTACTTGAGTTCAATTTTAGAAAGTAAATTAAAAGAAGAAGAAGAAGAGGAGGAAGAAGAAGTTACAGCAAATGAAGTGTCATTGGTGTTAACTAATAATAATAATGGTAAGAAGTTACCTTTCCAATCATGTATATTCATAATAACATCACTATCAAGCAACAAATCATCATATTTATCAAATGATACATTAAGTAAAATAGAAAAATTCATAGTTAAAAATGGAGGGAAAGTAATTGATGAAAATTTAGAAAATTTAATTAAGAATTCTAAAGAGACAATTTTAAAAAATTATAAATTTGCAGCTTTGTTGTCTCCAACTCATATTAGAACATTGAAATATTTACAGTTTGTTAGTTTGAAGTGGCCTATTTTGTCAGTTGATTTTATATTAGATTTAATTAAACAAGAAGAAGAGGAGGAGGATGATGATGAGGAGGAAGAGGACGAGGAAGATGAGGAAGAGGATGAGAATGAGGATGATGATGAGGAGGAGGAGGAGGAGAAGGAGGAGGAGGGAGAAGAGGATGAGGAAGGAGAAGAGAGAGGGAGGGGAAAAGATGGTATTCATAATTGGAAATCAAATTGGATGAATTATATCTTGCCTGCAGGAGAATCAATCATCAGAAAATGTACATTATCACCATCGCTTTTCAAATTTTACAACAATTGGCAAAATGGTTTAACTTTAGACAAACAGATAAATTTAAACAAAGGAATATTCAACAAAATTTCACAATTTTTAATACATGATGATTTTGAGAAAAATAATGTTGTTGCAGTTAATTTAGATGAAGTTAAATTTTTTATAAATATAATGGGATGTAATAACATTAAATTAATTGATGATATTGAAGTTGATGAAATTAATGATATTTGTGATTTTAATGTTGTTTATTTATATACACCTATTAAAAATATCAAAGTTGATGAATTTCATGAATTGTTATTAAAGTCAATTAATAACAATAATAGGCAACATCATGGTCATGGAGGGAGAAAGAGGAGAAAGATTAATAATTTTGTATCTTTTAGGAATAATTTAAAAGTTATGGTTGTTGATTGGGAATGGCTGGTTCAATGTATTATAGCTGGTTGTTTATTTGATCCTTGTTTTAAATATCCTAATTAATTAATTTATTTAATATTACTTAAAAGAATTAATACAACGGACGTTGCCGTTTAATATCGATAATACAAGTACGTTTATAAAAAGGGGTGAATGTGACTCAAGTCAATCTATCTTTTACTTTATAAAATTCTTTTTTTGAATTCACGGTTTGTTTTCACCCACTTAATTTTAATTTAATTTAGAGAGGGTGAGTCCCAGACAACTAAATCCAACGACAAAACCTGTATATTTTCACACGTCCTATAGTCTCTATCCATGTATAACGATGTATCTCTAAGATCAACAACGTAAGATGTGGGATCTGCAATATGCAAAATGCAATCTACGTGCATGTATTGACACACGTACATTAATACAGAACGAGACAAGACATCAATCAACTCAATCCATTGAAAAACTGAATGAATGAATGAATGAGAGAGAGAAAAAGCAGTAGTGTTTGTATTTTGTAACTACCGATAAAACAAGGACATAGGAAGACTAACTTAACTAATTAACTAATTAACTGATTGTTGGGTTGTATATCTTATTTCAATTTTATTTTTTATTTGATTTTATTTTATTTTATTTTGATCAAGCTTGTAAAACAACAGAAACAAAAAAAAAGGGATAAGGAACGAGGAAGGAACAAAATAGGGAGGGATGATTGAGAATTGGGGATTAGGTGTACAATTCCACCTACCTTTACACCTACAAGTACATGATAAATTTAAAAACAAAAAAGCAACAACAACTGAGGATTTTTTAAGTATAGATATAGAGAGAGTTTCATGATTAAAAGTACAAAAGTAAAACAAAAGAAAAAAATCATAGCATAAAAGAAAAGAAAAGAAAAGGAAGGAAAAAAAAATAAAGTAAAAACAACATTCAAATACATACAAAGAAAGAACTGAATATATATTTTTTTTCAAAGCATAATGAACACAATAAAGCAAAAAAAAAAAGTGATGATGATGAAATGAGATGTTGATGATGATGATGATGATGATGATGATAAATTATGATAAATAATAAAGAAAAGATTTTATAAGTTTTTATAATTTTTTATAATTTTTTATAATTTTTTATAAGTTTTTATAATTTTCTATAACCAATTTAAACCAAATATGAATGCCATTAAACCCCAACTTAATTTAACTCCAAATAAATTATCATTAATTCCAAATTGATGATTACCAATAGCAGATGATGAACTACTATGACTTTCAGAAGCTGAACCTAAATCACTAGTTGAAGTAGCTTGAGTACCAATATAAACTTCACCATTTGAAATATAAGCTTGAGATGAATGTTCAATTGTATCAGTTGCATTAATTGATGATGGTATAGTTAAAGTTAAAGCTGAATAATCAGTAAAATTATTAGCTTTTGCTAATGGTATAGTACCTGATTCAATTGCATATAATAAAGTTGATTTAGAAGTTGAAGTACGTTTCCTTTTTGTAGAAGTTGTTGTTGTTGAAGATGTTGTTGAAATTGAATTTGAAGATGTAGAAGAAGAACTCTTTGTTGTCTTTATTGAAATTGAAGGAATTGAAGTAGATGAAGTTGAAGTTTTTGATTGAGTAGATATTGAAGTTAATTGATCATAAGCAGCAATTGGAGCAATTGCTAATTGTCTATTATCATTATCAACAGCAAGATAAATAGATCTTAAAAATGGAGTACCTAAAACAGAATAACCCAGTTGATAATCAGGTAAGAAAGCTAAATAACAAGCAGAATCACCATCTTGGAAAACTAAATTAGAACCATTTGAAGCAGCAGCAGGATATAATAAATCAGCAATTGGAATATTAATTGTTTGATTACCAAAATAAATATCTAAAGTACCAGAATCAGCAACAGAACAATCAACCAGCCAACGTTCAACAGAATCTGCATAATAAGCATTTAATTCAACAGCAATTTCAATTAAAGTTGAATAAGGAATATAATTATAAAAAGTACGAGAATCTAACATTGCAGGTTTTGGATAAGAACCTGAACCAGTACTTAATTGATCATCATATTCACTTGAAAAAGTAATTGAAGTACCAGAAGTATCAGAAGTAACACCAAAACCTGAAATTGGAATTGCAGGATAATCTTTTGAATAACCATTATTAGTTGAAACTATTGTTAAAGATTCATCTAAAACAGGTATAAAATCAAATAAAGTTAAATCACCATAATATTTAGCAGTATTAATACCACCTAATATTAATTCACCATATTTAGTATCATCATTAACTAATGATAAAGAATAAGAATTTGAATTTATAAAATTATCATATTTAAAATAACTTATAAAATTTTCACTTAAATCTTCACCAACTAATCCAACACCTAAACCACCAGTACTTACATTTGAATCATTAACATTTAAAAATGACATTGTATTAATTTCAATATTTTTAAATGATCCATTATTATATTCAACATTAAATTTAAAATCATCCATTGCATAATAACCTGAAACATAAATATAATTTGCAAAAATTGAATAAATTGAAGTTGCATCATCTTTATCATATTCTTCAGTATTTTCAGTATAAGACCAATAATAACCTGTTGAAGAATTATAAATATCATAAATACCTTGATCTGCACAAGCTTCAGATAAAGAAGTTGAAGAACTTGAAGCATAAGAATCTGAAGACGATACCGTTGAAGAAGGTGAAGAAGAAGAAGTTGCAGTAACTGATGAAGTACATGTTGTAAAACCATCAATTGCAGGTAACCAACAATAAGAATTTTGAACATCTAATCTTAATACCAATGTTTGATTTGGTTGACCAACAGTTATTTGATAATCATAAACTTTATTAGATCTATTAGTTAATAATAAAGTGGGTAAAGCATTTGCTGTTGTTACAGAGTTGGAAGATGAAGAAGTTATATCATCATTTGATACATCACTACTACTACCACTAGTAGTTGTGCTCTTATTGATAGTATCGGCATTGCTGCTGCTGCTGCTACTCCCACTACCCCCACTACTCCCACTAATAGTGGCAGCGAGGGACAAGGGTATAATCAAGCATATAGAAAGTATAAGATGGAAGTCCAAAAGCATGATAATAATAATAATAATAATAATAATAGTAATAAAAAAAAAAATGAATCAATCTATTAAAAATGGATAAAACGTATGTGAATTCAAATTGAGAGGGAAAGGGGAAATCACAGAATCACAGAATCACAGAATCACAAACAAGACAAGACAAGACAAGACGGGACAAGAAGAAGGTGAAAAAGAGGGAAAGAAAGAAAAAAGAAACAAAAACTAAACTAAACTAAAAAAAAAAAAATACATATAAATATAATAAAATAGATGTACTAACAAAAACAAGGCTAACAAACGAAAACGAAAACAAAAAATGCTAAATTTAAACATTCCGAAAATCTTAAAGACAAAATTCAATCAATCAATACAATCCATATATTTATATTATTATATTATATTATATTATATTATATTATATTGTATTATTATATTATACTATATTATATTATATACTATACATTATATATATTATATAATACATTTATATATATTTATTGCGTGCACAACTCAATAATCCACAGCGGCCAAAAAAAAAGCGAAAAAAAACAAATAAAAAAAACCAAAAAAGACAAAAAAAAAGTGGGAAAAAAACGAAAAAAAAAAAGAAATGATGTCATCGACGACGACTCAATAAATAAATCGACGATCGCCGGTATCTTTTCTGTTTCTCTCCTGTTGGCTGCCTGCCTGCCTGCCTTTTTTTCTTTATTTGTTTCTTTCTCCGGGCTTTGTTCGTCTTATGTTAGTTGCGTAGCTATATATTTATACATACATATATATATATATATATATATATATATATATGGCCCCTGTAGTGTTGACTCCCCTTGTCCCCCTTTGTCCCCTTGCCCCCTTGAACCGTTTTCCGTCTCATTTCTGTGTGTAAACTCGCATTTGCTTTATATTTAGCTATTAACCATATATATAGTTTACTTGTAAACCTTCTATATACATTTAATCTAATTGATATCAACACACCCTGAACCCGAGGCTCAGTCGGATCCCCAGTGTCTGTACTTATTCATTTTGCTTACCAGTACGAGTACTAGTCACCGGGCGGGCACTCACCACTACACTGCAGTGCACGGCCCACAGCTGATCCCGAATTTACTCTCCCGATTTACAACTTACACTGTCCCCACTGTCCCAAACGATCACTCAATTAATCACTCAATTAATCAATCAATTAATCAATTGAATCTCTATATATATATATATATATATATGATACAACCACATTCAAATATAACAAATCATTAAATCCTAAGTTTATTTAATGTAAATCATACAACATTCCAGTAAACTATACTGTATAGCATATACCGTATAACCTATAACTAAAACCGAACATAACTAAAGCAATGTAACCTCTGCCTACCCAGTACCTACATAACCAACAACGTACTTACGATCCCAAAGACCTTTTTCTGTTACATCCCACATCTGAAAACTTACAAATCAGTCCTTATTCCCGGGAAATTGCAATTGCAATTGTAACTGCAACTTTCCAGTCGATGAGCAGCGAGCAGCGAGCAGTGAGCAGTGAGCAGTGACGAGAGAGCCTACGTTACACGTACCGGCACGGACATAAATTCACATTGATTCCTCCTCGCAAAGGGCATAATAGATTTACATGCACAATTAAAAATCAACGTCTGAATAAACAAATAAACAAATAATCAATCAACGACCAATATAATCATACTATAATTATACTATAATTATACTATAATCATAATATAATTATAATACATTTATACACCCGATAAACAAACACAGAAACCAGTTAACACAACTAACCATAACTACAACACTACAATCCCAAAAACTACAAACCACATCGTAACAACTCTATCACTAATAACTAATAACTAATAACTATATAAAAAGCCCAATGTCCCCTCCATCAACGGGCTCTCAATCTCCCAATCTCCCAATCTCCCAATCTCCAAAAACGCCAATTGCCAAGACAGTAAACCAATTAACCTGCTACCATCGCCCACCCACCTCACTCACTCACTCACTCACTCACTCACCGGTCCAGTCACTATACTTAGTACTCACCACAACCAACTTCCAAGAAAGACCCCCTTGAATTTCTCTTCCCACCACCAGCGACAATCTCTATTCACTTCTATCTCCATTCACTGCACCTACGCGCTCATCTTACAGTTTTTTAGTATTTACTACTCTCCGCCGCTGAAGATCTCTAAAACGTTATTTATTGTTGTGTGTACACTGTAGTATGTAGTATGTAGTATGCACCCGTTTATTTACTTATTTATTTACTATATTCAAATACTCTTACGACTATTTTTACACATACACTTACAATTAAACTTAATCATTCTCGTCTTAAATGTATATATATATATATTTTTTTAATTTTGTAAAATAACCAACTTTAATCTTAAAAGTATTATTATTAACATAAAGGAACGAAAAGAAAGTTAAATAAACCAGTAACGAGTAACGAGCAATGAAAAACGTAAAGTTAAAATAAATAAATAAATAGCTATATATATTGTGGGGAAAAAAAAAAGAACAAATTAATCACTTTGTAATTAGTATATTTTTCCCCCACTATAAAAGCTGAACGAAAAAAACTAAAATAAAATAAAAATAAAACTAAAACATAAAAAATAAAAAATTAAAAAAAATAAATCCAAAAAATACAGTAAACACAAATCATAATCAATATCAAATGTCAATAACACAAATAACATTCATTCGAATACAGCCCAAAAATACCAAACAAACAGAAAATAAAGCTAACAAATAAACAAACAAACAAACACAAACACAACCCAAAAAATACATCTAATTACAAGTAACGAGTAAAAAACAGACACAATAAAAAAAAAACACATACAACAGTCATTCAAATTCACCAATGAATAGTAAAGTACATTTAATTTCTTTATTATTAATAGATTCTTTTTTCTTTAAAATGCACAAATCTATAAAAATTCATCTAAACAGCAGCATGAAATTGTTCTTGATGTTGTAAAGCTCCTAATCCAAATCCAGGATTTTGTCTGTAAAACATTAAATCTGATTGATCAACTAATAATGATCTATTTAATGGTGGATAACTAAACTCTTTCAAACTATCATTACTTGCTTCAACTTTCATAGGTTGTTGTTGCTGTTGTTGTTCATTATTATGAGTTATTGGTTCAGATCTTGTAATATAAGTAAAAGGGGAATTTTCAGAATCTAAAGATTCAAAGAATTCATCCTCTTCCTCTTGTGTTAAACCAGAATCAGGAATAGTATTCGAAATTACTGGTAAATCAAATGTATTTTCTTGCTTTAGGAAAGTTTGTGGTTGTGATTGTAGTTGTTGTGGTTGCTGTTGTAGTTGAGGTTGAGGTTGAGGTTGGTGTTGTTGTTGAGCTGATAGAAGCACATTATATTGCTGCTGTTCTGGAATTTGTTGCTGTTGTTGCTGTTGTTGCTGCTGTTGTTGTTGTTGTTGTTGTTGTTGTTGTTGCTGCTGCTGTTGTTGTTGTTGCTGTTGTTGTTGTTGGAAAAGAGCAGCTTGTTGAGCAAACTGTAATTGCAATTGTTGTTGTAATTGTTGTTGAAGTTGTTGCTGTTGTTGTAATTGTTGATAATGCTGGAATTGTTGGAATTGCTGTGCTTGAACTTGTTGTTGTTGTGAAATTTGTTGTTGCTGTTGTGGAATTTGTTGTTGTTGTTGTTGTTGATTCATTGGATTGGTATAAATTTGATTAATTAAATGCTGAGATTGAGGTGATGGAGTTGAATCTAATGATAATGGAGATCTTGCCAGTTGAGGTGAAGAACTAGATTTATTAATATCTTGATTCAAAGCAGAAGCAGAAGCAGAATTAGCAGCGGCAGCGGCAGCAGCAGCAGCTGCAGCAGCAGTTGTAACATCCAATAATTTAGAATGTTTACCAGTTTTCTTCTTACCAATTTTTAAAGTCTTTAAATGAGATTCAGGTAAACCAGGACATAAACCTAATTCAATATGTCTTTCAACCCAAACTTCATTATTAACAAAATTTTCACCACAAATTCCACACCAACCACTCATACCAATTCTATCACCAGATTTAATACCAGGAGGATATTTAAAATGTCTAGCTTTTAAATGAGTCTTATAAGTATCTCTTCTTGAAAAACCACCAGTTGCATGACATTTTTGAGGTGAAGAAGGATTATAAAATGGACATCTATAAGCTTTATCTTTTGAATGTTTTTTCATATGTCTGGTTAAATAACCTCTAATTCTAAATTTAGAATCACAATGAGGACATTCATGAATCTTTTCACTTAAAGATTCAGAATTATCAGATTCTTCAGAATCTTCATTATTAATACTTGAATTTGATGTTGATGATTTAATTGAAGAAACTGGTGATAAAGCTAAAAAGTCATTAGAAGCTGAAATTAATTCTTCATTTAATTTTGAATCAATAATATTATTATTTTGAGTTGGGGATGAACCATCAGAGACAGGTGATAGTTGTTGTTGTTGAGTATTATTATTACTAACCTGTTGAACTTGTTGTTGATTTTGTTGTTGTTGTTGTTGTTGTTGTTTATCAATTAATTGAAATTCCAATTCACCATTTGTATTTGTGAATGAAATTAATTGAGAATTAAAATTAGTTGAACATTGTTTTAAATCTTTTGTTGATAAATTTTTAAATAAATTTATTGAAGGGAATAAAGAACGTGATTTTGATGATTGTTCATTATTATTATTAGATTTCACATTTGAAGAATCTTTATCAAGAACAGAAGTATTATCCTTGGTTGAATCTTTGAGTGATTTATTTGAGTTATTTAAATTTGAAGATGAAATTTTAGAAGTTGAAGTTGAAGTTGAAGATGAAGATGAAAATGGAATATTTAAAAATGATTTAACAAAATTGTAAAAGTTTGACAAAATGTATAAAATGTAGAATGATAATATTGAAAAATGAGAATTTGGTGACTTGACCGAAGAGGCCGTCTTTAATGGTTTAGATGACATATTTATTTGAGTTAAAATAAGATAATCTAATGTATGACAAGATATAAGAACAGCAAGGAAGCAAGTTAAGAGTAAATATATAAATTAAAGATCAAGTTAGGAAAACACAACATATATGACAAGACGACAAAAAAAAATGGCAAGACAGGACAAAAGAGACAAAAGAGACAAAAGAGACAAAAGAAACAAAGAGAAAAAAAAAAACACTTGTTGCCATCCAAATACTCATCAAAATATATTAAGAGAGTGAGGAAAAAAAAAAAAAACCAAACCACCACCAAACCAGCCGTTATCTCTAAAGAAGAGGGAAAAAACCAAAAAAAAAACCAAAAAAAAAAAGAGCTCCAGAGGGAAAGGGAGAGGGAAAATAGTATGGGGGAACAGAGAGTACGGGGGAGAATTGGAGGGAGAGCATACAAAGAGAGAGAGACAGACTGGGGGAACGAGGCACGCGCACGCGCACGCAAACAGCGAACGAGGAAAATATTCGGAGGGGCAAAAAAGTCAAATCGAACAAAAAATAGCGGCGCGCCACAAAATTTTCACGAGGCATTATCAGGAATTTGATCTTTGGTACACGCCCTTTTTTTGGAGTTGGCTTCTTTGGCTCGTTGGCTCTCTGGCTTCTTTGGCTTTTTTAGCTGTTTTTGCCAGGATGGGTGGTGTGAGACCGGGTTACCTTTTCATTTCTTGTCTCTGATTGGTTGATTTTTATATATAATATATATATATATATATATATATATATCACTTGCAGGTTATTCTCTTTGAGTGGGTAAGTGGTGGTGGTGGATGGGTGGGTGATTGCTTGCTTGCCATTATTGCCAAGCTTGTCATGCTTCTTCCTCCTCGGTAATCGGGAGTTTTATGTGTTTTTCTTTTAATTCTCGTTGCGTTTGTTGCAGTTGCACTAGTTAGTTTTGATTATATAATATATATCGTGTTTGTTTGTTTGGTTTTATATTATTAACATTTTGCAGTGCACTAGACTTCTCTATCTTAGGCATAGTAAGCTGCTACAGTGTGCGTGCGTGCTACCTGGTTTGTTATATTATTCTTTTTTTCATTTATATACATTAGTTATTCTTATATCATGAGACTATGAAATCTCTTATAGATCTTGGCTATAATTAGATACAGATACGCTCACAAAAATGAAATTTTTTCATTGATTTGAAAGATGCAATTCTTTTGTCATTTTAGTCACTCGACAATAATTTGTTTATTTGTCTGATACCATTCAATTTACATATTATCTCTTGGAAGTGAGAACATGCCTGCTATTAATTCATATTACATAATTACATAAATGCAAATATACATGATGTATTAATTGTTTTATTTCAATTGCGATAAAAAAATATATCTATATGTCAATTAGTTGAATTTGAAATAAATTAAATAGTGACTATTTATTGTATTGTGAAATAAATACTTGAAATCTGTTAAATTTTATCAGTTCTATTAATAAAAGAAGAAGGAGAAGAAGTTGGTACATGAGGTGACGGTATATATAATTGCAAATTTGAATGATTATGTAACGTGATGAATTCCAGTAATGAGTTAAATCTCATTTGATCAACGTATATATCTACATTTACTATTGCAATTGTTGGGAATATTGTACAAAAATAGTAAATTTAACTAAAATATATAGGAAATAGCTGCAGTTACAAAGATTTAAAAAAAAACTTAGAATAAGTTTAAATACAAAGATCATATATGAAAAGGAAATAAATTCCCATAAAAGGAAAAGTAATATAAAAGGGCAACTTACTGTAGATACAAAATTCAAATAAAGTTAGGAAGAGATTAGATAATTGATATCACCATATATTATATAATCACAAAAAGAAAAAGAAAAAGAAAAATAGATAACAATCACGTGGGGAGGAGGGGGAAGAAAGAGAGAGGCGGCCAGAAGAGGTTAACTGATTATTAAGAAAAAAAAAAACCAAAGTTAAAGCTGGAAGGAGTAACCGTCGTTCGTTGCCACTGGCCAGCCGCGTAAACGGGCGGAATAACCGAGCCATAAAGTTCCAACCCACCACTGAGTCATCGACCAGTGGAGTGCCACTACCAGGCAGCTAGCTGGAGACTAGCAGTGACCATGTACTGGAAGAACAGTGGTAACTGCTGCTAACAATAGTCTCAGTGGACACGCGGCACGCGTACACGCACAAATTCTAGAAGAAGCCTCCCCCAGCGCCCGGAGCCCAGGGAGAACAGCGCATATAAATAGATATAGATATGGGAAAAAGAATATTAGATAATCTATTAACAAATCAATGAACTAGGTAGGCGCACGCCAATATAAAGATTAAATTGCACGCCTCTCACAAATTGAACAACACTGTTAATTAATTATCGATCACCATTGATTTCTATAATTTTTTTTTTTTTTTTCTTCGATCTTGTAGTAAATTTTTATTTTGTGTGTCAGTGTGAGTGTCAGTCGGTATATTTATTACTGTTTTGTTATATAGAGAAGAGCGAGCGAGCGAGCGAGTAACAAGAGTACATGTGAATGAGCACTGGGTGATTACAAGATTCCTTGGTGTTTTTTTTTCTTATATTTATTTACTTGTTTATTTACTTGGATCATTTCTTTGACAATTAAATTAATATATATTCTTTTTTATTTATTTAGATTATTTATGATTCTCTACTAATATTTATTATTCTTTTATTCTTATATCCTTCTATTCTCACTATTATTTGCTTTGCGTTTGCGTTTGGTTTCAAATTATTTGTCCCTCCCTCTCTCCCACTCTCCCTCTCCCTCTCAGGTTTCAACCCCCTTTACATTTTACTATATTTATTTCAATTATTACTCTGTGTTTGCCTTTTATTTTCTTTTCTTACTAATATATACAATTAATTATAATGACCAATCATCATAGGTCAAATGATCAATCATGCGATCCACTTTCATCTTCATCTTCATTTGATCCTCAAGTTTCGCCAATGTCTTCATCTTTACCAACAATTTATAGTGGATCAAATACCGTTGTCTTACCAATTAATTCATCTCCATTAAAAGAACAAAGAAAATCAATTTCTTCTTCAATTTTTAAAAATAAATCTTCAAGACGTAAGAGTTCTTTATCTGTTCAAACATCAAATTTAAATGATTTATCTGATCATACATCTTCTTCAAATTTAAAATCACCAATTTCTTCTTCATCTGCTGCTATATCTGCTGCATCATCTTCTTCTTCAACTTTACTTCAACATCATCATCATAGAAGATCTCAATCTCATAATACTCCTTTAATATCAAGAGGTTCATTATCTGGTGCTTCCGGTAATCCACCAAATACTAATAATAATAATAATAATAATAATAATAATATCAATAATAATATCAATAATCCTTCAAATATACCTAATCGTGGCCCTTCATCAATATCAAGTAATAGTGGCAATCCTATACTGTTACCCAATTCTCCACCTTTACCACAAGACAATTTCCAATCATCTTCTTCTCCTTTATTATTATCATCATCATTATCGTCATCGCCTTCATCATCATCATCATTTTTCCCTTTTAATATAATAGCGAAATTAAAGAAAACTTATCCAAATATTACAGTTACATTATTTTCAATTTTATCATGGTTTTGTTTTTCTTTAAGTATTTCATTGTATAATAGATGGATGTTTTCAAATAAAAATTTAAATTTTTCATTCCCAATTATAATTACATCATTACATCAATTTATTTTATTTTTATTATCAATTTTAACATTAGTTTTAATTCCTAAATTTAGATTAAATTACTATAATAATAGTAATAGTTTACATCAATCATCATCATATAAAAAATTATCTACTACAATCGATGATGATATTAATATTGATTCAAATTCTTCAAATGAAGATGAAAATATTTTCAATAATGAATTTAAAGATGATCAACCATTATTGAGTTATAAAATTTCACCTTGGGAATATATTACAAAGATTTTACCATGTTCACTTGCAAGTGCAGGTGATATTGGACTTGGTAATACATCATTTAGATTTATTTCATTATCTTTATATACAATGATTAAAACATCAAGTTTAATATTTGTTTTATTATGGGGGGTTATATTTAAATTAGAAAGAATGACATTTAGAATTTTAACAATTGTTTTAATAATGAGTGTTGGAGTACTTATGATGGTTTGGGGTCAAAATGATGAAAATAATGATTCAAATAATAATTTAGATTCAAATAATGATATTATTAATGATTCATCAAATATTGATAGTAGTATTGATTTAAATAATGATTTAACAAATGTTGTTGATGATAATTTAAATAATGATAATAATAATTTAAATGATGATTATGATGATGGATCAGATGATATAACATATGGACAAATAATACCTGATAATCCAAGTGATGCAACAAGATTAATTCATCTTTTAATTAGAGAAGTTTCTAAAAAACCAAATGCAACAACAAGTTTAATATTTATTGGATCAATATTAGTTTTATTATCAGCATGTATGTCAGGTTTAAGATGGGCATTAACACAAATTATGTTAAAAAAAAATAAAAGAACTAGAAATCCAATTTTAACAATTTTATATTTATCACCTGCAATGTGTTTAACATTAATTATAATTGGTTGCTTTGTTGAAGGTTTCCAAAATTTTTTAAAATCACCAATTTGGGATGAAATGGGTATATTAACAACATGTTTATTAATTTTAATACCTGGTTTATTAGCATTTTTTATGACATTATCAGAATTTGTATTATTACAATATGCAAGTTTATTAACTTTAAGTATTGCAGGTATATTTAAAGAATTATTAACAATTTTTACATCTTGGTTATTATTTAATGATGTTTTAAATTTTATAAATTTAATTGGATTAGTTGTTACATTAACAGATATTATTTGGTATAATTTATATAGATTTGAACAAAATCAACAACAACAACAATTACAAGAACAATTAGAATTACAAAAACAATTACAACTGCAACAATTACAATTACAACAACCTCATCATCATCATCAACAATCATCATCAACTTCTTCAAATATTAATAATGCAACTATTTTAATGGATGATGTTAATGAAGGTGTTATTGCAGTTAAATCTGATAATATTGGTGATATTAATGAAAATGATATAGAGTTAACAGACTTAAGAAAATCTTGAAAAGAAAAATTATAAAAAATTTTAAAAATATAAAAATAAAGAAAAAATGCTTTTATTTTTGGTTGCCTGTTAGTTATCATTTTTTTTTTTATGTATGTATATGTGCTTTATTATTATTACTATTATAATAATTATATTCTTCTCGTTTATTTAATATAGCTATCATTTTTTGGTTATAAATATGTATGTTTTTCAAAAAAAGAAAAAAAAAAATGAGTAAACTTAATTTGCGGGGTATTCAGAAAAGGTACAAGCGAAAGAAAGAAAGAAAGAAAGACAGAAAAAAAAAATACAAGAAACGAGATTGGAGATTGGAGATTGGAAATTGATGATCAAATCAAACTTGAAAAAAAGTAGGTAATTTCGAATCTAAAAATAAATCAATAAAAATAATTAAAAATCCAAAAAAAAAAAAAAAAAGTCTCCGTGCGGCTTAAAGAAAGATGGAAAAACCAAAAAAAAAAAAAAAAAAAAAATTTGAAAACGACCTTTTTTTTTTTTTGAAACTTTGATTAATGATCGGAAATTCGAGCAGCGAGCATTTTTTTAGATGGATTTATTACACTACATTAAAATTGATAGATCACATGGTTTATGATCACGTGATACAATTTTTTTTAATCGTGGAGGAGGGGGAAGGATTTTGAGGATATATCTACCTTGTATGCATGTTAGTTAAGGATCCAAGTATTTAATTTAATTTTCAGTTTTACTTGAAGTGTTTAAATTAATGGTTACAATTATTTACTCAATTAAATGGATAGGGTAGGTAGGTAGGTAGGTGAGTGAGTAAGTGAGTAGTTAGGCTAGGGTAGTCTAGGCTTTCTCCATTAGCATTATAGGTTTTTATTGTATTGTAATGTATTTTTTTTTATTGTATTTTATTGTATTTTATTGTATTGTTGATTTCTTTCTCTTTGCGGTTTTTGCGGTTTTTTTTATTTTGACTTTCTTAAGGGGTCGATCAGCAGGGTTTATAGGTTGTTTTGTTTGAAGTTTGAATTGATGTGTTTTAGACGTTTGGGATTTGGGGTTTGGGGTTTAGAGAAAAATAAGTGTTTTTGCATTAGATTGCGTTGAATTGAATTGAATTGAATTGAGTTGAATTAATTGAATTGATTAGAGGGATAGGAAAATTATGGAGAACCCTTTGAATTATACATAAATGAATATTAATGTATATATGTATATATGTATGTATGTCCATGGATTGATTATATTTGTATAAATCAAACAAAACAAAATAAACCAGAGGGGGGAGGGGAAGGGGGAGGAAGTAAAAAAGAGATGGTTTTATTTATTTTATTATAATTTAAAAAAAATTAATTTTGTAAACTTTCAGTTGTAATTGAAGTTTGTATTCTTAATTGCATCTCTACATTTTCATTATTGAATATAATTGTGGAATTATCTAACTACAATACTTAATTAATCAATTGTTGTTTGAGTGTGGAGGGAGGAGAAGGGGGGTGAAAAAAAAAAAAAAAAAAAAAAAAAAAAAAAAAAAAAAAAAAAAAAAAAAAAAAAAAAAAAAAAAAAAAGATGATTGCGTGTGAGTTATATAGTTATTTTGAGGCATAAAAACTAATTCATAGTAGGAGGAGTATATAGAATCAATTTATCATATCACCGACTGATTAAAAAACATTAATCGTCAAGTATCATCAAACGTCAAACGTCAGACTTGAAAGTGGGGAAGGAAGTTGTTAACAATGTTACTTGTGTCGTGCGACAGACAGACAGACAGACACCGTGAGTGAGTGAGTAAGTGAGTGAGTGACAAGGGTGTGTGTGTGTGTGAGTGTGGGTGAGTAGATGTATAATGTGATGAACATGACTGAATTGACAATTGGATTTACGTATTTATTGTTAAGGACACTATTATATATCCATCTTAATATTGTTACATGTAAGTTTGTATATATTAAGGAGTTTAATCTAAAGTGATGCATACACCGAGCGCTAAGCTCTGGCAATATAGAATAGAATAGAATAGATGAATAGGGAGATACTTGCTACGTTCAATAAGCAATATTTAAAACCGTAGATCATTCTTAAATTTGTAAGCATTATAGCATTATCGCCGGTGACTCAGTCCGCATGATAAGTATATTAAGTATAATAAGTTTAATAAGTAGTATAAGTAGTATACACGTAAGTAAGTATGTATGTATGTATGTTAGAGTGCGTAATTTTTGAGAGTAATGTTAATTGCATGTAATATTACAGTATATGAGACTTTATGGCTAAACAGATTAGAAAAAAAGAGGTAGGCGAGCGAATTGTATGAGAGAAATTTGTAAATCCGATCAATCTCGATGGACACGTCAAAAGATAAACTACAAAGCAAAAAAAACAAAAAAAAACAATCAACTTATGCAGTTTTAAACAACACTTCCAAGAAAATACTAATAATAATAATAATTACAGAAATCAAGCTGACGTGTCGCGTTTACAAATAAATATCATATGTAAATAAATAAATAAACAAATGGATATATACCTAAATAGATTACAGTTTATCTATCTCAATCAATCAATATCTGTCTGTATCTATTTATCTAAATTCATGTACGTGTACGTGTTTTGAAAAAAAAAAAATTGATTTAATTGTTGTTTACGTGTCTGAAACTGTAGTTATAATAATGATATCTGCAGTCTCAGTTACGCTTTTTTGTTTTCTTCGTTTTTTTTGTTTGTTTGTTTCTCTTTTGAATATTTATTATCTATCAATGGAATTACGAAAAAATTCATAGGAATTTTTTTTTTTTTTATCTGCGTTTTCTTTTCTTCTTTTTTCTTGTTATAATTTCTGTAAGAATTTCATAAATTTCAAAATTTTCTGTAAATTAATTTACCAATCTTTTTGGCAGCGCAGTGTAGAAAAATGAATAATAGTACCTTTCTAACGTATTTATCAAAAGAATTTATATAGTTACTTAATAATAACATATTAAATTTAATATATATGATATAATGAGTATAATTATTATATACACATTTTAAACAAATAGTACAGCATTAGAACGACCCGGCAAACGGCAGTGCTGCATACATACTGAAACTTTAACGGAGAACGGTTCAGGCACGTACCAGGCCGGAGAAAAGAACAAAAAATGAAAGACAAAAAAAAAAGTAGCGCTCGCACAAACAAGGCAAGGGAGGGGGGAACGAGCTGGTTATAACGTATTTGTATGTAGGAATATAGGGGCCGAAGAGCGAAAAGCGAAGAACGCAGTGTACGAGGGTGTACACTGTACACTGTACGACAAGTGAGTGTTGTCTTGTGAGCTTCACTGCTCAGTGTTCCTGCCACTGCCACGGCCCATAACGTAAAAACCTCACAATGTCATAGACGTACCGGCCCAACGTCATTGCAGTTTACCAGAATTACCATAATTTCAAGTTACAATTTACCAGGTTTGCAACTTGCCGTACTTGCAAACTTCCAGTAAGTTACGTCTTTGCCAGGGCCCACCCCCTTTTTCTCTCTCTCTCCCCTCCCCTCCCCGACAGATAACACTTTACGCGTACGCGTACACGTATATGTATATATGTTATTATACGCTGATGCGAGTAAAGTACATAGCAGGCGATCACAGGATCACAGGATCAGTTAACCTCGTACCGTCGCACAAAACACCCACACATTGAAATTTGAAACCCGTTGATCGACAATTTTACAATTCAGCATGCGGTGACCGGGGGCCACTGCCAACTGTCCGCCCCAGGTCCGGCGCCAGCGCCCAGCATAACTTAACTTAACTTTAAAGAGCGCCAGAAGTTAGAACTTGGAACTTTAAAACCCAGTACTGGGGCCCACTACATTGTATTAGATTTGCAAGACGAAAAATTTAAACGCTTCCAATTTACACTACACTTACACCTACACTTACACGGCAGGACAAGCAAATAAACAAATGAGGACAAAGATCTACGAAATAGGAAATAGGAAATACGAAATGAGATCAGCGTTGAATAAAAAGCACATGAATAAACTGGGAAAGACAATCAAATTAATTCTAAAAATTTCTAATTATTCAATTTTCTTCTTCGGGGCCTCGGTCTTGGGCCCTTAAAAGATTGTGAGCGCACACGATACATAAATTGTAATAACTACATATGTTGTATATTAGACACGTAATTGTTTAGACATAGATTTTTACACGTATACATAATACACTTACTTACTAACTAGTAAAAAAAGGAAAATTTCTTTCAACGTACGTTAAAACAAATTTCAAGGCCACAGTTATACCTTCCTATTGACAAGTGTGTACTCACTAACAAAATACGGTCACACGACGTTAAAACTAAACCTGCCGTCGGCTACGTTGTTGAAAAAAAAAAAAAAAAAAAAAACAAAAAAAAATCATATGTGTTAACGTTATTATTTAGATTAAGATTTAGTCCCCCCTCATTAGAAAAGACATCAATAATTTGGTCTGCCCTTAAAGATTTCCCTCACAAAATCGATCGGTAACTCAAAATTTTTAAATTAAACTGTATGGTACTAATTGTATGAGCTGATCTCGTAAGTGTGTTTTTGTGTTTGAAATGAGATTTAATTTATAATTTATAATTTGATGAATTTAAATTAACTATATAAATATTTATTTATATATATAAAAATAGAAATAAATAAAGAGTTAATAGTTAATACTTGGCTCAGAATTTGCTTTTGTTTTCGGTGAGCAGATCAAACGCCTGTTGAGTATGTGTATATTGTAAGAAATAACGGTGAATAGTGAACAGTTAATTGCATTTTGTTTCCTTGTTGTTTGATTGTTATCGGCTGCTCAGCGGTCGCTCGCTGTGGGCCTTGCTGCCTTGCATTCCTGCATTCCCGGTGTGTTAGTAGTTGGAGAAATGGAATTGCGACTGGTACCGTGCAGGTGCTTGGGCAGGTATTGGCAGGTATTGGCAGGATCCGGCAGGCATATGGCAGTGAGAGGGTAAAGGACAGCAAAGAGGGATTCATAAAGAACGAGGCTTGCAAGTAGTTACAAGTTGCAAGTGGGAGTGGGAGTTGGAAGCTGTTTGTGGTATATTAGAGAGTACAGCGGGCACCGGGCAGACGACCAGGCACCAGAAGTAGGGGAAGGGGAAGCAGAAGAGGAATGAGAACGAACAAACAAACAAACAAACAACAAGCAAAAAAAACAAGTAAATAAAACAAATAAAAGAAACTATAATAGAAAGTCAATGCACGGCGGATGCCCTGGCGGCCGGGCACCCCGTCCCTGAAAGAATAGTAAATACGCTCCAATGAGCAGCTCTAGCAGCACTAGCATTAGCAGGGAGGAGGACGCAAGACTCCCGCGAACACCGCCGAAACCACCAGGGACTAATACTAAAAAATACTAAATAGTAATCTCTAACAGACAGAGAGGTAAATAACAGCGGTCGCCGCTGAGTGAGCGCCGGCCGGCGGGGAATCACAAGTTCGCAACCAACAGGGACCAAAAAAGAGAAGCGGTCCAAACCAAAAACCAGCAGGGACTGACAGGGGCCCAAGAGGTCCTATGCCCCCCGCTAGAAGGCGGACAATAGCGGGACAAACTTTGCAATTCAGCGAATTTTGCAGGGGGTTGAAAATTAACAATAAAATGATATTCGATTTGGTTAATTTCTTATTTTTTGGGTTTTTTTGACTTTACAGCCTGTTAATAATAATAATATTTCATTTACATATCATATTAATTGGTGTCTATTTGTCTCTGTGTCCTTTTTTTTTTAGTTTCTTTTGTTCTTTTGTTTCTCTGTCTTGTTTGTCTTGTTTTGTTAGTAGATTCTTGTATACATACATACATACATATACATATATACATATACATACGTACATACATATTCTTTTTTTTTTTTTTTTTTGTTTTTTGTTTATCTATTTATTTATATAAATGAAAACTTATATCCTCTTTTTTTAAGCATTACTTGTCATTTATATATATATATATATTTTTTTTTTCCTTTTCCTTTCCTTCTTTTCCTTTTCCTTTTCCTTTTGTTCCTCTTTTTCCTCTTTTTCTTTGCTTTGGCTGTGCTTCGTTCATTTTGTTTCATATACTCACATTCACATACTATATAACTCATTTACAAGATGGCACCCCAAATACCAAGATCTTATGCTGAATTGAAAGAAAAGGTTCCAAATATTGGAATTGTTTTCATGGCAATTTTTTCTTGGTTCACATTCAGTTTATTGATTTCTTTATATAACAAATGGATGTTTTCAGATGAAACTTTAGATTTTAAATTCCCTGTGCTGATTACAGCTTGTCATCAATTTGTCTTATTTTGGCTAAGTTGTATAACTTTAATATTTTGGCCAAAATTTAGACTGAATTATGTTGATCCAACAAAACAACAACAAAATAATTCACAATATGAACCTTTATCTTATTTTATTAATCCAAAAGTTTATATTACAAAAATTTTACCTTGTGCTTTAGCATCAGCTGGTGATATTGGTTTAGGTAATTCATCACTAAAATATATTACAATTTCATTATATACAATGTTAAAATCTTCAGCTGTTTTAATTTTTACATTATTTTGGGGTTTCTTATTAAGATTAGAAAAAGTTACTATAAAATTAATTATAATTACTGTTATTATGACATTATCTGTTATGATGATGGTTTATGGTCAAAATGATTCTCCTGATGAAACATCTCATGAAACTATTGAAGAAGAAGTTGGTGAAATGAAAATGAAATTTATTAAATTTTTAGTTAAGAGAGCTGTTGATAATTTAGTTTCTACAAATGAATCTGGTGAAGTTACTTCAGATGATACAGGTATATTTTCCGAAGAAGCATATGAAGAAGCTGTTGAAAGTGAAGGTGGTAGTAGTAGTGGTTCTACATCAATTATTGATAAATCATCTGCATCAATTTTATTAATTGGTTGTTTCTTAGTTTTACTGGCTTCATGTATGTCAGGTTTAAGATGGGCTTTAACACAAATTGTTTTAAGAGGTAATAGATATACTAAAAATCCAATTTTAACTATATTTTATCTTTCACCTGCTATGTGTATTTCATTATTATTGATGGGATCACAAGTGGAAGGTTTTGATAGATTTATTAATTCAAAGATTTGGGATACTTATGGATTTGTTGGTACTTTACTGTTATTATTATTCCCTGGTTGTCTGGCATTTTGTATGACATTATCACAATTTATTATTTTACAATATGCACCATTATTAACTTTAAGTATTGCAGGTATCGTTAGAGAATTAATTACAATATTTTTAGGTTGGTTAATATTTGGTGATAGATTGAATTTCGTTAATATGATTGGTATATTTATTACATTATGTGATATTACTTGGTATAATTTATATAGATTGGAAATGGCTGGTAAGAAAGATGAAGTTCCAAAAGCTGTTATAAAAGAAGATAGAGAAAGATTAATGGATTCTGAAGATTTGGAAATGGAGCGTATTGGTTCCAAAGCTTAGATGTATTATTAGTATTATTATTATTATAACTTTCTTGTTTCTTTCTTTTATTTAATTTATGTTTTTGATTTTTTCTTAGTTGTCACTAGCACTTTTTGATTTTGATTTTATTCTTTTAGCATGATTTTTTATTACTATTATTATTATTTTATATTATTATTATTCTTACTTTCTATTTTTCTTTTTCTTTTTCTTTTTCTTTTTATTTCTCATTTATATATTATATATTCTCTAATACTTATAGACAATCTTATAATCTTTATCTGGTCTAATTAAAGGTAATTGAATTTTCTGTTTTGATTCCATTAATTTCATTTGTTTACAACGTAATAAATAAAATAAAGTTTTCAAAATTGGAGTTTCAAAATTTATTTTATTTAATTCACCAATTTTTAAAGCATTACCTAAAATATTAACATATTCAGTATAATTACCTTTTCTTTGATCAATTAACATACTTGGACAATAATAAACACCAGGATCTGAATTAATTAATGGATCAATTACATCATAAGGTAATTTACAACCATCAGATTCAGCTAATTTAATAATTTCAATCATTAAAGGGCGTAATATAGTTTCATTTGCACCGAATAAATTTAATCTACCTATATCACAATCAGTTATAGCTGAAGTTGGGTTAATACAAGCATTATACATTAATTTTCTCCATCTTGTCCATTTAACATCAGAATCAAATTCAATTTTATTTTGATTATGTGAATATAATGAAATAAATTCATGACATTTATTTAATTGTTGATCTTTTAAATTTGGATCATTCATGATGTTTGGATTTGAGAATAATCCTATTTTAGTGTATTCTGAACCAACGTGATTGACTGTATTGTTCAATAACGTTGATGAAAGCATCATTACACCTGATAAGACTGTGCTTTTTGGGTATTTGGCAAAGATTGGTTGTTCTATACCAATACCATTTTGAAGTAGCACAACGGTAGGTCCAGCAGGTCCAGTTTCACCCTCTGTACTTGTGCAATTTTTAAAGCACGGTTCGATTAAATCTTCAACTGGTGTTGTTGCATCAGGTATGTTTTTAATAGTGAGTACGATGTAATCAAAGGGTCCATTATTGAGCATTGCTTCATTAATAGATTTGGAAATTGATGGTGGTTTGAACGATTTAATTGATCCATGATCAACTGACTCAATAGTGAAACCGGATCCCGTTGATGATAGTGTATCGTAATCTGATCTGACTACTACTGTAAGTGAACAATTTCCAGATCGTAGTAATGATAAGGCTACTATTGTGCCAACTGCTCCCATTCCAACGAGTAGCACATTTGGTTTTTTATCTGATGGAGACATGATGGATGAATGAATGATAATTTTACTTTTAAATAGAGAGGTATTTTACAGTACATTTTTTTTTGAGAGTTTTCTTTTTTTTTCATTTAAGAGGATTTTAAGGTGGTTTTATATAGCAAGAAAAAAAAAAAGAACACACATACAGTCATGAATGGAGTGGAGTGGAGTGAAGTGGAGTGGAGTAGATCTGAGGAGTATTATGAAGATATGCATGATAAAAAGGGAAAATTGAGGAATTTGAAACTCTCGAGAATGAAATTGAGATAAGCAGTGAGGGTTGGTTAGTTTAATATTTGCGTGGTTGCGCGCTTTACATAATCATTTTGATTCTTAGTTTTGCGGCTCTTCTCGTTGCTCGTTTATTTCTCGATTTGGGTATTTTTGCGGGTAAATCTCGTTTTAGTATGTGATTTTTAGAAGTATATTTATTTATTTATGTTTATTTATGTTTATTTATGTTTATTTATAGTTATTTAGTTTATTGGATATTGGTTATTGGTTATTGAGTACTGAATATACCATCTTTCCTACACCAACAATCATCGATTTCATTCTCGAATTGAATAAACACTTTCTTTATTAAATTTTCATTGTTGTTAAATATTTTATTTATTTTTGATCTAATAAGTAATGAATTTTCAGTCTTATAATATTGAATATGAATATATCCAACTAATTTTGCATTAATACTTGATTCAGATTCACCATCAATTGGCCAAAATCTTGGAGTTGTATATGATTTAACACCATTAATTTTTAAAATTTGTGATAATAAATTTTTTAAATTAATTTCAGTTTCATTACTTAAAGATAAAAGTAAATTTGATGATGATGATTTTAATAAAGGTAATGATGAAATTAAAATTAAAATTGCAATTAAAATTGATGTTATTGGATCAATTATAGTTAAATTTGTATGTCTTGTAATTAAAGTTGATATTATAACTCCAACACTACCTAATGTATCTGCCATTATATGTAAGAATATACCATGCATATTATCATTTAATGAACTTGCAGGTGATGATGATGATGATGATTCGATGGCTTGTGTTTCTGTTGATGGTTCATGAGTGCATGTATCGTGAGATTTTTCAGAATGTGAATGAGATGAATGAGATTGAGTATGTGAATGACCGTGAGAATGAGAATGACCATGGGAATGACCATGAGAGTGACCTTCACCACCACCATGACCATGATTAAATGCAAATATACCAACTAAATTAACGATTAAACCAAGTATACTAACAATTAATAATTCATCTGTCTTTTGTAATTCAATTGGATTTAAAATTCTTTGTAATGATTCATTTAAAATACCAAATACAATACCAATTAATAATGAACCATTAGTAAAACCAGCTAATGTTTCAATTCTAGATAATCCAAATGGATAATTTAAATTTGGATTCTTTAAATTATTCTTTGAAATTAATGATGCTAATAAACCTAAAAATAATGATGTACAATCTAATAACATATGTAATGAATCACTTAATAATGATAATGATTTTGATCTAAATGAATATAATAATTGAATAAACATAAATGATATATTTAATAATAAAAAATTAAATATTGATTTTGTATCTTGTGAATTAAATAATTGAATTAATAATGATATAAAAGTTGAATGATCTTTAGGTAATTCTGATTCTAATTTATTAGTTATTGTTGTTTGTGTTGTAGTATTAATTGATGATTGATCAATTTGTGGTTTTATTGTAAATATTAATATTAAATTTAATAATAAATCAAAAAAATGTTTTTTCAATAATGAATCAATAAATTTAGTTATATCTTGATGTTCTGAATTTAAACTAATATGATAAATAAATAAATTAACCAAATTTAAAATAATTAAATTAATCTTATAATTTGATAAAAAATTGATCTTATTTTCTTTAAATTCTAATTGACTAAATAATAAAATCATCATTGAACCTAATCCAACAAACATCATTTTAAAATTAAATTGTTCAAATGTAAATGTACATAAAATAATTAATGATAATGATATTAAACTAAATGAAACATTTAAATCTGGATAATTATATTCTAAAATTCCAATTGATTGAAATGGTTCAGGTTTTAAAAATATAATAACAGGTATTAAAATTAATAAATATCCAATTATAATAGATATTACTTTTTGTATATTGTTATTATTAATGAAAATTTCTAATATTAAATCATAAATAAAACAAAAAAATAAAACAATTAAAACTTGATATTTTTTAAATAATGTCATTGAATTATTATTATTATTATTATTGTTTGTCTTGTCATCATCACTACTGAAAAATCCATCATCTTCTTTTTTTACTCCTTGATTTATATCTTTATTTTGTAATGTCTGTGTCTTTGAAATAATTAATAATATAATAGTTAAATTAGTTAACCTCGTTGGTGATATCAATACATCTGATAAAAATAAAAATGAAATTGGAATAAGTAAAAATAAATTGTTAATGATTCTAATAATTAACTTTGGTTTATTAACCCTTTTATATTGTTGCTGTTGTTGTAAATCTGTATTTATAAGTCCTAATTTACCTAGTAATCCAATTGCCCCAAGACATATAGAAGCTAATAAAAATGATTGTAAAATGGGTACATTATATTTTAAATTAAACGGCACAATATTATTATCATCATTTAAATTTGGGTTAAAATTATTATTTGTTAAAGTTAATGATATGAAAAGTGTAGGTAATGATAGAAATAAAGGTGACTGATCAATTATATCAGATATAGCCATTTCTGTAATAACTGTATATTTATTCAATTTGATTTAACAAAATAATCTGCTGTTTTTTTTTAAGAAAAACATAAACCTAAACCTATCTCTATATAGGTTAGTTGACATGTATACCCAAATAAATAGGCAATTCTTGTTTTCGATGCTTTGAATTTGAGATGCGTCAGGTTTGTTTTTCTTTCTTTTTGGCCGTTGTCTTTTTAGGCGACGACGACGCGACGCGATTAAATTTTGCGGCGGCGTGTTTGAATTGAAAATGTTGTACAACCATCACGGTGTTTATTCATTATAGTGTTAGATCGATATTGTAAAAAAGAATTATATAATATACTTATTTTATATATATATACGATTTAATTACGAATTCTTGACGATTCAAGTAATTGGTTCATAAATACTTGGCAGTATGAATCATCTAAGAAATTATCATCTTCTAAATTGGGTTTTAATATGAAATGAGTTAAATTTAATCCAATTTGATCAAATATTATTTTCTTTTCATTTTCATTATCCAATTGTGCTTCTAATTTTAACATGTATAATATAATTAATTTTAAAGTATTCTTATTAAATTTTTCAATGTTACTATCATTAACATTTATTTCATAAAAAGTTTTCAAATGTTCTAAATCAATATCAAATGATATTTTGAAAACACTATTTAAAACTTTAACTTCAGAACTTGAAACTAATGAATCTGGTAATTCTAATAAATATCTTCTCATTAACAATCCTAAATTATCTTTATTCATTGATAATAAAATATTTTCCAAATTTTTAATAAAATGATTTGTATCACTGAAATCAACTAATTTATTAATTTCAGTTCTAATGATAAATATTTCTTTTAAATCTTCAACCATTGTTAAATTTTTAGTCCAATTAATAACTTGTTGCTTTAATGATAATGAATCAATTATTTTCAATATTTCTCCAATTATAATTGATGATTCATTTGGATAAAATTGATTTAAATCAACTAATCTAATACCAAATATTGTCTTTAAATCTGAATTTTTATAATCTTGGAAAATTTGTGTTCTAATTAAATATTTTGATTTATAAGATGCATTCATCATCAATTTAACTAAATCTTTTGAAACTTGAATCTTTTTCAATTCTTCAATTAATAATTTATTATGCCCCATTACAAATACAAATTCTTTAACTAAATCAGTTATTGAACTTTGTAAATTATGGAAAACTTCTTCTAATTGATTTAAAATTTTAAACATTTCAATTTCAAAATTCATTAATTTTTCATCATATAATTTAACTGAATCTTGATAATTTCTAATTGATTCATCAATTGAATCCTTTAATTTTTTAAATTTTTCTAAATCATTTAATTCTTCAGGTTTTGCATTTGTAAATAATGTTAATTTCTTAGGGAATGTTTGTTTATTTTTTAATTTCGAAGGTAATGGTAATTTACCAACAATAATTTGGAAAGTTTCAGTCCATTCATATAATGATACAGAACTATTTTGAAAATTTGTTACATTCTTAGGTTTAATTAATTCTAAATCAATCAGATCATTACAAAAATGTATTGGATCAAAATTTGAAACATTAGCTACCAAAAAATCATAAAGGTCCATACCTTTAAATTCATATGATTCTTTCTTTTCTAAGAAAAATGATTGAATTTTTAATTCAGTTTTAACACCATTTATTAATTTTTCAAGTATTTTGAAAAATTCAATCTTATCAATAATTTGACCATCAATCATAACTTGATCTTTATCAGGATCACCTAATAATAATTTACGTTCATTTGAATCTTTAATTGATAATTGTTCAACTAATTCAGATAAATGATCTTCATGATCAATTTCAAATCTTGAAAGTGTTTCTGAATTATTAATATAATCTTTCTTATAATCAATTGTTTTATCATATAATGAACTTAATTCTCTATCTAGATTAACTGCTATATCTTTTTTATCATCCAATAAACCACTCATATTAAATAAATATTTTCTTGCCATAATTAATGCATCTGTAAGTTTAGTTGCTTTATTATTACCTGTTTTACCTTGTGCCGTAGTAACTAAAAGTAATGCATTGAATGCTTTTGAAGTGGAATGTTTTGATGCAATTGATGATGCATTTGAAGTCTTAAATAACCCTGTACCTGAATTTAAAATTTTATTCTCAATACCTGAAATATTATTATTATAATCAAATGCCTTATAACAATAAAAATCTATTAAATCAATAACCTGTTGTAATTTTTGAATAGATGATCTAGTTATTAACATATCCACGATCTCATTCAAAGGATCCGTGAATTTATATTGATAGAAATTGTCTCTAAAATGATTGGATAATGCAACGTTACTCATTTTTCCCTTCCCTTTTACTAATAATTGCCAATGAATAAAATAAAATAAAAAAATATTTGAAAGCAAAAAAAAAAATACCAATTAACCTATAAATCATAAAAGAAGGGAAAAAAACAAGCAAAAAGTGCCAAAGAAGATAGACATCTCCATCTATATATTCAATTAAGAAACCGGGCATGGCCCGATAGTTGCTGATGTCTTTTGTTATGTCATCTTTTCTTGGGATATTTTCTTTTTGGGCAGTGTCAGTTTATAACTTCAACTTGTACGTGATTGATTATATAATCACATAAAGTTCCTATTTCATGGCTGTGTATTTCAAATATTTTGATCCCACTTTTCTTTATAAACATCTCGAGTGTTGAAGGCTCCGTGAATAACAATTACCGTTATTTAGCATATTTCAAAATATATTTAGAATGTTTTAACTAAAATTAGGAAAATTCGCATAATCAAAAATGATAAGAAAGAAGTTGAAGTTATCAGCATAAGTTGCAACCTATATGCTAGCAAATGCACTGTTTGACGAGCTCTCTAACCGATTGTCAGAATGGTAGCATATAAATTCGCAGATTATAACCATGTTTTGAAGCTCTATTTCTTTCACCTTTTGAGTTTTTCTATCTTGATCAGATCAATTTATTTCTTTATTCCTAGTGTAATCAAGCCAGTAGGGTACAGTAGCATCTCAAAAGAATAGGGGACCACCCTCCATGCTCATATGCATCGTAACTCTGCAGAATAAATAAGTACAGGTAAAGACTCATTAACACAATATTTACAATTTTTAGGACATTCGGGTATCATAAAATAAAAGTCAGAATTTAAATATAATCCCATGAAAACAATCGATAAATACCGGTCCATCGCTAACCCAATCAAACAGAGAATTAAGCTTAGTAAAAAGAAGTATATTTTAAGTCTGGAGACCAATG
Source organism: Ogataea ovalis (assembly GCA_030556425.1). Classification (NCBI taxonomy): domain Eukaryota; kingdom Fungi; phylum Ascomycota; class Pichiomycetes; order Pichiales; family Pichiaceae; genus Ogataea; species Ogataea ovalis. The sequence goes on from JAKTTZ010000010.1 coordinate 87,593, forward strand.
TAATTATATATTCGAATAAAAGAACTTAAAATGGATATAATTATATTTGTTTATATCCAGTTAATAAAGAAAAAGAATAGAGAAGTATGTGAAGCAAGTTGATTTTATTTATAAAATTAGAAAACAGAGGGAAATGCTACGGGGAGGCAAAAAAAAAGGGGAGAAAAAAAAAAGAAAAAGGGGGAAAGGGTGATGACGAGAAGGGAACCCAATCCCCTTTGCTGATTTCTCTTTTTTTTTCCTTGCTTTCTCAGATATTTACTAACTCCACTCCAGTAAGCTATTAAAAGAGGGTATCTACCCTCCTTAGCTTTGTCATCCCTAGTCATTTCTCTATATATTTTGATAAAATTACTTAAAGGGCTGTATATATCTATATATATTGAACTATCAAGATGGATAAGAAAAAAACAAAAAAAACACAAATACAAAATGAAAGGGGAAAAAAAGAATCAAGTGAGCAAAGGCATTTTTCCCTCTCATGGCTCTTTGGTTCCTCCTATCTAACTTATCCCTTTCCCTCTTTTTCAAAACTGTCTAGATTATGGGGCTCGTATATACAAGTTAAAAAACCTATAACGATAAGAGAATAGAGTGAGAGATCATATTGAAGAAAAAAAGAATATTCAACAACTACTCAAATGATAAAAAAGAAAAGAAAGTGAGCATAGCATAGATCCCTCCCTGATGTTGTTCCGAAATCTAGCATACGCGTGGGGGCAAATAATGGATTATCACAAGTGAAGTGAGATGAGGTGGCAACAACAACAACAACAACAACCAACCAATCAACCAACCAACCCCGCTATATATTATATATATTAAATATATGACATACAAAACAAGCCTATTGTTTATCATTTAAAAAGAGGTGCTCGTAATTGTAAACAAAGAGGGATACATGTTGCAAGGACAAGGACAAGGACAACTCCGAGAAAAAGAAACGCACATACGCACCGCATGAGACAAACAAAAACCGCGCCAGCTTCCCCGCGAAACAGCGGCCGAAAGCCCGGCCAATAAATATAATATATAAATAATTATATAATCAATATTTACATTTAAATTCAAATTAATTTAATTTAATCATGCTAAAATTTCCATGGCTGTGCAGAATAAATATTCATTGCAGATCGGTTGGGTATTTTTGTTTGTTCGTATTTGTATTTGTATTTATATATTGCCTTGTTGGCCCCCTACCCTTTTTCTGCTTCTTCCTCTCCCTCTTCTTGTTTTACTATCCCTACTCTCACATATACTTTCAAGCATGCTTGTCAGGCCAAATATTGGATTTATACGAAGATTGAATACTTCTGTTCCTATTGCAAAATCTGCAAAATTGGACACAAACTCCAGCACCGATGCTGTCTTATCTCAAATCTTGGGTGTCTATTCACATGCACCTGCATCTATTAATAACACCGTTTCATTTGGTTTACACAACGATAAAGGTTTAATTTCCAAAGAGGCTAAAATTGTCGATAAATTATTTAATTTGATACCCAATAAGATAACTGATGTTGATGATAAATTATTTTTAAAATTGAATAAGATTAAGAGATTAAGGGATTTGCCCCCACCACCACCTAAAATATTTAATAGAGAATCTATTAATGCTTATACAACTGAATTAATATCTATGAATTATCATCAATATCCTGAATCACTTAAATTTGTTAATGAATCTATAATTGAACTGATGAATATTGGAGATTTCGAACTTGATACATATATCGATATTTTAATTCATTTTGGTGCTCCATATGATAAGAATAAAGTTGATCAAGTGCGATATTCTATGAAGTGTCAAAGTATGTTGGAGAATATTAATGTTTATAACGTTTTAATACATCAATTTTTTAGAAAAGATAATAGAGTCGCATCGAGGGATGAGGTTTTAGATGTTGTTGAAAATGAATTGTTTAATATGAAAATTATGGGTATTGAACCTAATTTAACAACATTATTAATTTTTTACAGTGATTGTGATACCTCAAATAATAAGATACTCGATAAATTGATTGAATTAAAATTGCCTTTATCAAGTATAAATAATAAGATTGTAAAGAAGAAATTTAAAGATGGAGAATCGATAAATTCAATCGTTGGTTTCTTGAAATTACATGAAATCGAAAAAGGTTCACCTGTTATTAATTCAGTAATTGATTGCTATTTATTATCTAATAGATTTAATGATGCTTGGCAATATATGGTTGATAAATTAAAAAATAATGAAGATTCTGGATTTGATATTAATACAAGAACGATAAAGAATTTCGTTAGTTATTTTATAAGACGAGGTGAATTATACAATGGATTAGCAATGTGTCATTATTTGACTAATTTATATGGTATTACTGATAGACAACCAATATATTTGTTAATGTTGGAAATGATGGATGGTTTAAATTTCAAAGATATGAGTAATTGGTGTTTGCTTGCTAAATATCTATATTTGAAAACTGATAAATCGGTACCTTTAGATATAATTCAGAGAGTTATTGTGAAAGGTAGATTGATTGATTTAGATTTTCAAATTGATGAAACTAATTTGTTACCTAAAGAAGTTGAATCTATGAATGAAATTACAGATTCTTTGGTTTGGTTAGAGAATCCAATTATTAATTTAAATGAAAACTCAAGGCAATTTATAAACGTGGTTAACAAATATTTCTAATATTATATACATTTTTTTTATTTTATTCTATTATTTTACTTTATTTTATTTTATTTATTAGTACTTTTAATGATATTAATTAATCAATTTTCTTTAACTTGATGCTTGTTTGCATATTTCACCCCAGATCTTTATACCTTCATCAATCTCTGATTCATCTAAATGACTAATACTCAATCTAATGCCACTTTTACCCCAATCTTGTGAATCTCCAGTAACTTCAAAATTATCACCAGTAGCTAAAACAACACCCTTCTCCAAACATTTTTTAGCAATTTCTGAAACGTTGTAACCTGGCGGCAAAGTAATCCATATGAAATATCCACCTTCAAAATTAGAAACTTGTGTATTAGTAGGCAAATATTTATGAACTGCATCAACTAGTGCCACTGCCCTCTTTTGATAAACTTGAACCAAGTTTGAGACAATTGTATCTATTGTTCCAGTACGTAATAATTCACCAACTATGACGGTGTTTAAATGAGATGGTGTACCTCCTGATCTATGAGCTCCTCCTTGTGATAGTAAATAAGCTAGTTTTTCATTGGCAGTTTCTTGGTATCCGACTCTTAAACCTGGTCCTAAGATTTTGGAAAATGTTGCGTTTGAGATAACGTTCCCGTAGGAGTCAGAATTAGGTAGGGTGTCACGATCGTAGTAAACTAATCTCTTGTAGTAAAAATCGTTGTTATTAGATGAGTCGGGCTTAGGCTTGGATCTGTAGTCTAATAGGTCATATACATCATCACAGATAACTAAAACGTTGTATTTTCTAGCAAGTTCAATTAATCTCTGACGATTTTCACAAGTCAATGAACCACCTTTTGGATTTGAAAAAGTGGGGACAATGTATAACACGTATTTATATATATGTTTAATTGGACGATCAGGATCATAAATATCTTTACATGTTTCAGAATTGACTTCAATTTCAGGATCAATTGAATCATAATATTTCAAATCATTTTCAAATTTATCAAAATCAATTTGTCCGTCATTCAACTCATTTATACTTGTCATTTTACCTCCAAAACCAGCATCTATGAAGACAGCATTGATTAAAAAATATGTTGGACTCACTAAAAATGCTCGTCTAGTGAGTTGATTCTGTGGTGATGTGCATTGTGATAGGATGTTCATTATGCCGTACGAAGCACCACTTGTAAGATTAATGAAACTTGCATCTGTTTTACAATTTGGTAACCTATTGAAATTCTTATCGTTCCATTGTGCAATCAATGAACGAACTTCAAGGTTACCTAAATCAGGACCATAGTTTAATGGATGTGTATCATTGAATCCATCGTAGTTGTCATCTGTGTTGTTGAATCTGTTAAGGATCGTGGTTGTGGCAGTGAGGATCTGTTTTGTAGGTAGGAGTTCTGTTGATGGGTGTCCCTTGAAGAAATTGAAAGCTGCGACTGATTGATGGGACATAGTTGGGATTGAGATAAGGGAATAAGTTCAATTCAATTCATAAGATTATATCTGAGAGAGATAATAAGAATAAGAATAAGAACAGCAAAGAAAAACGAAAACTAATGGGAATAGGGACAACTATAAAACTCAGGGAGTAGGAAACTTGCAACTTGCTAGGCTCGCTATCACCGACCGTACAGGGAAGATAATCTACATAGAGACGAGAGACGAGAGCGATAACTGCCCAACTCGGCAGAATCAATCTCTTCTACGCGCGCTGCAGCCTCGCAAGGACTCGGCTGTTTGCCTCTGCTGCGTTGCGTTGCGCTACATGGGGGGTCGTTGTGCCTGATCAAGATCCACCCTTTGCTGTCACCACCACCACTCTATATGCTGCGTTCACCGATCCTTTTTTACCCATGTCCTTGAACTCTCAAAGTGCAATTTGCAAAAGATTTGGTTCACAGATTCGGTTGATCAAGCTGTCGATCTGATTCTACATGGCTGATTCCTCGATTGAGGACTAAAAGCTTGGAAAATGGCATTATATTGAAAAGGAGAAGAAGGAAGGAAGGAAGGGAGGAAGGGAGTAGTTGCTCACTTGAGGAAAGGATGGTAGTGAGTAGTGAGTAGTGACTAGTTCTGAAATTCGAATTGAGAAAGGTCACCTAATAATACGTTGGAACATTGTGTAGGGTTAACATTGTATGGTCAGCGAATTAGATAGAATCACCTCGATGTAACAATATCCTAATCTTGATCTGTTGCTGTCATTCTTTCAGTTAGTCATTTGATCAAACATCTTTTGTTTTTCCTGTTTTGCTTGACTATTCCAAAAAAATGTATTTAATTATGCATTGAATATTGCTAACAAGATTCACCATGTGTCCAGAGTCCAGAGTCCAGAGACAGAGAGTCTGGGCTAGCTTAGCGTTGTTCGAAGTGAAAAAAAAAAAAAAAAGCATTCTGGAGATCTAGCTGAGTAATGAACTTGCTGATCCATTAGCCCTAGATGTAAAAACCAATAATAATAGATGATAACGAATTGTCTATAGGACATATATCTATGTTTATCTCTGTATGTATGTCACATAGAAACAATAATGACTGGAAATACAGAGTAGAGATTGTAGAAAACTCACAACAGCTTGCGGTAAACACCCACCGGGAAGCATCTAGAAATCATCGGGCTTCCAGCCGCCAGGGCCCCAGGTGGTAGGGGGTCGAGGCACCGCAATTGCACCCGCGGCCTGTAGTGTGGGCTCTCAAGCGGTGTGTTGGTGCCCCGTGCACCGTACCCCGTGCGATAGACTCACAGACGCGTTGGGTATCTTTCAACAGATACATAAGATCCGTATTCCAGCTCTTCTTCTTCTTCTTCTTCTTCTTCTTCTTCTTCTTCTTCTTCTCCCCCTTTCTTCATCCATACGCCCTCATCCTTCTCCTCCTCTGGATTCTGATTGACCTAACGTGTCAACAAAACTACAAGATTACTTTCAGGATGGGTAAATATTATTATGCTGTGAGGAAGGGATCAACCCCAGGTATCTATGGAAGTTGGGATCAATGCAAATCGCAAGTCCATGGTTACAGTGGTGCTTCATTTAAGAAGTTTTCGAGTCATTCAGAGGCAATGAATTTCGTTAATGGAAACAGCAGTAGTGGTAGTGGCAGTAGCGGTGGTAGCTCACGTTCCAATGGTGGTAGTGGTAGTAGTAGCAGTAGCTACAGCAGTGGAGGCGGTAACAGAAGCAGTGGTTACGGTGGCAGTTCAACTACTTCTAGTAGCTCTAGCAGCCGCAACAGCAGCAGTTATTCACCTAGTTACACATCTACTGCATATACTGGTTCGGCAGTTGCCAGAAATGTTAGTTCTAGTTCTTCATCATATAAGTCTTCGTCGAGTGTACCACGTCCAAAGTCGATCTACACAGATGGTGCTGCTAGAGGCAATCAAACACAACATAAATCCGTTGCTGGCTACGGTGTGTATTTTGGTCCAAATGATCCTAGAAGTAAGGCTGAGCCTTTAGATGGACCAAGACAAACAAATCAACGTGCTGAATTGAAAGCCATTGATCATGCATTGACTGAAGTGTCTAACACATTAGATAAGGATGAAAGATATGAGATTAAGACTGATTCAATGTACTCTATTAAATGTTTAACTGAGTGGAACAAGAAATGGGAACGTGATGGTTATATTAATTCAAAAGGTGCACCTGTTGAAAATCAAGATTTGATTAAATCATCATTAAGTAAACTGGAGAAAATTAATGATGCTTATGAAAGAAAAGGTTGGCCAAAGATGGAATTATTGAAAGTTAAAGGTCATTCTGGTGATCCAGGTAATGAAATGGCTGATAAGTTGGCTAATCTTGGTTGTGACAAGAACTCACGTTCGTCTGTATTATAGCCTAATTATGAATATACTTTCATCTGATTGTCTTCTTTTTATTTTTAATTATGTTCATAATTTACATGTTAGTCTACGTCATATTAATCATAAGTCTTTACTTGCTCCTGTTAGCAAGAAGACAATTCTCACAGACAAATTAGAGAATATGGTTTGTGGTCTAAGAAAGCATGACGGCTGTGTTGATTGTTACATCGGTAAGGTTAAACGTTCGAATGCTATTGGAGACTCAAAGATTCCACATTGTTACGAGACCCGTGTATATACAGATCACCGATATCAGCAAAATATACTTGAAGTCAAGTGAATTCAAATACTTCATCACTTTCAAATTTGCTTTCACTTGTTTTACAACTGTCTACATGCTACATCATTGTAGTTACTGACATAAGCCTTTTGATCTGAAAGTATATTTTGTTGATAGCGGCGATATCTGTGTAAACATGAGCGAATGGCTTCGCGTAACGATGTGGGATCTTTGAGTCTCTGATACTGTTTTATGATATTATGACTTTTTGAATGATGCTTGAAATTTTTGTTTTTTACTTTTAATTTTATTTGTACTCTTCTTCCTTTTTGTTTTTTCTTTTTTCCGCTTATTAATAATTAAAGTGTCTTTTATTGTTTCTTTTGATTTCAGCCTTTTTGGTTACGATCAAAATAAGTCAATTATTATATTACACAAAAAAAAAAAAAAAAAAGAAAAGAAATAATTAAAAAAAAATGTATTTTAAAAAAAAATCGCACGCATCCAGCCTAATTTTGAGTCTTTGCTCTGCTTAACGACAATTCCGAATTGTTATGAATTTCGGCCTTTCTGGAAGGTGGTGGAGGTGGTGGAGGTGGTTTTCTTCTTCTTGTACCTGTAGAATCAATTGTTGTAGATGATGAACTGTGGTTCAGATTTGGATGTGCTGGCGGTTGTAAACTTCCCGGTGCTTCCAGCTCACTAATTATGGATGATTGCGATGATGTATGTCTTAATACAGATGTTGGAGATTTTGTATTAGATTCTTGTGCTTGTCCAGGTATTGGTATCTCAGCTGGTTTCCCCAATATATCTAAAGTAAGGCATCTTTCAGCTAATCGCTTCATTGTAGCTGAACTTTGTTCTGCATCAAATAGATAATTTAAAACATCAACTAAACAATCTGATTTGTATCTTTCTCTTTTCAAATTTGAGAAAAGTAACATTGGATACAAGACTCTTAAATATGTATTTATTAATGATTCTTCCTTTACCAAGGATAAATTAAATAATTCTCTGATCATTATATCGACAATGACTTTTAAATCATTGAGATACAGCCATTGGCACGTTGATGAAGTGGTAAAAATCAAATATAGCACTTTTAACATCAATATTTGAACCAATTTATCAGCTTCTCTGTTAAAATTTAAAATTAAAGTTTCCGTAAAATTTTGAAACATTGAATTGTTCTCAATCATAGTCAAGAAAAATTTATTATCGATATCTTCATCTTGTTCGGAATATGTACAAACCATAAATTGCTCATTTAATACCAATAATGCTTCAAATCTAAGGAAATTTAAAGAATCTTGATCTCTTGTACTAATTGATAACTTTTTAAAAAGATGTTCAATAAAATCCAGTTCAATATATTCCAATTCTTTCGCTTCAAATTCATAATTGGTACAAAAATCATAAAATAATTGTAAATAGTTTGAATAGTTAGATATATATGGATCTTCATTTTCAGCTACATGTTTAGAAATCTTTGCGTAATTTGATAAAACACCAGCCATAGTTTCAAAACCTTGATATTCCTTCAGAATTTCAAAAATTTGTTCTTTATCCGATTGTACATTCATGTAAAGGATCCAACCAATAATTTTAATCAGTTTTTCATTAGATTCAATTGCGAAAATAATTTGATCTTTTAATTCGGGTTCAATTGAATCCATATCAATTGCTAGGTTACACCGGTTAGATTGTATAATATAAGTAAGCAACGAAAGCATCTTACGAACACAAAATTCAAGATTATTTTGATATCGATTGTATTTAATTATGAAATTTGCAACTTTTTGATAAAATTGTTCTTCATTTTGTCCAGTTACAAGTTGTTCACAATAATTTGATATTAACGTTAAATAGCTAACCAGTAGCGTATTAATCTCATCTTCCGTACATTGATCAAGATCTTCTCCTTCTTCAATTTCTTCATCAGTAGTTGCACCTTCTGTATCCGTTTCAGCCTCTGAATCCGACTTGGATATGCTGTGAGATTTCATCTTTTTGATGCATTTTGTAAAATATTCATTTGTCGCTTCATCGTAGTAAACTTTAGTATATAGCAGATCATTTGCCAGGTCCCAAAACTTCTTTAGCGTTATGTTTTCATCAAATGGTACTTGTATAGATGCTGTCATTGAATATTTCTGTATAAATAATGCTATCGATGGTAATTAATTGTTAATGCTAATGTAGTTATTGTATAAACGAATGTATCTAAATTGAATGGTGAGAGTATATCCATGCAGGAACCAAAGGAGGTCTCACAACAAGTATGAGGCGGCGGATTTATAAAAAACAACTGAAATAAGGTGGTCCAAAACTATAGAGAGTCGGTAAGTTGGAACAACCACTCCTTCTTTGGATGCAAAACTGCTAAAGTGAACTAAAAAAAGACAAAAAAAAGCAGAGAATCTTATTGAATTGTGAACATGACGTTGTTGTATGGTTCAAAAAGCATATAAGCATACCGCCTTCTCGTCTGATACGGTCTGGTGCGAGGTGTTAATGGCTCTTCTAAGCAATTTCCTGATTGCAAATGTGTGGAGCCGGAGATGATGAGAAGGGAAGACAAGAGAAGAGAAGATGGGGTGATTGTTGTCACTGGTGTGCTTTGAATTACCAATAAGAGATTCTCTTTTTGTTTACTTATTCATAATTGTAATTGCTGAATTATGTATGGATTATCAGAGGTATGCATAATAATCTATGAGTGAGGCTTGCCTTTTTACTTCACTTTGAAAGTCTGTTTTACTAACCTGTTTAAAACATAGGTGTACGAATCTGAGCAAGATGCTGAAAAGGCTACATTGAAGAACGATTTTAAAAAAGCAATATCACAACATGAGAATTCCATAACGCTGATCAACACCGTCAAGACCAGAATTGAGAAAGAGGAGAATGTGAATAGTTTCAATACTGTTAAATCATTAGAGACATTGGCAAACCAGATATCTTCAAGAATCGAACAATTAAAGATATTGCAGCAATCTAAAGAAAAGAAGAACTTACAAAGACAAGCCAATGCAAAGGCACAAAAACAGCAACAGCAGCAATTAGCTCAAGGTTTGGTACCTACCTCAACTGATGAAAACAGGATAAATAATGAATCTTTACTCACGTTAATTAACAAGATTAACTTATCGATGATTAAGAATCTCCGCGTTGATTTGACTACAAGTAAGATCAAATTCATTGAACAGGATAAAATCAATGAATTGGAACATAATTTACAATTGTTGAATTTTAAAGAAAAGTCATCAAAACATCAAACCTTGGAGGAGGCTAAAGCAAAGAGTGATATATTAAATAATTTAAACTTAGTTTATTATAGTGAATTGATTGCAAACCATGAATTTTTAAAAGAACTAGTTGGAATAGTGCGAGATCCTTCAAGTTATCAACAACAACAAACAGGCAATGCTAAAAACGCTACAGAACCTATAATTAATAATAGTAATGAGGTGAACGAATTGAAGAGTGTGATTGAGGAATTGCAGTCTAAGGTTGGGTCTTTGGAAAGAGATAGAATAGTTTTGGAAAATCAAATCGTTAAACTAAAGGAAAGATGGAACAACTTGGTGGAAAGTGCTCGGAAACGTAAAGAAATGGAATTACAGAAAAAGGAACCGTAAGTAGTTTAAATATTAATATTTTATACTTTTACCGTCAGAATTCAGAAAAAAAAAGTTACACTCAATATTATCAATCTATACATGTACAGTAAAACAAAATTATTTAACTTTGGCAGCGTACATCATCTCCTCTTTATTGATCAAATGCTCAATGACTTCTATGTCTTCTAATAATTTGTCAATGTTGTGACTCCATTCATTCAATAATTCATTTTCATTCTTAGGTTTAATGAAATTAACAATCTTTAACGGTCTATTTATTTTTGCGTAGATAATTCCATTGTTAACCAATTCAATTATATTCGATTCGACATCAGCCTGCTTTAATTGTAATAATTCACATAATCTTTCTAGTTTGATACATGTGTAATATTTAGAAACAACTCTCAAATTATATTCAATGACCCTCTTTTGCAAGTCCTTGTAATGTAACTCACCTTTTTCTGTAGATTGATCGAATGCTTCATCCTTAAATAATTCTTCGGTATAACTGTCCTCAAATAATTTCCAATTGATTAACTCCTGAGTGGTGAAAGCTTTAATTATATTCTTTTGAGTTGGTAGTTTATCTAAACTTTTGTCTAATTTGACTCTTGATATTAGATCGTTTTGCAAGTTAGAAAATGGTGATAATGTAACATAGTAAGCAATTTGTTTTAAAGTTTCCAAAGATTGTTTTTTGTCGCCTTTGATCTTTGGAATATCATAGATAGCTGTATAATATTTAACAAGATTGATATAGTCATCTTCACTCAATGCAATCTGTAGCATTAAATTGTAATAGCTTAATTTAAGTTCGGCGTATTTATCTAAAGATCTAATTAAAATCTTTCTAGACAATATCTTAGAGAATTGGTAATCACCCTTTCTGTTACACAAAGTCATTTGATCTAAGATGAACTTAATTTTTTCTTCCAAATCCATGGAACCGTATGTTTCAACTTGTAACTCACACAAGATCTCGCAAGCTTTATCTAAATCATCTTTTTCAGTCAATAAAATGTCACTCAAAACTTTAGTGACTCTCGCTCTTTCAATTTCAACAAAGATTTTATTTTCAGTGACTGTTCTAATTGTTTCAATGGTTTCAATTTTAGTATCTAATGGTTCAATTTCATCAAGGTGTTCCACTGATTGTTGGATCATCACTTGAACTGAATTTTTTAGTTGGCCATGCTTCTTGGATAAAAGAGTGATTTGTTCGTTCAATAGAGACCAATCCTTGTGCTCTGCTAATAAATCAACTAATCTAGTCATAATTCTCTTGGAAGAGGCTAAATCAGAAGCCTGTCTGGTTTGTTTCTCTAACAAGAGCAACTTATCCAGAGCTGACTTGTAGTCAGTTTTGGCTAACAAATCGATTTGTGGGAATTGCTCATCTAGAGTCTCTGTAAAATCCTTCTCTGCCTTTATTGGTGCTTCTCTGGACATTTTGATGGTTGAAAAGAATATTAATAATTCACAATGATATAAGATTTGGAAATCTCTATGCAACTCTATTTGATTAAAATCAAGGTCTTTTTGCCTCAGAGCAAAGTGAGTTTTGCCACTTTGCGACTCGAAAACTTGAGAGCCTTGAAGCCTGGCCTGCCTACAGTTGCAGTTGGTGAGTCAGCTACTGACTCAGCAAGATATTTTCAGGAACTCACACCTCACACCGTTAACTGAGCGTGTTTGCATGTCTCATGTCTAATTGCAATTGATAATATGGCTTGTATATCGGTATGTATCTTTCCTCTTCGATAAAAGTTAGTATTTTTGTTAAGATAGACTTCATATTTTCTTTAAATTGGCGAAATCAAATTGTTTGGATTTTGATCTTTCTGTAGTCTCAAGAATTGGTGAGCTGCACTGATATTTTGGTTCCACACTAGACCAGAAAAAGGCTTGCTCATTATTGCATATATATTGGCTTAATAAAGCCAGAATAAACTATTGAAAAGCATCAAAAAACACCAAATTTCAAGATGGATGTTACTTCAACATTTGTTGACACTTCTGTCAATTCATCTACCAATTTGAATTGGGTCTTCCTGGTCGATTGGGCTTTAATGGTCATTGGTGGATTAGGAATCCTTTTTTACTTTAATAGACTTCTCGGAGTATTGATCTCATTTGTATTCAAATATGCACTTTGGAAAGACACTAAAGTACGAATAAAGCTTCAATCCATCAAAATCTCTCTTTTGGGAGGAAGAATATTCTTTAAAAATTTAACAATAATAACTGAAAACAATATGATCTTGATTCATCAAGGTTGGTTTACCTGGAGATACTGGTTGAGCTCTGTTAGAAGGTCAGGTCTGCAGTCAAGCTCAGAAATAGATATCATAAAAAATTCAAAACTCCCGTCCCGTTTCCTTATGGAAGTTTATGGGTTGGAAATATTCATGTACAATAGAACGCCCGCCTACGATCATATATTAGAAACATTAAAAAAGCAAGATCATAACCTGTCAAACAACAAAGATTTTGATGAATTCCTTAATCACAGAAAGCATACATCATCCTCAACTTTTGATTCATCATTGGATAAAGAAGATCAAGAAAAGCCTCCTAATTCTGAAAACTCAAATCCTCCACAAAGTAATTTAATCAAAAGTTTCATGGATATGGTTCCAATATCGTTAGTTGTCAAAAAGGGATCTTTTGTGATTGGAAATGATAGAACACCATCATTATTTGTTGCATCTTATTCCACATTAAAGGGTACTCTTGATTGCGAAGCAGCAGATTCCTCTTATGATCCATTTAGAATGGTTACCGATTTGAGGGCATCACAGCTACAAGTTTTCCTTAAGCCAAACATTTCATACAAAAATATGGATCAAGTTACTGCTGAACTAGAAAAGCGATTACATTTCAAAGAGAAAGGAATTTTTGAAAAATTTTTAGACAGCTTTGATAGAAAGGCAGGATTTAAACCAAAAGAAAAGCAGTTTAGCGTATACACTGAGGAAGTAAGCGAGGAATGGCATGGTTTGGAACGTTATCTTACAACCCCTACACTTGTTGATAGAAGCGATTCATCAACATCCTCGACTCTAGAAGATGAAGATGGTAATAAAAGAGAACCAATGGTTTTTGAAAAGACGGAATATGCCAGATATACCCACATTGTTGATTCCGATTACGTTGATATTCGTTATTACTACGATGTTCCAGGGTACGTGCCCATAAATGCAGAACCAACTTCTCCTGCATATGGCCCCGATATAGGTAATGGGGGTTCTCCACCGGTCAATGGATTGGATTTAAGCATATCTGGTGGATTCGTTTATGTTGGCCCATGGGCCGATAAACAGAGAGCATACCTTCAAGAGATGTTATTTCCTGCTATTTACAGAGATGCAAAACCTTTTGAGAGACTACTTGGTGGTATGTTACGTCAATACGTCGGTTTTAAGCTATATGTGGAAAATTTAGATGAACTTACTCTGAGAGTTCCATTTAGAGAATTTAGTAAAGATTTTTTGTACGCTAACCTTCCAGGAACAAATTCATCATCAGGTCCTAGAGCATTCGGTTGGTTAGATATCAAGGTTGATACGGGATCAGTCATAAATACCTCCACATCATATATTCCGACGATTAATGATGGTTGGAAAAACACACTAGATGTTTCGTTTGTAAATCCAGAAGTTACATCCTCGGTCAATCATAATCTTCTATTCAAAGCCAAGTCGCATACAATGCATGCCTCAGTTGGATACCCTCTTAAATGGAATGGTGAGGCAAATTGGACATTTAAGATGGACTCTCTTGATGCCGAACTATATTTGGTGAGGGAGCACGTCACATTATTTACAGATCTGTTTGGTGACTTCAGTTCAGGTGACCCAACTCCTTATGAAGTTTTTAGACCCTTCTTTTATAAAATTGATTGGAATTTCACTAACTACAAGATTTACTTGAATTTGAATGAAAGAAATATTGTTAACGATCCGTTAGATTTCAACGAAAACATTTATATATCGTTCCAAGGTTCCGATCTACGTTTGGAACTAGATATTCCCTTTGATGCGATCTACAAGAAATCGACAACATTTACCTATACGTTGACAACCTCATATTTCAACTTGGTTCTAGATTTGCCACCTTGGAATACAGGCTATAATTTCATGAAAAGGAAAGAATTGGGAAAATCTTTAAATTTTGTAATGCAAGGTTCATATACTTATTTTTCTATCATTGAAATCGATTCAATTGATACTATCATAATAGATTGTACTTGTGATGATACAACTTTGGAAGTCTACGGTTGTTTGATTCGTTATGTGTTGGTTCTGAAAGCTAATTATTTCGGTGAAGATCTTCATTTCCAGACATTACCGGAATTCATCGAGAACTTTAGAGAAAATCAAGATACACCTATAACGACACATGAGGAACCTAGAGGTGTCAAAGTGAAAAACGAAACGGATTTGTTGTTTTCGTTCTGTGTCAACAATGGTTGTTTGATCCTACCATCTCACATATACGATTGTGAATCACATTTGGCCTTACATTTTGACTCGCTAGATATCGATCTAAGATTCAATAATTACTATATGGATATGCAGGCTAACTTTTCTCAAATCAATTCAAGGTTTTTGGATAGTTGTGATGAATCACAAATTTTTGGAACTACAAAAGAGAAACCAGTTTTTGATTCAGAGTTGTTTATTGATGGTCTATCTGTTCATGGTCATAGAATGTTTGGTTTACCTCCAGATGAACCAACATACTATTGTCGTTGGGAATTTGAATCTGGTGATATCATCATAGACTCGACACCTATTCTTATTGATGCTCTAAAAAGATCAATTTCAGCTATTGGAGTGGGATATGCCGATTCTGAGAATTCATTGGGTATACCAATCGAAATCATATATGATATCATTAATCTAACATTCTCTTCACCTAATATCATAATCAAGTTAAATGGTGATGATTATTATCTAAAGGTTGATTTGCATGAATTGTCGTTCAAATTATCTGATCAAGCTACGTTAAACTATAATAGCAGAATTGATTTGAATATTGATGATATAAGTGTGAGCTCATACAGGGATGATGTGTTGATATTGAATCTACAGACATCTCTATGCTTTACTGATTTTGTGCAAAAGCCGCATTTTCATGAGAAAAGAGCCAATCAAATTAAGCATATCAAACTGAATGATGGGCCATTTCACAGATGTCCTTTCCTATTACCTGAGGAGGAAAGAGATACTGCTTATGCTCGTGACTACGGATCTATTAAGCCATTTACTTGCTTCCCCGATGTTCCACCGCCAATAACGTCTGATGCACTTGAACTGTTGGTCTCTGAGTATCCTCAACATTTGCAAAAGGCACTAGAGATGGAAGAAGATTCTGATTCGTTTTCAATTGATGACGCAACGGATTCAGTTAAAGCTTCCAACTTTAAGCACAAGGAGGCAGTTGGTTTAGATAATGAATGTGAATATGATAACATCATTCTTAACTTTGACAACATAAAGGTTTTTGCTTCTCCTATTGCTGCTTTGGTCCTAGCTGATATAAAAAAGAGAATGAATAACTTCACCATCTATAATGTGATTGATAGCATCCAGGATGATGTTATCAAAGGTTTGAAGTTGAAAAAGAGCAAAAAAGCAGAGGTCGTCAATATTAAGTTTGATACGCCTTTAATTAGTATCAAAGTTGCTGAATTAATTGATTCGGATGATTTTGTCAATATTGAGGTCTTGAAACCGTCAGTTGCGGCTTCGCTTAAAAAGAATCTCAAGCATGAAGAGACTAAGGCTGCTTCTTTCGGTATTGCTCAATTAGATATCGAGCTCCTTCGCAAGAACACACATCAATTTTTGGCTATCATTCAAAACCTACAGGTTGATTTGGTTGATGAATTGGTAGATACCCTATTCACTCTGGATAACAAGCATTTATCCATTGATTTTAACCCTGAGCATACGCTATGGATCTCTGAATTTGTTGGCACCTTGATGAAACCTATTAAAGAGGCTGATTCTCTGCTTGATTCTTTTAAGGATGATGAGATAAAATCAAAAATTGAATTGGTCTATGCTGCAACTGTTGCTGGTGTTGAACACTCTATAGGACATGATCCATCATGTATCACAAAGCCATCCTATATAAGTAAGTTTATGGATGATCACCTGCGTTTCCAGAATAGTTGGAAAATTGTCACTAGGTTAAGACATGTGATCGACAGCTTACCTGAGCCCTGGAAAGCCGATTGCAACTCGAGGTTCAGAAATAGTAAATGGGAAGCACCAGCAGACGCTAAGGATCGTGTGTTCGGTATTTTCAAGAATTGGAGAAAGTGGGAATTTGCTACTATTCTAGACAGTTACATCTTTGACAAGATTTTCAATTCTCAAGGTAAATTGAAGATTGATAAGCCTGTCTCATGCATTGTCAATCTAAATTATTTCAGATTCAACGTTTACCCATTTGAAAATTTGCTTCTTCTTAGAAAGATCGAGTTAGGATTTCAATCGCGAATGTTGTCGACCGATTTACAAGATATTGTTCATACATTAATTAATCAGGATGTTCAGAATGGTGTGGAGGTTGATTTGAGAGTTGGACTATTTTCAACTGATATCAGTGGAATAAAAAGCTTCACTCCTTACATTATAGAGGTGTTGAGAGATTTGCACCTTAAATTTGGTAAGAATGATGAGGTTGACGTCAAATCAGATGACTCGTCTGATTTAACTGTTGAATCGCAAGGCACTGTTAGTCCTCTCAGTATTGATAGCAGTGCTATAGAGCCAGGAGAAGATCCGAGCTATTTTTCTATCAACCTGCTAGTTGATGAATTCAAGCATCATTTTGGTATCGATCGATCAGAGTTGAATTTGTATGGTAACAATACTACTCTATCACTATTTGCAATCAAAATGGGTGACTTACTTCCTTTCACATTGTCTTTGAAAACTGAAGGCGCATATGGAGATTTACAATTAGATAGCACAAAATTGTTCAACTATCAATGCTCAGATCATTCTATTAGTATTGCAAATACAGGATCGGTCGCGCAAGGGGATAAGCGAGTTGATATCTCTGTCGGATCAGTCCTTTTTGATGCAGTTCTTGGTTCCTCCGCTTATATCGAAGCTATTAAAGTCTTTGGTAAGAGTGAATATGGTATCATAGAACCATTGATTGAAGAGGTCATGTCTCTCTCCTCTAAGACTGACGATGCAGCGTCTGTTGTTCAACCGGAATCTGAACCTTCCGGGGCTTCTCCAAATATATTTGAATCTATTGCCCATAAAACTAATGGTACCATAACAGTTCGCAAAGTTTCAGTTAGACTTGAGTTATTGTCACCTGTTTATTATAACCTTGAATTACAAGATTGTAAAAACGATTTCAGTATCTCCAAAGCTGGAGCAATTGGGACATGTACTATCTCAAGAGCTAACTCCAGTTTGTTTTCCAATCTGAAAAGAAATAGAATACAATACTTTAATACTTCTTTGGACAAGTTCAAATGCCTGATGGGTCTTACATCAACTGATGATGATCAGTACAGCGTTTTGCTGAATATTCATGCAGATCACTGCCGTTTGAATGTGTCACACGTTAATATAGCAATCTTAATGAAACAGGCATACAGCGATTCAAAAGCAATTATGAAAAACATAGAACTTATAAAACAGTCATTTGAGGATATAAAAGATTTATTTAATATTTCTAAATCTTCTCCTGATGTTAAAACGTCTAAAGCTGCTTCTGTGACAGAACCTGCTACGGAGAAGAAGGAAGTGTGGGAAATGGTTAAACTACGTTTGCGGGCTTCCCTTACATCATTTACGCTGGTTACTTTGATGAGTAACAACCAAGTGATTCTTGATTCCTCTGACTTTAATTTGAAATTGAATACATTTGATCCGGCGTCTTTAGTTTACAAGCCGTATGGGGAACTGAATCTCCCATCAACCAAGTTAAGTTTTGGTATGCATGGCGCACAGTCGAGTAGGTTCACTGTGTATGACGTGAGCCTTGGTATGAAAGTCAGTAACTTTTTAAATACACAAGACATGTTGCAGAAGCTTGAAATTTCTAGTGATTTCTGTAGAATTGTCTTGACTCCACACTATACCAAAGAACTAATAGGTATTGCTTTTGATATAACCCAAACAATCTCAGGATTTGAGCTCCCAACAAAGCCTAAACATGATACAGGAAGCTCAAAGGATACGTTCAAAACTATTTTAAGTTTCTTTTCCATCAAAATTGTTTCGAGGAATCTTTGTGTTGGCTGGCTTTTCCCAAATACCGGGAATAGTTTACGGATGCCACAGAATCATATACCTGGTTTCATCCTTGGTTATGAAGGTGCCGAATTTATATGCGCCAAAAACGCCGGTAAGATATCGATGACAAGCACATACATTTCCACTGCACATGGTGACTCACCATCCACGTATTACTCAACGACTGATGAAAGTTTGAGCAGTAACAGGGCATACTTCCCTCTCTTCGAGCTCGTGTACAACGATTACGAATCTGAGATCACTGGAAGAATGCTAAAAGCAAGAATGCTTGGTGACAAGATTGATATCAAGCTGCAGACAAGTATCTTTTCCGTGACAGAACCTTTATTGAGTTCTATTGCTTCTGTCCAAGAAAAGGTTGACGTTATTCGCTCGCTGGCTCCAAAGAAACAACCAGCAAAACCTCCAACTGCTGAAGAACCAGATAGAGTAGAGAAAGAGCATGATTTGTTTACCACGATTGGTTCGAGAGCGAAAGATGTTTCGTGCATGCTTAAATTTGATGGTGCTTCTATCATGATTGTGAAGGAGGATTTGGAAGTTAATGGTGAGACGCCTTCTTTCTGTCTACAGGCACCTACAATTGAGCTTGCTACTAAATACACTCGGTGCTTCACCGGTCCTAAGAAACATATTATTTCTATTGAGGCTCTAACGTCTGCCACTGACAATATCCTCACAGCATCATGTGTTCCTGTCATAGTCGATCTCATTAGAAGCTCAAGGTTCTTTGTCCGATCAGCACAGTATGGTAAACGAAAATCCGTTGCGATTCAGCCCACTCCTTCGGAGCTAAAAGAAGAGCAACAGCAGGAACAATTATCATTTGATTTGGAGCGGGTGTTTGAGAATATTAAGGTTAACTTTTCGCTGAATATTGAACCTCAAAAGTTGACCTTGAGTTGTGACCCAACTGCAAAGATTGATGCAACTGTTTCAACTAACGGAATTCGTCTAATGTTTAATACTGATAATGATCTCGTCTCTGGTTTGGTCTACGTTGAAGATTTAAATGCCGAGTTACAGCATGTTTATTCTAAGGAAACTAGTGGTTCGATTTCTGTGCAAGGCATTGTTGTTAGTGCCAACTTGGCGGAAATTGATGGTAGAAAGAAGGCTTCGTCGGTCACACGAATCTCCAACATTGATGCATATTTGAACGTCCAACAACGTCAAGATTTGGATTTGTTCCGTGATATTTGGATACCTGGCGAATTATACAATGAGACAGTTGTTCCAAAGCAAAACACTGTTACAGTCCATTCGACCAAAAGTTTTGCAGAGCACATGCGGGAGGTTTCACTTACCTCAGCCTATCCATGGATTTTGACACTGCTAATCTCTCAAGCCATGGTTAAAATTGATTTGGGAATGTCTTTGGGTGTTTTAAATGCAGGATTTGATGGTTTCTGGGCAACATCTACCAAATCATTTAATTGGGACCAAAATGTGAGACTTGAGTTCAACAAATTCAATGTATTTTCCGAAGGTCGTCTGGGTGGTGCCCTTTCTGTGGAGAAAGTTAGAATGGCATCTGCAATCTCTTGGAAACGTGATTCAAGTGTTTTAGAGATTCCTTTAGTTTTATTATCTGCTGGTTTCAACTCAATTCAGGCAAAGATTTCATTAGATTATCACACGTTTTTCATCATGGACCTCAAAAGGGCTGTTGTAAGTATTTATAACCAAAGAGTGGAAAATCAATCTGACAAGCTCGCTGGTAATGCCTCTGTTGAGTCATGTAGTATCTATATGACAGCTTTGACAGCATCGAATTTCGTTGATATTTACACCATTGGTTTGCGTATTAGACAGGAAATTAAGATTTCTTATCACCAAGTTTTGAATGATTCAGTCGCTGACAAAAGCACTAGTTTCTTCACAAATGCTGAATCTGGATTTTCAACGACGTCCCTTCCAAAAACAAAAAAATCATCAGAGGATCATCCACCTGAATTTGTTAAAGCTTCAGAAACCTTTTTAGATGTCATTGAAAAGTTAAGAACACATCTAGATGTGAACTTCGGATATCTGCAGGTCCAAGTTTTCCCAAGTAGTTTACTTGATTCACAAGCGCTTGTGATTCGTATTGGTTCTGCAAGGGCCAACTTTTTACAGGACACTTCGACCAAGATAGAAAACAGATTGAAGCTAGATATGGATGATATCACTGTATCACTTTCGACCTTTAGAAATAAAATCACCGAAGCGTCATTTGAAGGGAAGGGAATTGAAACGTTTGTTAGACTTGCCAATTCTGCAACGGGAGGAAACATTTTTGTCTTCCCTTCAGTTCATGTGTCAATGGATATGTGGCAAATTTACGGTTCGAATTTGATTGAGTATACTTACAGTTCATCCTTCGGTGGTAAGGTTGAAGTTGGTTGGAAATTGGGATCTGTTTATTTCATTCGTGAAATGTGGTATACTCATGCAACGACATTGAAAACGAGATTGACTGCCCTACGTATTTTTACTTCGGAATACGAGTTGGAGGAGGAAGATGCATTTGAAGAGAATTACAAAGAATCTATTTTTGAATCTGTCAATCTTGAAGACAAATTGAAAGATTTTGAATCTGACAAAAAATATGAATACATTCCTCTTATTGAACCGCATATTGAAACTCCCCAATTGAAGGATTTGGGTAGTGCAACACCACCATTGGAGTGGTTTGGTTTACATAGAGCTAAATTCCCTAACTTGACACACCAGTTTGTTATTATCAGTTTACAAAAATTGGTCAAGGAGGCTGAAAGCCGGTACGCAAAGGTTCTAAAATAAACTGTAATAATATATATCGTTACTCTTAGCATTTATATTTATTTTTTTCTACTTATACATATTTATACACGCACTTTCTATTTATTCTATACACTATATTTTTTGAGTATTTAGTAGTTGTAACTTGCAAGCTTCTTTGCCAAAGTAGAAAGGAGGTAAACTAATACTGCACGTGATAAATGTTCACGTGAGCTTTTGAGAACCGAGCCTCTCACAAATTTATCTAGCTTGTATTTACTACCCACAGCGTGACGTGAAATACTAAACCCATATTTTATTCCCTTATGCGATGGATTCCATCTTTCAACTTCTAGGAGCATTCGGCTACAACAAAAAGAGTGTGCTTGTTATAATGATTGACCAGAGCAACGAAAATGTGTTGGGTCAATCGTCAATGAGTCTTCACAATCTACAAAATGAGCTCAATTACCAGAAAAAGATGAAGACAGGTGCCGAAAAGCTGTTGAACGCCCCAGTATCCAACAGCTCTAAAGTGATCGCACACCAGGAATTGGAGGATAAAACAAATAATATAATCAGTTTGGAAAAGAAAATTGAAGCTGTTAAGAGGTTGGCGATTCCTGAGTTTGAGAGCACTAGAAACAGGAGTAACACAACGAGTACGAACATCACGGGAGAGTCTTTCAATTCCTATAATAGTTCCTCTGTGAACGAATTGGATACGGATCATGATTATAAAATACAAAATCAAAGATATGTGAGTGATCACGCTAGTCCCACTTGGGCTTTGGCTGATATACTACATTCATTAGGAGATAAGGAAAAGCCTGCTGAGTATTTAATTAGAAAATCAAATGACCTTGTCGTTATTTTGCAACAAAACCCAACATTGAAACAGGACTTAGTCCTGTCATCCATCATCCATAAAATTCAAGGACTGTTATTGGGCTCTAATTCAATTGTTGTAGGATGTGGTTTTCGGATATTGAGATATATGCTAAGTAACGTGGAATCACTGGCCTATTTCAATAAACTGAATTTTGACATCTTACTAATAGCTTCATTGTCAAAAGATCTGAAGAATTTGATAGAACGTGAGGAGGCATTAAAGTTAATGAGAAAATTTATAGAGATCGAGGGTGGTTTGGACTTTCTTAGTGTTGATTGTGTTCGTTCCCTCGTAGCTGTTGCTGAAAGTCCTGAAGATCCATTGAGAGTTTCTGCGGTTGAGACATTGTTAGAGATATCAATTTTGAACTCCGAATTGGCTTTCAAAGCTAATGCATTGAGGCCATTACTACAAGTTGTCATGGATGGTCCATTCAATATGACAGGAGTATGCTGTGCTACTTTTATAAAGATGTTAGAGCTCCCCACAACTAGACCCTATCTCTTAGATGAAAGGATAATACAGCTTTTGATATCGCCTTTCATGGAAGTTTCGCATCTGAAAGCTGAGAGGTTACAGTCAGCGGGATATATATTAACAACTTTATTGAAATCTTGGTCTGGGTTAATCGCATTTTCTCAAGATGGTTTTCAACCCTTAAAGCAACTAATAAACTGTTTAACTTTTGATTCAACTTTGGTGAAAAACATCTTGATTCAGTTGTTCTATGATTTGTTCAGAATAAAACCACTACCTTGGATAAGTGTCAGAGAAGATATCAGCTCTGAAATTATGTTGTTGAGAGGTACTGATTTAGTGGCTCATCCTCCGAAAACAAATGCTATACCAAGAAGTACTCCCGAAAAAGAAAACTTTCTTATCAACCAATATACTGCTGTCTTACTTAAAGTATCACTGGACTGTGGGTTGGTTGATAAACTTACTACAATATTTGAGAACACAAAAGACCATAAACAAGCGAAAAAAGTTGTTGTTCTTTTATCCGAGATATCTTTCCTAAAATCATATATTGTGCCACAGCAATTAGTACGCGATATATCCCCTTCTTTTAAACTTAATAGTCTGATGGAAAAGGAGCTTCGTAAGTATCATGGTCCTGGATTGACTGGCTCCAACAGACATACCACTGATGTGGCAAATAAGTTTTCAAGAGATATTAAAACGAGATTTATGTATATGGTGGATGATTCCGATCTCAAGAACATGATTTTAAATACACATGTTTTAACAACTAAGGATTATACTAGATGGGATTGGTTATCGATTATGGAACTGATGCAAGGTCCATTAAGAAACCCAAAAAGATTAGAAGAAACTGTCAGAACAACAAAGTTTTACAAAAGATTGATGTCCTTCTATAGACCGTTTAAGTATAGGTTCTCAACATTGAAAAAGACGAAAGGCAACCAAGTTTATATCAAAGCTGGATGTGAAATTTTCAAGAATTTGCTATCAAACGCTGAAGGGGTTAGGTATTTAACTGAAAACAAAATCTTACCCCAAATTGCAGAATGTTTGGCACAAGTTGATCCTTATAGTGGAATTACAGCAAGTGATCCTCTATTTTCTAAAACGAAATTAGAATATACGTTGAGTTCCGGTTTCTTCTCCTTTTTGGGTGTTTTATCATCAGATTCAAATGGATTGAGAATGTTGGGACAATGGTGGATTTTTGACATGTTGTATCATATCACCGACAGAAAGACTGACCGCCCTGATTTAGTAAAGCTGATCGTCAAAGAAATGAAGTATGACACTAACAGTCATTTGAGAATTATTTTGAACAAGGTTGCTAGCACTGGCAGCACTTCAATTAGAATTTTTGCTACCAAATTTATCGGTTCTTTGTTAGAAATTGAAGAATGTCAAGATTTTGCATGTCACTTATTGACGAACCAGCTTTGTGATCCAGAATTGCAGATTTGTAACATAGCCATCGATTTTCTAACCAAATACGCTAGAGATGATTTAAAGATCCAGCAAATACTTCAAAATAAGCCACCGTTGGAAAGTCTGGGTAAAATTGCTGTTCCCCTAATGTTAAAGCTTCTTTCTACTGAAGCTGGTTTTCAATATTTGCAACAATTTAGTTTTACTGAGAGTGAAATGGAAACATGGATCGACACTAAAAATAAGCTCTATGTGGGCCAAGTTGAATCTTTTATTTTGAAGAAGTTATTCAATGTTAAAGGTTCTTCAACGCTCCCATATCATTTTTTCGGGGAGTTAGTCAAAACCATGGAAGGATTAACTTTATTGGAGTCAACTGAAACATTTAATTCATTTTCCAATGTGATTGTGTCACACTCAGCACTTTTGAAGTCAGGCCAAGAATATGAATTTTATGCTAGCACTTCAAGAGAAGAACAAGACGATACGCTTTTAGATTTAAAGTCTATTTTATGGGCCATTGGTCATATTGGATCTTCTAGTTACGGTATATCACTTCTTGAGGTGTCTGGTTTGACTGAAGAAATTGTTTACATTTGTGAAAAGTCACTCAATTGGTCTTTGAAAGGTACTTGTTTCCATGTCTTGGGATTGATATCTCAAACTGATCAGGGACTTGAAATTTTAGACGATTTGGGATGGTTTACCAAGAATTCACCTTTGAATATTACTATACCAATTTGCTTGCCGAAGCAAGCTAAAGATTTTTTTGTTGCTAATGATGTTTCTGAAGAGTTTTTTGCTGTTAATAGAATACCAAAGAAAACAACAAATGAAATATTTGAAGAGATCATGGATGCTGATTTTCTTCCATATTTTGCGAACCAGAAATCAATTTCCTATAGCAATTCGTCTACTACTACAGCTGGAATTGTTGGCTCCTCACTTCTGATGACTAATACTTATTCCCAAGAGTATTTGGTCTTGTTTGAGATTTTTGAAAATTTAATCATGATTGCAATTAATCAGAGCAAAGCTTACAACAATTTAAACAAAATCAAATCCAGATATCCAGCATTGTTTGACTCTGAACCAGTGTTACTAAAGTTGATTATTAGAATTCTGGAGATATACAAATGCAAAGCCCACGTCAGAAAGTTTCTGTTTTGGGAGCTAGTTAATTTCAATAAAATGATGGATGTTTTACTCAAGAGACATAGAAAGAGAATGAAGGAGGTTTCATCTTCATCTTCAGCTCTGATTAACAGTGCTAGTATTAACAATGGTGCTGGCGTTTCCAATCACTCAATGGCTACTTCTCAAAGTTTAACGTCCCTGGATGAAACAAACTCCATTTCAAATATTCAAGAAGTAGAAACGGATTATGCTGAAAGTGATGGAACTGGTAATGGAACCGCAACAGGATGGGGATCAGGATCGGGATCGGGATCAGGAACTGGTACTGCAACAGGGGCTGTAACAGGAAGTGTTTCTGAAACCAAAACGTTAGCTAGAAAGCCACCACCAGAATAAACGTGGAGGCGTTGAAGTAGTTTTTATATTTACGATTTAATGACACAGACATAATTATGTACATAAAAACCGATTGTTGTAGATCAAACTAATCTGTAAGTACGAAGATCTTACAGGTATACTTCTGTGTGAGCTGAAAGTTCAAAGATTACTCTTTTGGTCGTGTTGACAAATGATTGAATTCTCAATTTCATATTATAGTTCCAGTGTAAAGTCAATTGATAGGTACATGGCTTGAAACCCGTGCTACCAACCAACCACCTACGGCCCTGTCAGAAACTGGAATGACAAATCGCCAGCTGCCATATGCTTACATAATAAGCCGAATCACGACCGACTCGGCGTCGGCGAGTTCCGACTTCCAACCTCCAACCTCCCGCCGCCGTCACAAACCAAAGTACAAGCCACGTCACGTGATAATTAGACACCACAAAAACCGCCCCAAATCGCCAAATCGCACCAGCCATAAGTAGAAATGTCCAAAAAAAGAAAGCACAGCCACATTAGTAAGAGTCCGGGTAACACACCCCACGTTTCTCAGGTACGCCACACAAAGAGAAAATACAAGAAAAAAGCTGCCAAAAAAAATGCTAATTTTTATGGCGAATGAATGAAGAGCTTCTTGTCTCAGTCCGTCTCATGAGCCCTGTTAGAGAAAACCGATAAATAGTCACTTGTCTCTCCGTTCCTAAACCTTAACTCCCCCGTTCCTCTTACGACCTGATTTCATAGCCATCATAACTAATCCTTTCTTTCTTTTAAATAACACTTTTTGTTATCTTTCACCTTCTTTTCAAATCCTATCGTTTAAATTATCAATTACCAGTTTTTCTATTGCTAAAGAATATGGGAAATTCGCCCAGTAAAGATGGCTGCTCTTCATCCTCTGCGACAAGCAGTTCAAACTCTCTAGATGACCCAGACCCGTCGCAGCATACTCCGCGATCCTATTTAACGAATTTACAACAACAACAACAACAGCTTGATAAGCTGTCGCTTAATGATTTTAAAGGTGATAACAAGAGTTTATCCAAAACCGTCAAGGGCGGTATTTCTTCAAAGACTAATGTCATTCAAACAACTGAATCTAACAAAGACAATAACTTAAATAATATTAATTATGATAATAACAACAAGAACAGCCCCAACAACAACATTAATGGTCCTGCTAATATCACTATCAACAGTAAGAGTATCAATTTGACCCTTAAGGCTTCATCTTCTTCTACTTTGGAAGACGGTGTGAAACCGAAATCAAGCCCGACTTTGAAGAAAAAATCACAATTCAATTCATCAGAAGACAATGTTTATGATTTAGAGATTGCTGCATCTATGGCAAAGGCTTTGAATATTTCAAAGTCACCACCAAAGTATGCTACAGATGATGTCTCTTCGTCTATGGACAGCAACACGGACTCATGCTTCACTTCAAATTCTCTATCATCGAATTCTAGCACCACAACTCCTCCATACCTAAAAGAGACTAATTTGTATCCTATTAGAGAGCATTCAGTTGAATCGAGTCCGGAACAAGTTGAGACGAATACACCACGTAACTCAGAATCTTCCGATGTTGTTTTCCATCAAGAAATTGAAGAAGTCACTAAAGTCATTCCGGTTAAGAAGCCTAAGAAAGTTCAAGAACCGGTTGATATTGATGCTATTATTGCCAGATTAATTGAATCTGGCTTATCCAACAAGGCACCAAAGAAGTTTATTATTTCTCCATTAGAAATCAAGTATATCTGCGCTAAATCTAGAAACGTCTTTCTGACACAGCCAACCTTATTAGAATTGGCTGCACCTGTAAAGATTGTTGGTGATATTCATGGTCAATTTAATGATTTGCTAAGAATTTTTAAATTGTGTGGATTCCCACCTAATTCTAATTATCTATTTTTAGGAGATTATGTTGATAGAGGTAAAAAATCATTAGAAACAATCATCTTATTGCTATGTTTGAAGATCAGATATCCTGAGAATTTCTTCATGCTAAGAGGTAACCATGAAAGTGCCAGCATTACAAAGATGTATGGTTTCTATGATGAATGTAAGAGAAGAGCAAATTTGAAAGTTTGGAAAAGCATCGTTGATGTTTTCAACACTCTACCAGTTGCTGCAACTATTGCGGATAAAATTTTCTGTGTTCATGGTGGTTTGTCTCCTCATTTGACAGATTTAAACCAAATCAAGAAAATTCAAAGACCTACTGACATTCCTGAAAGTGGGTTATTGGCTGATTTACTTTGGTCTGATCCGGAAACTTCAACTTCATTGACGCCGTATGGTGGTGAATGGTCAGACAACGATAGAGGTGTCTCTTATTGTTTCAACAAGAAAGTGGTCAATAAATTTTGTGACTATTTCCAATTTGACTTGATTGCAAGAGGTCATATGGTGGTTGAAGAAGGTTACGAGTTTTATGCAAAACGTAAACTAGTCACTATTTTTTCTGCACCAAACTATTGCGGTGAGTTTGATAATTGGGGTGCTGTTATGAATGTTAATAAGAAGCTAATGTGTTCTTTCGAGCTATTAAAACCCTCAAACCACTCTAAGAAGAAGTGAGCAACTGCTCCTTTTTCTGGATCAATATCTTTAATATTATTTTTTTTTTATTTCTGTTTTTTTCTTTGGTTCTTCGGATTCAGATTTGACATGCACAAAACTTTTTGAAGAGATACAAGACTTGGCATATGATACTTTATGGTATAAACTTTTTTTAGATATCACTAGATGACGCTTTTTTTATCCGATGCATATGATATTTTTTTGGCCTAACGAGTTTTATTAACTACCCACTGGAGTTTATTTTATAGCTTTTTTCCTTTTATTTCTTTTTTTTCTACTTTTCCTTTTTTTTTAACCCTGCGTTTGTGTTTTTTTCTTTTTTGAGTTAGTTGAGCTTTTTTTTATCCTACTTAAGTTTACTTTTACATTTATTATTATTATTACTACCCCTCTAATAGCAGGCAGGGCGTAAGTTTTCCCACCCATAAAGACTGATTTTTGAGTTTTCATTGCCGATAGTCTTGGGTAGCCTATTTGTTTGTTTTTTTGATCTTATATATACCATCAAATAAAAAAAAAAGATTTATTAATTTTTCATTTTATGTTCCGTATTTATTAGGTAGAAAAGTAAGAGGTTCATGTCTTACAATAATCCTTGTTTTTTCAATTGCTCATACACCTTTTCGGTCATAACATTTCCTTCTTCATCTTCAACTTCTTTAGAGTTATCATTAAACAAGAGCTCTTTTCTTTTCTTAGACTTTATGACTTCAGATAATTTCAAAACTTCTTCGATGTTACTGATATCCTTGTAAGCTTCAAATCCATCTTCAACGCCCAACATTCTCAAACCTAGTTGGTGCTTGGGCTCTTTGAAATGTCTGGTGAAGTTCAATTTACCCTTGTATTTGAAGTTACCGCAAACCTCACATTTGAACTCAGAATCAAGACCTTTCATTTTCCATAGCCAAAAAGGTATTGGTTTACCATCAGGACCCAAAGGAAGCTTCAACGGATTATAGACTGTGTCACCTGAATTTTTATCATTGTTTTTTGCGTTATTTGGGTCTAATTCCGATTCCCCATCATTTTGATCGTCGTAATCAAATTCATCATCTGATATGCTTTTCATGTCTTTTAATTCGAGTTGCTTTTCTCTAGTTGTAAGTAGCTTGAATCTCTGTATTTCATTTTTGGTATTTTCTAGTTGTTTTGCAAGTAAGTTTAACAACTCTTTGATCATATATTCTAGTTTCATAATTTGACTCTTGTTGTTTGTGGAGTCATTAATTTTATTCAATTTTTTCTTGTGTTTTTTACCAGTCAAATGAGAATCATAAACTGTCTGCTTTGCAAACGATTTTTCACAAACAATGCAGTATAGTGATTCATCTGTATTTGATTTAATCTTCATGTTATCATTCTTTTTATTTTCAAAATCTTGTTCAATTTTATTTATTGATCTTTCAGGTAATGTTAGAGGTTGTATTTTAATCCAAAAATCTCTCAAGTATGAAAATATTAGATTCAAGTAATTCAGATAATCGTTTGTGTTTTTATTCAGATTTTCATCATCAAAAGATGTAATTGAGTCCAAATATTTAGAATAAGATGGAATCTTGTTTTGATCCAACGATATTGTTCTTGGTAAACTTAACCAAATTCTATAAATATCCTCTAAATCAAAAAATTTTCCAAATTGTTCTTTCTGCGTAAATATCTTTGATAGCTTCAAATCTGAAGCATATGAAGATAAAATTCTCTTTTTTAGCTTTTGTTTTTTTTTCAATGGCTCATCTAATTCAATATCTTCTTCTTTGTTACATGAAAACATATCGTATACCACTTTCTCTGATTCTTGAAGTTTGTTATCTGAATATCCCAAAGCAATGTTTCTTTGGTGCTTTTCATTTGTCTCTTTATACAACTTTTCAAACTTTGCAAAACTCATGTCTTCTTTTAACTCAGTGAGTTCATCTTTATCATTACTTAAAAAGGTATATAAATTAGATGATTGAGCTTGATATCTACTCAATAATTCTTTGATTTCATGCTGCTGAAGCAAAGTTTGTCCTATGGATCTCTTTTTGGCTCCTAGCACTCCATGATCTCTTGCAGCAGTGGAGGGTCTGTAAATGTCTGGGTTTCTCTTAATTCTTTTCGTTATCGCCAATTCAATTCTCTCTAGCTCTTCGAGAATCTCACGCTCCTCCTCTAGTACAGTGGACATCTTAAATATTTTCTTGAGAGAAGTTTCAACGATTTGGTGGGTTCAAATGCACTTCAGTTAAGTGAATATTTTTGTCTATCTATGTAGATTTCTGTTTGACTATTTTTTTCAGGTAGCAATCACTGACTGATAAAAAAACCTCGTGATCCATATCACGTGTTAAATAATGTGCTAATCGATGATGTAATTCAAACAATTGCAACAAAAAAAAAAGAAGTGAGAAAGGCTCCTCGCAACTATAACAATTTGATTGCCAACAACGGGGATTTAGAACAATACAACGTCGAGATGGAGCTGAATGTTTCTTGTTGTCCGGTCTTTGTCTCCTTAACGTTCCTGATTGTATCCCCTGATTCATTTAACTACTCGCTACTCATCTAAACTATTTATTGCTCGTTTTAAATTGGGCAAAGCAATTTAACATCCACTCATTTGCACGATTATTATTCATTTGGCTGTATTTTAGTCTTCTATCCACAGGTACCCGTGCCAAGTTCCATCCACTTTTTTTAAATTTACTAATACTTTAAGGTCCGATATTATATTTACACAAGTCCGTTAGAAGAATTGATTTTAAATCGACCAAAATGGATAGCTTTGATTTTTTGGCTGATAAAGAAGCTCCTAATCCTGTATTGAACAATTACCAGGGACAGCAGCAACAACAACAGCAAACAAAGAGGTTGCAAAACAACGAAGGCAACGATTTCCAATTCGATATTAATCAAATTGATCAATTTGTGGAAACTTTGAACAACCAAAATAACAACTTTGGAACATTTGGTAATGGTAAATATTCGTCATCAACTTACCAAAGCAAATCTGCTGGAGCAAATAATGATGGGTCTCCTTTCAGCTATGCCAACCTTGACTTTGATTACGGCAACAACAATTCACAGAATTTAAACACCAACAGCAGTGGTTCAAACAAGCAAACACCAACTTTTAACATCGATCTAATAGACGATTTCCGCTCTAACTCTAATAATAATAATAATAACAGTAATAATATGAATTTCAATCTTGACGATTTTCAAGATACAAGGATTATGAGTCCACAAGCTATTCCTACCACTACAGCGGCAGAACGTTCTTCTAGTATTAGTGGAGTCAATAGTAACAATAATAACATCAACTTCAGTGCATCATATGCATCTCCACAGGTTAAAGCTTCATTATCAACATCTATTTCCAATCAAAGACCAGGAAGTATCAGCAACCAAGGTGGTAGAAGCTATAGTTCTCAGCTGGGCTCATCTTTAAATAACTTAGTTTCACCAGCTTCAACATATGATGGTTATTTAGATTCTCCTTATGGTTCTTATCAAGGAGGTAGTTACAATGACTCATATTTAAAATCCCCTATAAACTCACCGTCTTTTAAGTCCATAGGGTCGCCAGCATCGGTTGGATCACATTTGAATCCAAAGAACTCTTTTACAAAAGAGTCAAAATTAAGTCGTCGTAGAGAATTACACAATGCAGTTGAAAGAAGAAGAAGAGATTTGATCAAAGAAAAAATAAAAGAAATGGGAACTTTAATACCACCGACTTTGCTGTATGACATGTCGAAACTGAAAGGTAACCCAGCTAAAGAGATTAAAGCTAACAAAAGCACAATATTGAGTAAATGCGTTGATTATATTGGATACTTACAAGATATATCTAATTCTCAAGACAAGAGACTAGAGATTTTAGAATCCAAGATTCAAGAATTATCTTTGTCAAATCCAAATCCAAATCCAAATCCTCAACAACAGCAACAGCCACAACAGCAACAGCAACAGCAACAATTTTCTCAAATTCAAAATATTAATGAATTCCAGCCTGATCAAATAGCAAATATTCGAGATTCAAATCAGTACAATAATAATGTTCCAAATGGACCTAACACTAGTAGTCCATTTGAGTTTGCTTTTGATGCCCCTGGAAATGTTCAACAAATTTTAATACAAAAGAATGCACCAGATAGAATACAGCAGCAGCAGCAACAACAACAACAACAACAAACACAGCAGGTTCAACCCAAGCTAGAGGATTTGGGTTTCAATGAAATTGGAAGTGATATTAAATTAGAAGATCCTAACGCTTATTTCCAGGAATTGTTAAAGGGTACTGATACTTCTGCAACAGCAGGAAGTGGGAACACTGTTGGTGGGCCTGATTTTTGGAATCTGTGATTTCTCTTAATGTTAATGACTTTTATTTTTTTTGTGTAAACTCGTTATTCAGTTCACGCTTTGATGTAATTCTTTTACTATTTACAATTTTGAAATCTTTTGTGATATATATATACCAATGATCTGTGATTTTATTAACCAAGATGTTTTATTAGATACTTTTTTTTTGTCTTTGGGATCTCGTAGGATTTAAGAAGAATCCTTTTTACGAGCTGTTTACTTTACTTTTTGTTTATTCAATTAATCATATTTATTCTTTACATGGAAAGCAAAAAAGGTTTTGGAGTAAAAATACAGTTATCTTTTGATACCCTGGAAACCAGTTTCTATTACCGAATTGTAAACTTGCGGCGCTTTCTAATTCGAGATTACTCCAACCTCGCCCGGTGGCGATGCGATTATCCACTTGCACCGATCTCGTATTATTTTGTTTTTGTTTTTTGCTTGTCTGCTTGTTTGTTTGTTTGTCTTTATTTATCTTTCTACAATCCTTGATCTTATTACTTTCATAGGTTGTAGTTTAAATTTACCTCCTGATACCTTTATATATAGATAATTGCACCACAATACATTTAAAGAAATTTGAGCATCCATAATGTCTGGCGATAGTAACGCACAATTCTTATCAAACTGGAGAACTGCAAGAACAGGCACATCTTCTGATCCTGCAACTTCCGGAGAGGAATCTATAACCGGAATGGCAAAATCATTCTTCACATCATTTACGGATAAAGTTACAGATGGATATAATCAAGCTTATAATGTCCTACCGTTAAATAATCAAGATCTTGAGTCCAGCACTAGTAGTGAACCATCTTGGTTTAAATTATCAAGATTTGAAAGATTGGTTTGCTTTTTCTGTTTTATTGCAGGATCCGCCATTTGTTTTACACTGGGAATAGTGTTATTCCCTGTGTTGACTTTAAAACCAAGAAAATTTGCAATGCTATGGACTTTGGGTTCCATACTATTTGTTTTAAGTTTCGGTTGTTTGCAAGGTCCTGTTGATTATTGTAAACATTTGATATCAAAGGAAAGATTACCATTCACATTGGTTTTCTTTGGTAGTGTTTTCAGCACTCTGTATTGTGCAGCCGTTTTGAAAAGTACGATTTTAACTTTGCTAACGGGTATTGTGGAAATCTTTGCCGTTTTATATTATACTTTAAGTTACTTCCCATTCGGTGCACAGGGTTTCCAAATGATTTTCAGCATGGGAATAAGGCAATTCAGTACATTGATTGGGCTATAGGTTTAGTTTTGTGCTTGTAAATTGGTGTTGTGTTGTGTTGTGTTGTGTGTACATGTATATCTTTTTATTTTCTTTTTTTTTTCGTTGGAAAGGAAAACGGATAATGTAAAAAATTGATTATGTTTACGGATGAGTAGATAATTACAGTAAAACATCATGATTATTCATAGATAATAATTTGTACAAGTGGTAGACTAAAAATGTAGATAATTGCAGTGACTATCAACTTAGGCTTATCGGAACGATAATTGTACTGAGTCACAACAGGGAGCCTGCGAGAAGTTAGAAGTGGGGGAGGCTCGCATCGATTCGAGCTAAATTGGTAAATTCTGGAGTTTTGAACTTGGTTTTTGTTTTGTAGCCTTTTCTTCTTCATTTTGTTGCTTATAACGTCAATTGATTCGATACTTTTGCAATATTTATTATCATCATGGCTACTTCCGTTGCTCACGAAGCCTCATGCATTTTCTGCAAGATCATTAAGGGTATGTGTAAAAACTACATTGAGTATTGTCTATATGGATATGCATCTTTTTTTTTTCCAGGCTAAAAAACATTAACTGACTAACTAACTAACTAACCTGCAACTGTTTGTTTGTTTTTTGTAAAGGTGAAATTCCTTCTTTTAAATTGATTGAGACTCAATTCTCTTATTCATTTTTGGATATTCAACCAACTTCTAAAGGACATTTATTAGTTATTCCTAAATACCATGGTGCTAAGCTACACAACGTGCCAGATGAGTACTTAGCTGACATTTTACCAGTCACTAAGAGATTAGTGAAAGCTCTAGATTTAGAAATTGAATCTGAGAAAGGCGATGGTTACAATGTCTTACAAAACAACGGTAGAATTGCACACCAAGAGGTTGACCATGTTCATTTCCATCTAATTCCAAAGAGAGATACCGAGACTGGATTGGGTGTTGGCTGGCCTGCCAAACAGGCTGACATGGGCGAGCTCGCTGCTTACTGCAAGGAGCTCGTTGCGAAATTAGAATCTGCCTAAGATATAACAATGTATACAGGAGATACTATATATAACTACTACTACTACTACTACTATATATATATATGAATATATATTTTCCACTTTGCAACTACTATACGAATTAAGTGTAAAAAGAAGGAGCAGAAAAACCACCACGGCAAGAAATCGATCGAGATTACCCGACAGGCAAAAAGAAAAAAAAACGTTGCAAACATTTCATATAAGAAATGTTACATAATATATTACCCAATTTTCAGTACGCCCAGATCAGCGATCGAGTGGCAAAACGAGTGGGTGTGGGTTTGCGTTTGCCACTGCCTTCCAAAGTAGCCAGTAGTTTCCTCCTCGTTGACCATTTCCAACACTTTGTTCACTTAGATTTGTCAAGAAATACGGTTATAAGTACTCAATTGTGTACTCTTTTGCTTGTTATTCAAGATTAGATACTCCGTTTTAAACATACAAGAACCATGGTTGACGAAAAGGAACCCCTTTTAGACGCATCTGGTAAAGAAGTTGAACCTGAAGATTCAACTGCTACCGCCATTTTGAGAAGAAAGAAGAAAGACAATGCCTTAGTGGTTGATGATGCCACAAACGATGACAATTCAATTATTTCAATGTCCTCAAATACTATGGAACTATTACAGTTGTTCCGTGGGGATGCTGCCTTGGTTAAAGGTAAAAAGAGAAGAGATACTGTTTTGATTGTTTTGGCAGACGACGATATGGAAGATGGTGTTTGTAGAATTAATAGAGTTGCTAGAAACAATTTAAAAGTTAGATTAGGTGATGTTGTCTCTATTCATCCTTGTCCAGAAATTAAATTTGCAACAAGAATTTCAGTCTTACCAATTGCTGATACAATTGAAGGTCTAACAGGTTCTTTATTCGATGTTTTCTTAAAACCATACTTTGTCGATGCTTATAGACCAGTTAGAAAAGGTGATCATTTTGTTGTCAGAGGTGGTATGAGACAAGTTGAATTTAAAGTTGTTGAAGTTGAACCAGAAGAGCATGCAATTGTTTCACAAGATACTATAATACACTCTGAAGGTGAACCAATTAATAGAGAAGATGAAGAAAACAATTTAAACGATGTTGGTTATGATGACATTGGTGGTTGTAGAAAGCAAATGGCTCAAATTAGAGAATTGGTTGAATTACCTTTAAGACATCCACAATTGTTCAAAGCAATTGGTATTAAGCCACCTAAGGGTGTCTTAATGTATGGTCCTCCAGGTACTGGTAAGACTTTAATGGCTAGAGCTGTTGCCAATGAAACTGGTGCTTTCTTCTTTTTAATCAATGGTCCAGAAATTATGTCTAAGATGGCTGGTGAATCTGAATCAAACTTGAGAAAAGCTTTCGAAGAAGCTGAGAAGAATTCTCCAGCTATTATCTTTATTGATGAAATTGATTCTATTGCACCAAAGAGAGATAAGACAAATGGTGAAGTGGAAAGAAGAGTTGTTTCTCAATTGTTAACTTTAATGGATGGTATGAAATCTAGATCAAACGTTGTTGTTATTGCAGCCACAAACAGACCAAATTCCATTGATCCAGCATTGAGAAGATTTGGTAGATTTGATAGAGAAGTTGATATCGGTATTCCAGATGCCACTGGTAGATTGGAAGTTTTAAGAATTCATACAAAGAATATGAAACTGGCTGATGATGTTGATTTGGAATACATTGCTTCCGAATCACATGGTTATGTTGGTGCCGATATTGCTTCTTTATGTTCAGAAGCTGCTATGCAACAAATTAGAGAAAAATTGGATCTAATTGATTTAGATGAAGAAAATATTGATGCTGAAGTTTTAGATTCATTAGGAGTTACTATGGATAACTTTAGATTTGCCTTAGGTAATTCTAACCCATCTGCTCTACGTGAAACTGTTGTTGAAAGTGTTAACGTTACTTGGGATGATATTGGAGGTTTAGATGGTATTAAAGCTGAATTAAAGGAAACTGTTGAATATCCTGTTTTACATCCAGATCAATATACCAAGTTTGGTTTATCACCATCTAAAGGTGTTTTATTCTTTGGCCCACCTGGTACTGGTAAAACATTATTGGCTAAAGCTGTTGCCACTGAAGTTTCTGCTAACTTTATTTCAGTTAAAGGTCCAGAATTATTAAGTATGTGGTACGGTGAATCAGAATCTAATATTAGAGATATCTTTGATAAGGCAAGAGCTGCTGCACCAACTGTCGTGTTTTTAGATGAATTGGATTCTATTGCTAAGGCAAGAGGTGGATCTAATGGTGATGCTGGTGGTGCATCAGATAGAGTTGTCAATCAATTATTAACTGAAATGGATGGTATGAATGCTAAAAAGAATGTTTTCATTATTGGAGCTACAAATAGACCAGATCAAATTGATCCAGCTATTTTAAGACCTGGTAGATTAGATCAATTAATTTATGTTCCATTACCAGATGAAACTGGTAGATTATCAATTTTAGAAGCTCAATTAAGAAATACTCCATTAGAACCAGGTTTAGATTTAACAGCTATTGCAAAATCTACTAATGGTTTCTCAGGTGCAGATTTATCATATATTGTTCAAAGATCTGCTAAATTTGCCATTAAAGATTCTATTGAAGCAAAGAGAAGATTTGAAGAAGAGCAAGCTTTAAAACATAAGAGTGAAGAAACTGAAGGAGATGTTGAAATGAAGACTGAACAACCAGCTGGTTCTGAAGAAGAATTTGTGGATCCTGTTCCTTATATTACAAAAGCCCATGTTGAAGAGGCTATGAAGACTGCTAAGAGATCTGTTTCACCAACTGAATTAAGACGTTATGAGGCTTATGCTCAACAACTGCAAGCTTCAAGAGGTCAATTCACCAATTTCAAATTTGATGATAGCCCAAGTGTGGGTGGAGCAAGTGGGGCTGAGGCAACTGAAAATTCAGGTACTGGCGGTGCAGCCTTTGGAGGAGATGATGAAGAAGATGATTTATACAACTAAAATTAACTTAAACTAATCATAAATTCAAATTATTTAAAGCTTTTTCTTCTCTTTCAACTTGTGTTTTGAAATGATCTTTTTTCCCCTTTTTTTTTCTTGTTACTATTAACTGTTTTTTTTTGTGACTATTTTTGATACTTCTACATTTTTGTGTTTTTTTACCATTTTTTTCTCGTTTAATAATCGATTTATTCGTTTTTGAAATGTTGTTTATTTTATCGTTGTTGAATTTTTTTGAATTTAAGCTAGGTCTTTAATATCACGATTGTAAGAGTAGATGACTACTGAATACTTGGTTAGCGAATCAAGAAATGGGAAAAATTTGGAAAAGCATATTACATTTTTTTTTACTCTTCTTTTTATTATATTTTTAAATTTTGTTCTATTTTATTTTTTTTTCTTTTGGGGTGGAGGGGCGTATATCCATATATATATAAGAATAAATATTACAATGCAAAAAAAAAAAGAAGGGTAAAAGGTATCTAAAATGAAGAGAATAGGTTGAATCATCACGTAAAAAAAAGCAATCTATAATAATCAGGACTTCTTTTTCTCAAAGTCGTTCAGCTGATAAATCAGCTTTAATCTTAAATGGTTGACCTCTCCATTCTATTTTAGAACCAATAACAGCAACTAACC
Source organism: Ogataea ovalis (assembly GCA_030556425.1). Taxonomy (NCBI): domain Eukaryota; kingdom Fungi; phylum Ascomycota; class Pichiomycetes; order Pichiales; family Pichiaceae; genus Ogataea; species Ogataea ovalis. Next base: position 126,136 of record JAKTTZ010000010.1, read on the forward strand.
AAACAGGGAATGCTAAAATTTCTCTTAGGATCCAAATAGGCACAAACATTCTAAAACTTCTAAATCTATGACCTTTTAATTTAAATCCCATATTAAATGATTCATTAAGGAAATAAGGTTGAGATGAACTATTTGTATTATTATCGATATCATCATAAACGTAATCATTTTCATTTATAACATTTGATTTTTTCATTCTAATGCATTTAAACAAGTAATGAAATTGAATATAATCAGTGAAAAACCAAATTAAAACATGCATTACAAACCAATTCTTGTTGAATAATTGGTTTAAGAATAAAACACTTATTGCAAAAGTACCAAATATACCACAAAACAAGCATTCTGTACTTGGTTCCAATAAAGTAGCCGCTAAAACCATATACTTACGAACACGTAACCATCTCATTCTTCTAACACAATAATCAAGTAATGAATTATGACCATCTAAAGGTTGAATAACACAATCACCTGTCATACCTGTTCTACCATGACCAAAATCCCATAATGCAATTCCAATCATATTATCTTCACCAATATATCTGGCAAAAAATCTAATACCTTCATGTGGATTTAAACTATAATATTTAGCATCTTTCAATCTATCACCACTTTGACCATCAATACTTGGTGAATCAACTAAATCACCCATTTTTTGAACAGCACTATCCAGTTCAGAACGTCTATACATATTCGATTTACCATTAACACAAGGTGCAATGGCAACTTTATTTAAAGTCACATAGAATTTTGAATGTGATGAACTTAAAAACATTTCATCTAATTGAGCACCTAGTGAGGCAATTTTACCAGTTGGTGATAAACACGTAGCCATTGGTGCATGATGAATTAATTTGACAGGTCTTTTAGTCTTTCTACCATTATCTAAAGAATGAATTAATGAATAGACAGATCTTTTTAAAACATCAGGTCTACACCAAACATTAGAATCTTGAACCCATAAGATATCAAATTTAGCTTCTTTATAACCTTTTGATAAATTGTTAACTTTAGGATTTGGGCCATAATTAGCTCTATTAAACTGATCATCAATCATTAATTTAGCATTAACTTTTGGATATTTAGCAATTAATCTTTGAACTAAATTTATACATGGATCTCTAGCATCTTGAACACAAAAAATGATTTCAAATTTATCTAATGGATAATCTTGTTGGAAGGATGATTGTAAGCAAATTTCCATCTCTGGATCAACACCTTTTAAAGGTCTTAAAATAGTAACACCCTCAAGTTCAGATTCTATAATCTTGCAATCAATTTTAGACCTTGATCTATTATTAAACTTCCTCAAAATTTCAAAGAATCCATTATAAGCCAAAAATACAACAACTAAATACCAAATAAAGAAAATCGTTGCCAATATATACAAAGGTACACTAACTGAAAATTGGGTCACTTGATCCACCGGTGATTGTACATATAGCGGTCTATAACTGTTGCCATTTACCACTTCACTCATTGTGAATCCCATATGGCAAAAATGTATATTATTTTATATTATCTATATAATGTAATTACAGCAATAACTGCGTCTAATGGCCATCCTGTCCTCCAAGGTCGTCAAGAAAGAGACACACGTAGAGACAGAGTGGCTGGAAATGGAAGTGGGTTCGGCTTTTCAAGTTCCAACGGCTTTCCTTTCTAAATTCTGAGTCTCGCAGTCTCATCGTCTCGTATTTTTGTCTTGTTTTTGCTACTTTTCGCTACTTTTTGGCGTGTTTTCGTCTCTTTTGAGTCTTTCGTCGCGTCGCGTCGGTCGCGTCGGTCGCATCGCTCTCTTTTTTGTTTTCTTGTTTGTGTCTGGTATAATATATTATTATGTCATTGGTTCCCCCACAATTTGCATGTGATTACTTAATTCATTGCTCCCTGCGAACCTGCAAGCGGCCGCCGGCGCCTGGGCGCAGGCACCACGAGTGACCAGAGTCTCACGTGCAGGGCTCCCGCTCCCGGAGCCATTTGCGCACACATAAAAAATTTTCAGAGTCAGCCATGCTTGGATCTCTAATATAATATAGATTGAGTTAGTTTATACAGGGCTATAATTTATTTACTCCATTATAACTGGTTTATCTACACCGGAATAAGGATATTGGGCTTGATTATACTTGTGAAAGCTAACTTCCATAACTTATTCTTTGATTTTTTACCATAAAGATATTTGAAAAATGTACAGAAAGGATCAAATGGATAAAGATCTGGATAAGAAAATTAGTCAGCTATCTTTAACAAACTGTGCTTCCACTGTCTCATCACCTTCAAATTCTCAATTAGAAAGATCTAATGGAAGCAATGTTCATTTCTCACATCCAACATCACCTCTAGCCATGCCTGCCGTCTCTGCTGAAGAAGTTGAAGAGGAAGAATCAAAAGAATATTTTGAACCTAAACAAGATATTCGTCATCATCCAAAACCTATTAAAGAGCCATATTATAAACGTTTAAATACTCCATTGAATACAAGACCTGCATCTCCATATACATTAAACCCTCCAATTGATTCTGATGGTTTATCATGGCCAAGTTTGGGAGCTCGTGAAAGATTAGAGAGTAATCCAGTAGAGTCGGCAGCTCGTGAAGCTCGTATCGCCGACGCCGTTAAGACTATTTTAACTGAGTTAGGTGAAGATGTGAATCGTGAAGGTTTATTAGAAACACCAGAAAGATATGCTAGAGCCATGCTTTATTTCACAAAAGGTTATGAAGATAACATTAAAGATGTTATCAAAAGAGCTGTCTTTGAAGAAGATCATGATGAAATGGTTATAGTTAAAGATATTGAAATTTATTCATTATGTGAACATCATCTTGTTCCATTCTTTGGTAAAGTGCATATTGGTTATATTCCAAATAAGAAAGTGTTGGGATTGAGTAAATTAGCTAGATTGGCAGAGATGTACGCTAGACGTTTCCAAGTTCAAGAAAGACTAACTAAACAAATTGCTATTGCATTAAGTGAAATTTTACAACCAAGAGGTGTTGCAGTCGTTATTGAAGCTACTCATATGTGTATGGTTAGTAGAGGTGTCCAAAAATCTGGAGCTGTTACAGCTACAAGTTGTATGTTGGGTTGTTTCAGAGCTCAACAGAAAACTAGAGATGAATTCTTAACATTATTAGGAAGAAGATGAAGATATAAGAATGTTAATATTCTCTAGTCACCCACTCACTAACTCACTCACTCACTCACTCACTCACACATTTTGTTTATATAATGAACAGATTTCAACAAACTGTTTATTTCACTTGTTTTGCCTCTTTTTTTAATCGTACGGATTTATTTTGATGACCCTATTTTTTTTTTGTTCTTCTCTTTTTGTTTCAATTTTGTTATTATTGTTGTTTTTAATTGTTCTTGTACTTTTAATTTATTGCTGCTTTTTGGTTATTTATTTTCGTGCATTCTTGACTAATTGTTTATGCTTTCCATGGTTTGGTTTCTTTTCACATGTTTGTCCTACTCCTCTTTTTTTTATTCCTTCTTATTCATTAATATTAACCGATAGATATTTTAACCATGTCTATATTTTATATATATATATACATATATACCACGTTTATATGACCCAATTATATAGATTTCAACATCGATTCTTTAAAAAAAGAAGGAATTTTTAGTAAAAAATATAACCTTAGAGCCATATACGTATTTTAGGATTCTTGGCATGGTGTATTTACAGATTAAAAGATTTGCTTTTTGTGGGAGCTCTATTTTGAGATTTTCTTTGTGTCACATTAGTAGCAGTCACCTCTTTATATCTATCATTGTTATTGTTATTTGAAGGGATTAGTGAAAAGGGAAAACTAATGGCACCAATTGGAAGATAGAATCAAAAGACAACGATGAAAGCATATTACACTTAAGCATTTTTACAGGAATTCGTACAAACTAATTAATCCAGTAAATATATGTCTATTTTCCGGTGTATTCTTATACATATAATTTGATATATATAATATGATAAGTATTAATTCTTTTTAGCGAATACGTAAAAAGTATCCCAAACTACACTTTTAACCTCATTATCCTTCCAACCAGCCTCCACCATATCCTTTCTCATTAGATTCATCATATCTTCATCACTACCTTTTGCAACATCAGGATATTTAAGGTACCATTTATGCAAGGCACTGAAAGTGCTCATATACATCATGAAATCATCTAATGATAACTGTTTCTCAATGTGTAATATCTTTGACCCATCTTTTAATTTGCCAGATTTAACAGCCTCGTTTCTTGAGTCTATATCCATTGATAGTTGATCAAACTTGACTACTTTAACATCGCTAAATCTATCATCTTTGAGAAGTAGATCTGTGCATGTTTTTAACCAAATTCTGAATTCCTGTTTACCTTCATCCCATAAAGATTTCATATATCTTTCATCTTGATACACGTACTTATCATATACTTGATCAATCTTAGGATCACAAAAGATTGGCTCAACGTATAACCAGTAAGCTAGTGTACCTGTTTTAGGTTTCAAGTATTTGGCAGCCTGATCAATAAATCTAGGTGGGTCGAACCAATGAACACATTCAGCTGCTGTTAGTAAATCAATTGAATCTTCAGCAAGATCTTTGATTTGGGATAGATCTTCAGCTGAAGAAATGGCAAATTTAATATCTGATTTAGATTCTGTTGATTTACATTTATCAATCATTGTTTGACTTGGATCACATCCGATGGTGTTTTGAAAATGGCCCGCTAATGGGAACGTAACTTGGCCAGTACCACACCCAACATCTAGATGCAATTCATGAATGTTAGATGATGATGAGTCATCATGGTAATTTAATAATGTTTCAAAGAAACTCTCAGGATAAGTTGGACGGAAATTTCTATAGGATGAAGTATCGTAGGAGTTTTTCGAATAAGTTGCCATTTTTTGATCTTAGTTAATTGAAATAAAGAAACAAAAAAAGAAAAGAAAAAAAAGGGGAACTGAGTGGAGAATTACTGGAACCTTATTTTTATTTATATAACCGATGATAAGGTCATCATTTGGCGACTTTATCAGGGCCGGTGGTGGAGAAGAGAAAATGGGGGACGTATCGATGCGCCGGTACAGGAGTTCAAGATCCCCTGTACCGGCAGTCGGTCGTAATTACTTAATATGGGAGTGCAGTGAGAAAAACACCGGAGTTTATTTCTATAAGCAATTTCGTGATAGACTGATTCATAGATTGATGAATAAATATAATATTTTTATTTAGAAAATATATTAATGAATAATATTATGCAAACGAATAGTAGAGGGAGGGGGGAATGGGTAAAATAATCCTAAGACATATACAACAATAAATAAAACTAAAACTAACAAGAGATCATATATCATAACAGTATAATTGAAACATTAAAAACATCAGAACATTAAAAAACTTTTTTTTTTCAAACACTAGTAATTCTAAAACTATCTCCAGAGTGTTGCTTTAAAAGTTTTAATAATTCATAATTAGATGTTGAATTTTGAACAGCAATGTGACCATCCGCTGATGAATTATCATTTGAATTTGAATTGTTATTCAATAACATTTCTTTTAAACATCTATTTTCCATTTCTAATGTCTTAATTTTAACTTTTAAGTTAGCGATATGTTCATGAATATGTTTGAAACTCATTTCCATTTCTTTTTCCTTTTGCTTCTTTTTATTTCTGAAACGAGCAGACGCAAGCGTATTACGACGACGTTTTTCCACGTGTGGCGTTTCATCAGACATTGGTGTTGTTGCTGTAGTGGTTGCAGATGCTGAAGTTTCCATTGTTGTATTTGCAGTTATCGATAAATCTTGAGAAATTAAAGAATTAGCTCTAGATTTTGATAATTGTATAGCGTCTTCAATTAATAAAGGATCTTTATGATCTTCATAATCAAAATGATCAAGTGGAGATTCAGACATTTCGGTATGACTTCTTTTAATACCTCTTTCGGATTGATCAATTTCTTCTTTTTTCAATTCGTCGAATTCTTCGTCTTCTTCTTCTTCTTCTTCTTCTAGATCTTGTTCTTGTTCTTGTTGTTGTTGCTGTTGCTCTATAAGTAATTGTTTAGCATCCAAGTTTTGGAATTGATTATTTGAAAACAGTGAAAGATCAGTTGATGGGTCTGATAATAATGAAGACGAGGAATGATAGAAATCAAAGTCAAAATCGTCAAGATTAAATTCGGCTTCTTTCCTAACCTCCGGCTGATCCAAATGTGACATCTTTTGTGAGTGGCTTCGAATATTATATATATATATATATATACGTGTGTGTAAATGTGTATGTATATATATGTATGGGTGTATGTGTGTGTATGTATTCCTTCCTTATCAGAGAAGAAGTTTCTAAATTAATAGTGTGGTTTTAAAAGGGCAATCAAAATGAGGATTCAAACGTAACCCTGTTTGGTCATATGACTTTGTGCGATAAAATTCTGAAAGCAATTTCGATTTTCCAGTTTGCGTAAAGAAACTCTGGTAAAAGTATGTATATATATAATTTATGGATTTCAAAAAATATAAGAATTTTGCAGGACGAGGTGAAACCTAAAAATTACACACTTTTTGTAAGCAGCGCCATAGTTAACATAAGAAAAAAAAAAAAAAAGAGGAGAAAGAGGATCCACGATTTTGGCACTGATTTGCTTCTAAGGCAGTGAGAAGTATTCAGCCGACCGCCTCGACTTGATGCCACGTTTTTTACAGCTACATGTATGGATGAATCTGAATTCACAAAAAATAATAATTATAAAAAATTCGAAGTCGAAGTCATATCTTTAATGTGAAGAAACAATTAGTTCTTTTACCCCATATTATTTGCATTAATTACTTGTTCTGTTTAAGTTTTTCCTTGTTCTGGCCTATCTTGCCCCTGAAATAACAAAGAAAAGCTAGATAGAAATTAAAGCAATTCTTGATTACGACAACATTGACCAATTAACTAATTCAAAGGTCAAATTACATACAGTTGTAAGCTTTGTGGCGTCGATAACTTATAGGTATTAGGTATAGGTCTATAACCTTTACTACTAATTTATAAATTACTAACTCACTCTCCCTTTAACTTGGCCTTATTAGCAATTGAAAAATTGCGTAATTCGATCCAAATCCCGATGGTGACAGCAATTTAACATGGATAGTCAAGAAGAGGAAAGGCAATAGACATTTTTTCAAACTCCATTAACCTTTCTAAACATTTAACAGACATAATGTGTAATTGACATGATGTTGTAATATCCAATTGACAGCCAGCGATATTCAATTAATCAGACTCCGCAATGTGTGGCTCCTGTCAATTGTATACTTACGTCATCCATACATAATTCTCACTTTAAATTAATTGTTGATTATCTAAGTATCGAGTATTAGTGGAGCCAAGACCGCCACCACAACAGACGCCACACTTCTCAGTATAACATATTACACGTGACTGTGGCTTTCTACTAATAGGCGGAGTTTGGCAACGCTACTTAAATTGCTTCAGTTCTGCTGCGAATGTCCGCTCAAGGCGACAAGTTGCCAGTAGCTTGTAAGTTGTAAGCAGTGAGTTTGCCTTGCTTGCCGAAGTTCCCATGTCATTTGTAAGAGAGTAAGTTGTGGCCCGTATTTAAGATGGCGACTATCCCAATACTAATAGTCGATGTTGCTGGACGGGCTCTGCTTTTCATTGATATAATATGTTCAATATAAATTCAATATGTTAGGAATTAATAAATGACATTAGTATAAATTATTATATAATCGGTTGTACTTTCAAGAAACTGGGATCTGTTTCAATTTATGCATTTCTAAGATATGTGTAATCGAGCTAGCAGATACTAACCTGTCAAATTTCAGAGCTCCTTATCTCTATAGTTAGTACTTTGTAGTTACTAGTGTCTCTATTTTCGAGATGACGTAAACAAGATGAAATTTGCTTTATTTGCTAATACTTGTGCACAGCGAAGTACTAACTTCTAACTTCTAACTCCTAACTTGACCATACATACAAATAAGGGTAAAAGTAATCAATTCACTTTTGAAACACAGTACTTATTATTCGTACATCACTAAGCATACCCATCTGAATTCTTATAGTTATAAATAGTCATAAGTAATAACCGCAAGAGTAGAGTCGTGGGCTCGTGGGTTGTAACTTAAATCCTGGTGTCAGGTGTAGATGTACGTGCGTGCAGAGTAACCTTTAGGATCCAGTTAGCCTGTGTCGCAACTTGCCGGAGGTCCACCTAGGTCCATGTGTGTCTGCAGACTTGCAGGCTCGCTGCTATACACGTCGTGGACTGATCAGTGCTCAGTGCTGAGTTCCAACAGAAGTAATTAATAGCTGTAAGCAGATTCAATTTACGACGCAGTATTACCCTTTTCATCCTTGCAGCTCACCAAAGAACAAAACGAGAAACCGCGGACGCGCGTCGATGAAAAAGATAAACAAGTAGTAGCGTACAAGCAACCGCAGACTGAACGTCGATGAAAAAGATAAGGTGAGCAACGAGCAAATTTGGGGATGGGAGCAAGCCCTTTCTCTAAGGGATATTGTACCCGTATTTCGCGGCTCTGTGTATACGTTGTCAACTTTGCCTCTGCTAATTACAATCGACTTAATATTACTGTTAATGAAGATAAATTAATTGGTAATGATACAATTCATTATGGTATCTCTAAGTTTTCACCCAGTTATAAAAAATAAAACTATAAGTCTCAAAAGATGAAAGTGAAGGTTGGAAAAGTAACCAATATTAATATTCATATATACGTGCAATATATACATATACAAAAATAAGTTACATCCAATGAATCCCATTCAAGCGTAAAACGTAAAAGAACATATAAGTAAAGTGTTAAAAAAAGTAACGAAGAAAAAAATGAAAACACTCGGCAAATTAACAAAATTAGCTAACAATTATTAGTTAAAGATTATAAGTAATGTGTCAAACAACTTAGATCAATAAAGCAGCTAAACCGACTAAACCAGCACCAGCACCGATAGCGACCTTACCGGCAGCACCAGAGTAAGTGTCAACAGTAGCAGATGAAGATGAAGCTTCAGTGGAGGAAGCAGCTTCGGAAGTAGTAGCAGCTTCAGATGAGGTAGCAGCTTCAGATGAAGATTCAGTAGTGGCAGCTTCAGATGAGGTAGCAGCTTCGGAGGTAGTAGCAGCTTCAGATGAGGTAGCAACTTCGGAAGTAGTAGTAGCTTCAGAGGTGGTAGCAGCTTCAGTGGAGGAAGTGGTTTCAGCTTCAGTAGAAGATGTAGTTTCAGCTTCAGTGGAAGAAGTGGTTTCAGCTTCAGTAGATGAAGTAGTTTCAGCTTCGGTAGATGAAGTGGTGGTTTCTTCAGTTGAGGTTGATGATTCAGTGGTTGAGGTAGCAGTAGTTGATGATTCGGTGGTTGAGGTTGATGATTCAGATTCAGTGGTTGAAGTGGTGGAGTCTTCAGTGGATGAAGCACATTCGGTACCAGTTGGTTCAGTTGATAGAGAACAGTCAGCTAAAGCGGAAGTCAAGTATGAACCGTAATCGGACCATAAACACCAACCACAGTTCAAACAGTCATCAGCATAACTCAAGAAAGTGGAACCATCGTCACATAAACAGTCGACATCGTAATCAGAGTCAGAGTCACCATCTGGGGAACAGTCTCTGGCAGCTAAAATCATGTAACCACATGAAGCGTGACAAGCGTATGAAGCTTCAGCAGTTGGAGCTGGTAAAGCGTTGGCATTGGCGAAACCGAATGGGTCGGCAACTGGGGAAGCCTTAACGGCACCTAAAGCAAGGATGGTTGGAACTAAAGCTCTGATGGATAACATTTTATATATATTAATAATTAAGCGAATGAAAACTTGTAATTAAGTATGATTGATTAGAATAAAGAATTATATTAAATTTAAAATCAGCAGAAAAAAAAATACAGCGAGGAATATTCACTGTTTATATAGACGAGAAGATACGGTGACTGGAGATTCAAAAAGAAAAATTATTTAAAAACAGGGTTGTTTTGAGTTTTTGCGGGCCTTATTTTTTATTTTTATTATTATTTTATTGTCTGTTGTTATTATATTTTGAATTTGGATTTTTGGTATTATTTGTTGTTTTTTTTAACCCAAGTTTTCTTCTACATGCAGTAACTGTCTCGAGAGTTATAATGAGAATCAGGTTAAACCTATCGCGGAACAGTCGAACAAACAATGGTACAGAATAACGAAGTGAATGCATGTGGCAATAAAATAAGCGGTGATGGGGCTTGCCGATAGAGAAAAGAAAAAAGCAGGCAAATTTGGTTGAATCCGAAAAGAACGGTCAGTGTCGAGCGTTGGAAGTTTGAATTACTGGGGACATACGGAGATGGAAAAGAGAGAAGAAGAAGAGTCTAATTTAGCTATAACAGAGGAATTGCCCAGCATAAATTTTAAATTTGTGAATCCGGGATCTCAATTGTATCAATTGTATCAATTGTATCAATTGAAACATTAAGTTGGTTAGAATTAGCTTTTCTACATAAGATTTCGTCATTCGCCTATATGAATTTCTTGTGGAGCGAGCAGTAAAAAAAAAATGAATGAAAAAAAAATCCCCCCAAAAATAAAGAAAAATTAAGCAGAAATCGCAAAGAAGTGTTGTGCAACGCATTTAACCACCGATACGTACGTGGCCGACGCTTTGAATCTTCAATGACTAACAAAAGACAAACAAAAAAATAAACAAAAAAAAAATAGAGTAAACAACAATTGTACAAAACAAGGAAAACGAACAAAAAAAAAACAATAGCAGCAGACGGACCGGCCAGTTATGCTAGACTCTGAGTCTCGAGTCTCCGACTCTCCACTGTCCACAACTGTCCAGTTAACTTAGTCACTCTGTCAGTAAACATACGTTATATTCTAGCACAGTCAAGCTAAGGCTTGATTGCCGCTCCTTCTTTTCTTAGCAACGGGCGGACTGGAAGCCCAAGGTAGTTTTTCTGCACCTGCCATCTACTGGAGAGTCTGTTTTACTGGTGGTAGCACTTCCAGTAGCAGCTGGATTGTGTAGAGCTCCCAGGACCACGAAGCATGAAGCACGTAGCGCGGGGACTACCTACTAAGACCAGTAGGCCAGTAGGCTAGCTCCCGCCTCCGCACTCTAGGAGGTTGGGGACAATTGAGTCGCCTTTGCCGCACTGCGTGGCCGTCGCAGAAACTCATGCCGTGTCTGCTCCCACACGCTGACCGGCGTGCGTTCCTGTCCCCGTGTGTCCCCGAGCGCGTATGGATGCATTTACTGCGTACGAGCTGCAGAACTGCCTGTCAGCTTTCCTGCCTTTTTTCCTCGCTTTCTGCATACCAAGAGTTTTTCTGTTTGTAGTTAATTGTTCTCTCAGCTGGCGATGGGTGGTGTTGTTCATGTTAGGTAGGTAAAACCTGCGGGAGTGAGCTTGAAATCGTGTTTTGATTGGGTTGCCATAGATTTAAACATGTAAACAACTAAAAAAAAGGCCGGTACCAAAAAACACGGGGAAAGCATAATCAGATTACATGATTAAAATCTAGCTACTATGTAATGAAACTCGGTACTTGTTTGAATCAGCTGTTTAGAAAGATGGACATATGAGTTAGGGAAAGGACAAAGCTTTAGAATGGATGTTTTATCGGTGCTAGCCAGTACGAATAAGAGGAAGTGCCTGACTCTGTAATTTATTTAATTAATTCTGCTTTAGTACAAGGCTTTGATAGTAAACTAGTCAGCTTGTAGAGTCGTCGACAGACTCAATACACACATAAACATAGAGTTACAAAGAAAAAGAGAAATTTAAATCAATATCTATACAGCTTAAATTTGATTTTACTTTGTATCTTTTCTTCATAATTGCTTAGTTAATTGGCCGTTAAAGAAGGACAATGAAGATACTATATTTGGAATCAAACTAACATTTCAATAAAATTGGATGGGGAACATAATAAGTAGCAAGTATTTAAGTTTGTAACTGAAGTATTTTTAGATTCGTGTTGCGAGTAAAGGTACATGCCAATGTATTGGGACTTGGAGTTGGTCCTTGGGACCATGTGATCTGGGAATACCAATAAATACAACCGAAATTTCAGTGTAGAATGTCTTCTTCATTAACCAGTGAACAGCTCCCAGAACCAGAAAACCCTTGACGGCTTTACGTTAAGTGAGCAATAATTTCAGCGCAAAAAAAGCAAGAAAAGAAAAAGAAAAAAAAATATCTAAAAGATCAACCCATTGGATTCACCGCAGAGCCGTCTTTAAAAGAAATAGAATTGAAATTCATTCACAATTTGAACGAAGTTTCAAGGAACCCATTAAAAACCTAAAGTTGTTCAACGGGAATCCATGGCAAACGAAAAGAATATAGAAATTAATTTAATGGAGTTGTAGAGATCTGAGACAAGAGATGTAACAAGGAGAAATCCCGATGGAGACAAAACAAGCTTATTTAGTAGTAATAATAATAGGCCAGGTAGCTGTCAAGCTTTCAGCTTTTTCGAAAATTAACAGTAATGCGCCGTTTTCGGGTTTTGTAGGATCTGAGTTTTCTGTATAAGGAGCAATCGGAATGCAGGGCTGCCTCCCTAAAGGCTGGAACGCCAGGGATTCCAATTTCGCTGGTGGGCTAGGCTTTTCAGTTGGCCGACTCGCCGCATGGTAAGTGGAAGGGTTCCTTGTGCTTCACAAGTTAACAGTCCCCGGTGTGGATCACCGTGCGCTGCGACACCGCAGTACCACCCGCCAATCTGCCCTCAGCTGCCAGTGCCAAGTTCCAACCACATCTTGTTGCACAACAGCTAGGCGGTCAACTCAATGGGTCAACTCAATCCCAAATGGCAAGTCGGTAGTTATGCAAACAGAGAAGTAGCTGTAACCTGTATAGTTATAATAATGATGGTTGTATGTTGTATATCACTGTTGCTAATCAAGTTTCATGTCTCGGTTATAAAATGTGACATTAAATAAGTCTTTTAATGAAGCATGTGTCTTACAACTGATAGGGTCCCTTAGAATTTAAACTAGCGGACTAAGTGATCGGCAACATTTTTCTATTATTATTTTTTGACGGCTTTTTAGTATTTACTCAACGTACTAAGTGTGCATGGTAAATTGAATTGAGGTAGGGACCAGGTCGTCAGGTTAAGGCAAAGGTCATTTTTGATTTGTACTTTTGTTGTTTGCCTACCGGCTATGTGTGTATTTCTCATAAATTCAGTTTTTACCAAGCGTGTGTGCGTAATTTTAAGCAATTAGTAGAATTAGTGATGGGGGGAAGCCTTCCTTGAACCCTCGCCTTGAATTCTTTTTTTTTTTAACTGTTTGTTTTGTTTTGTTTTGCTTGTTTGATTGTTCCATGTTCATCGAATTCCATTGGTTGCATTTAATAGTTTGAAAAGCTTTTTAGATAATTTTTTTCTCAAATAGTCAAATTGCAATTAATTTACTTCTTTGGTAGTTAATTGATAAACATTGATTGTATATTTTGCTTTGTTTGCTGAATGCTGAATTCACTATTTAGCGAGCTGAGATACACACTCCGTCGGTCTTTTTTCTCCTAAATGCGCGCAATTTCACAGAGCTGCTTAACTGGAATCTTCCACTCATGTCGACCGGCAGCTGAGTCCGTGCTTCTATAATTATATCCACGGAGCACGGGGAGTCAGTGACTAGGCTCAGTACGCTGCACGCAGATTCTCACAGTCTCACAGACTACAGTCTTAAATGCTCACTCAAGTCACTGTCTTGTAGTCTACAGACTACAGTCCACAGTCTGTATGCAAATTGCAATTCTGTTTATTTGATGGCAGTTTACCTGGCTTAGCTTAATTAGCATTACTTTGTTTTATTGTATTTATTTTTAGGAAACTTTAGATTTGCCATTTTTGTAATTCTTGGTATAATTTTCTTTTATTTCGCTTTCCTTGTCTTTTTATTTAAATGTGATTCGTTTACTTGATGTTTTATTTTGTTTATATGTTGCTGGTGTATCATTATGTATGTATATGTATGTTTATATGTATGTTTCTGTAATCTGTATGCTGCATGTTGAATGAACTGCCTTGCCGACGATTGTTCATATTTTCAGTTTTCCCTTTCTAGTACAATTTAATTTCCATTTTTAATCTTAAAGATCAGTGTGGGGGGCCACATGTGCCCTATCTGTCTAAAGAAGGGACCTTTTCGGGACATCAGTTGATATACATGTCAACCATAGCTACCATTTTCTCTCTATTTTTTTTGGGGAGGTTGGTTATATTCTCGGTCGAGTAGAAAATGGCTTGAGTTATGGTTAATTAACAAGATCCGCTTTCTCTCTTCAGCCGAAGGTCATAACCCACCATAGTGTGCAACTTGCAGGCAGCTAGCTAATCGTTGCCAATTCTCGAAAGATAAAAAGTAAATAAAATTTCAAATAGAGAGAGTTAGGTTTTCAAGATTTGAAAATTCTAATTTTAATTTTATTTTTAGGTTGTAACTTTCATTGAACTGTTAGTCACATATAGTTTTTTTATTATCATCACATCTGCTACAAAAAAGTAGCTTGCATTTAGATTTTAGAAGATATATTTCAGTTTCTTTAGCTTCTAAACTAAAAACAAAAAAAATTTGTTCTGATTAGCTGTTACGATTCTAATTATGCAAAGTTACTAATTATAACTATATTAGTTTCTTCTTCTACCTAAAAAGTTTATTGTAGATTTCAGGGGGACTCACAAGATAAGGGAAAAAGCGTAAGAAAAAAAGTTAATAACTATAAATTGAAATTTTTTGTTAAAATATTGCAATGGTCTTGCGCCGCCGCCTCCAATTACCTAAGCTAGATAATTGATGGATAAGTCTCTACATGATTTCAAAAGTGAGTTTCTTCCACATCCCGGCCTCCAGCTAATGTTCGCCCAGATGCTTCCTGTTTATTTATTTATACTGGAGTCTTTTCTTACTTATTTAAGAATTATTTGTAGTTATAAAGAGTCATCTGATTCTATTCTAAGATAAGCTCTATATTAGCAAATAGATCATGAAAGATGAGAATTTAGTACCATTAACCAAAATGCCACCAAATCATCCCTCCACTCCTGAGATCATGGAGATCGAGTAAAAGCAAGAGCACGAAGTCACTACGACTTCCCAACAAACAGAAATATCCACTTAATCATACTCATAAAACGTTTTTCTAGAAGTGTTTACAAAAAATATCGACCAGCATTGACGTTCAAATTGACAGGTCGTATCGATGAAAACAAAACTCTTGCAGGCTACGGAAAAATGGAAGCTATCTACAGTAAATTTTTCTTTCATCGATCCAGCCTGTCTATTTGAACTTCGTGGTAGATACTGACCAGGCTCGTCGATATCTTTTGTAGACGCTTCTAGAAAAACCATGATTAGTTAACAATAATCTAAAAAACGTCTTATAATATCTTTTGTAACTTTCGTCTTCGAGATCCTACAGTTAGATGCAATTTCGATTTCAGGTGAAAAACCGTTGAGTTGCTTCATAAACTTGACTGCAAAAGATGACGAATCGCATAAATGTAACCACAAACCAAACGACCCTTTTTCTTCCATCCGTATCTCTTCCTATGTATGATCTTCATCGTCTTTGTTTTCATCCTGCTTCTGTTCGGCATCTTCTTGTGTTGGGGTTCATTATCTTCATGGTTGCCAATCCTTCACTAGCTTCTTCAAGTAGTTCATCATCATTCTATCCACTCAAGTCAAAAGTTGAATCTTTCTCTTTATAAAGCATCTGAATAGAAAAAGGTCAATTCCGTCGTCATTAGCAGGAGGCTAAAGTTTGATGTAAGATGATTTTCAATAATTGTTGGTGGCATGCCTGTTGGCACCTCAATATTTTTCTTGCACATTCTATAAACTTTCCTCTTACAAATTACCCATCATACGGTTGGCTTTTTATCACCTTGAAGTTGTTGTTCAAATTTTCTTTAGTATTTTTGCCTCTTGCTCTTTTCAAAGGTTGTTGCTCTTGGTCTCCTTCTAAAACGAAAGCTTCATTTGTCTGTTTCACTTCTTCCATTGGAGTGTTTCTTGATCGCAAAGATGACAAGAGCAAATAATCAGCGATCATGTAATAAATAACAGTTCATATCAAAGACAAAAACAATTGAACGACGAAATAAAGACGGAAAAGAAAGAAAGAAAGTAGTAGGGAAATGAAAGAAAGGGAAAAAAAAAAGTAAACGAATAAAGGTAAACAGCGTTGTGGTACGAACGGTGTCACGGTGGTCAACACTGGACGAGTGCAATTGTTAACATTTTTACAACTTCCATTTTTCACGCAAGAGATTCAATATACAATTCGGGTAAATTGTCCCAAATTTACCTCTAATATAGAAGAGCGTTCGAAATTTAAAACTAATATGGAATAGCGCTCCAAAAAATCCAATTTTAGTTGTGTAGAGATGTTTACTATGACAGACAATTTGCAGTAGTTTTTGAATTATGGCACTACCTTATCTAATTATGAGCTTTTTATAATAGTAATTCGGAGGTCGGTGCGATTATCATTTAAATGATTTTTGTACTTTATTCAATCTATGAAGCGGGTTTATTCAATTTTTGAAGACGAATTATTAACTCATAATACTGGTTACATTAATTTTCGAGAATTTATTTATTATTGAGGTTAATCAAAAAGATATTGACGCATTAATGAAAGATCTCTGCGAGATTTTAAAAGAGCGAGTTTCGCCATTTTTGAGAAATTTTACCTTTATAACTTTCATATTTAATGTTTTAATATAGAAACCTCGGTGTTTCCACATGGAATTAATTAAATGAAAAATTATTCTAGTTCTTTTAAAAAAGAATTGAGATAATAAAAGAAGAAGATGTACATAGTTTAAACATATATATAAATAAATGGATCAATAATCGAGATCAAATAAATCTCGCGATTACGTAATGCGTTTATTAATTTATGACGTGATTCTAATATAGCAGCTATAGTTGTTCCATCGATCGATAAGGTTGTAAAAAATATGTGTTGCATTTGACACTCTTGTACCTTTACCCCACTTTTTCAATTATCTTTAATTAGTTTTCATGAATTTATTATCTGTTAAAAAGCTATTATTTTTTTGATTAGGTGATTTTGCGTATAAAATATGTATATGTATATTTAAAAACGTTTGAGATAAAAATCAATAGAATATATTTTTTTTTAGCTGGGGAAGAAAATTAGAATCGGAATCCGTCAATTGTACATTCTCAGAAATTTACAGCCGTTGGTTATTTACACTACTTTAACAATATGCTGGAGGAAAAAAAAAAAAAAAACCAACTAGCAAACTCGAATAATAAAAATGGAATTCAACTCAAACAGTGAAATTCGCGATTCAAAACTATTACGATTGTAAAACCGAGTCCGGTATTGGCTATAGATTGTGAATAAGGTCCCTGTTGTTTAATTAATAAGCTGTATATGTTAAAAGTCGTATTGATAAACTTGTAATTTGAAGTTTATAAATCTAAATGTTTTTAAATACATTTGATTAATCAAAACTAAATCTATATATATTTATAATATAATAATAAAAGCCAATATTGAATAAGGACTGAAGTATCTCCGAGATTCGGTTAAGATCGAAGTTTCCATCGACGAATAAATCATATGATTTAATTAATATTCATTGGAATCCGTCCCTCATTCGGAGTGCAACTTTGGGAATGTTAGTTGATTTATTAAGTGAATTTCCGCTGGTCCATGTGGAGGGAGCCGGCTATACAAGGGTGTTGAGTACTGGGGGTGTCCCACGCCCACCAAAATAAACACAGGGTTGTGGTGGGAAAGGTCAAACTGGACGAATAAAACAATTCAATGTACATATTTTAGTTATAAGTGAGTTTACATAGTCACATACGTGTTATATTACAGCATATGATGAAATGCTTGGATATACCGATACCGACATAAAAATGATTGTAGAAACGGATAAATTTTATGGATAAATTTTTTTAAAAATAATATAATAAAAGAAGAGAATGGGACATTGCCGTATAAAATTTAGATTAACCATTACAGTACACTACTACTTTAATTCTAATGGATATTAGAAATTGAGGGAATTTTATTAGCTGGAATAAATTGTGGAGAGGACAAGGAATCCGATGCTCAAGTAGACAGCTCGCATTGTTTTTATTGTAGTCCCCACGGTGAAGCCTGGAGGCCGCAATAAGGAAAGTTGGTGATGGCACGCAGGGGGTGCAAATTGCAAAAGAACGGGCGTTGATTGGTTGCGGTTTCTTTAGTCTGATGGCTGTGCCGGTCTCACCACTTGAAGGAGGTTGTCGGATTCCTTCACGATCTTCCCAGTTCCCAGGCAATTCTCCCCTAGTCTCCAAGACCAGGTCCAGGCTCCCTGAACAATACCACCGAAAGGACTTTATCGCACCCCTAAAATAGCACGCGGTCCCACACCCACAGCCTACAATGTACAGGTGCTGCCAGGCAAGCTATACTCCGGGCCCGTCTTGACAAGGAATTAATGATTAATGAAGCATAAAGCATAAAGCATACGATCATTATAAGGAGCGCCCGGCGGTGCCACAGGCAAAAACGAGGGAAGAGCAAGGAGAGCAGGGGGAGAGCAGGGAGACAATAAACGAGACAAAACATTTTACGAAACGGACGAAACAAACAAAGGAATGAAACCGGATTCCACACCGGCAATTAAATATTTTCAACGATCAAACTATGTAAATTCAATACAAATCAATCAATTTACACAGGGAAATAAGATTAAAAACAGCTCGGCTCGCTGCCCGCCTTGGAATAATAGCTGCTCTATTATCTATCTATACATATACGTAATTACAGTTAGCTAGTTAGTTAATTAACATGTACGTATTTATATTGATAGTTTATTGTATATTTTATATATATACATTATTATTATTATTATTATTATTATTATTATTACACCTTGTCTCGGATCAACTAGCCACGCTGCCAGTGCCAGTGCTGGCAAACTCCTTCACACTCCGAAGTTTTTTGCTACTTGCTTGAAATCTCTGTGTTTCCCCTTTTTTTTCCTGTTTGATTCTTCTATTGTTCTCGCCTAATTTTATATATATTTTATATACTATATATACACACACACATATATATATATATATATCTCCGTCCGTTTACTTCATCTGGGTCCTTTCCATTTACATTCACATCTACAGCTATACCTTTTGTTTTTTTTTCCCCTTTTTTTTTCTCTTTCTCTTTCTCTTTCTTATCCTCCTTTGTCCTTGCTTTACTTCACACATTTAATTCACCTTACCTTCCAAGTTTACATTTGTACATTTTCTATCTGCTTTTTTTTTTTTTGTCATTTCATATCGCCTTTGTACCACTAGATCATTATGTCCTTCAATAGATCCGCCAACACAACTACCACTTCTCAAAAGAGAAAATTGGTCCCCTTGCTACCAAACACTCTGCTGAAGAAACCCAAATCTTCTCATACTCCCTCTACAACTTCAAAGAATAATACATCATCGTTGAACCTCCTGGTAAGACCTACACTACCTACAAATACTATGACAACATCTGCATCTGCAACTATAACAAAATCTAATAATATTACAGCTACATCTATACCTACAAACTCCATTGACACATCAAACACGAATAACAACATTACTTCACATACAACCAACATTAGCGAATTTGAGAAATCCACTACGCAGCAGCCGCAAGTTACAACCACAATTATCAACAAGAATCCTCCAAATTATTTCGATCAACCAAAGCCAAGACATCTTAAATCTTGTTCTCGTTGTAGAAAACATAAAACTAAGTGCAATTATGTCGATACACAACCAAATCCTTGTACTTCATGTTCAAAGAGAGGTTTAACTTGTCAACTGGAAATTGTAATTCCAGTTAAAAGATCAAATATAATCAAAAATCTAAGTGATAATATTGATGATTTAAAAGAAATTGTCGATTCTTTGATCTTGAAAGATCGTTATTTGAAACAACTATGTAAAGATAGAAATTTACAAGTTAATGGATTAGTTGAAGTTGAATGTTCTAGTGAAATGTATTATCAAGAAGATGATTTTAAATCTCCTATGGAATCTACTCCATCTCGTTGCTCATCTGAGTCAGCTTTAACTCCTCCAGAATCTTTAACTCCATCATCTGATTGTGATCATTTGAAATTAAGAACTTTAGCTGAAGATGAAGATGAAGATGAGGATGAAGAAGAAGAAGATGAAGATGATACTCATAATCATCATCACCAACGTACAAAGATAACATCTAAATCCAAATTTAAACCTGTTGAAAATCCTGCAACTCCACCAACTTCTGATGAAGAACATGAGGATTTAGATTTACAAGAAAATAAATTTTGTATTTATGATAAAACTTTAGAGGAGGATGATATTCCAATTACAGAAGAATCTTTTGAATTTATGATTGATGAAACTACAAAGTATCAATTAATTGATGTCTTAGTATTAATGGATACTTTTAATACCGTTTATCTCCCATATTTACCAATTATGGATAAGATTAGATCTCCTACAGTACTGTATCAAAATTCAAAACTATTGTTTTGGACAATTGTCTTTGTTACATCTAAAGATTCTACTATCTATGATAAATTTATTAAGGATCAATTGATTAAACTTTCTTGGTTTCAAACTCCTAATCAATTGTCAATTATTCAATCAATTTTAATTTTATCTTCATTTCCTACTAAAATGAATAATAATGATGATAACAAAAATGAATTAGATACATCATTTTTCCAATGGTTACAATTAGCAAAAGATTTATCTTTACAAATTGGTTTAAATAGATCAACTAAATTTGTTGGTGAATTTTCAAGAAGAATTCAAATACAATCCAACAATAACGTTAAAAATAAATTTAGATATAACATTTGGTGTTTTATTTTCATATTAGGTAATCTTTATGGATTTAGATTAGGTTTACAATGGGATATCAATCTGGATTATATTTTAGAAAATAAGAGAGAAGAAAAATCGTATCTTGGTAAATTACTTTCAATTGTTATTTTAAAATCTAAAGTTTTAAATCAATTGGTTTATGATTTTAAAAATGTGAATGGTTTAATTGAAAATAAGCATTTATTAATGAATTCTTTATCAAGTTGGAAATATCAATTATCATTGATTCAAAATGATAAAGAATTATTATCTTCTTATCCTCAATTATCAATTTTATTGGATCAATTGGAATTAACTTTACTATTATTTGAACCAATTGATGAACCATTAGAAAGATTTTTAATCAATTCAAAATTACTTAATTTATGTAAATTAACTATTGAGAAAGTTGATAAATTATCAACATCAATTACTGAGACTCCAATTTATATTAAATTTAACGTTGAATTTTTAAATTTAATTATGATTAAATTATCATATTCACCATTTAATTTAAATGATGTTGAAAATACTTGGAATTTATTTTTGAAATGTTTTAAGAAATTGTTATCATTTAAAAGTTTTAATGATACTTCAATTATTATTAATACTTTATCTAACTTTAACAGTAATGTTAAAGTTGATATGAATTTGATAAATTTCCAACTAAGAAATTGTTTCAAGATTAGTTTATTTTCAGGATTTTTAAATAATATTCAAAACTATTTAGTTAATGGCGATAAAGCTATTGACAATAATGAGTTATCTTTAGAATCAACTTTATTGAAAAATGAAGTTGATGTTGAAGAATCATTGATTAATATGAATTTAATGGTTTTGAAAAATGGTGAATTATTTAATTTGATAAATCAAGAAGAAGATAAAAATTCTGAATTATTGAAGTTATCAAATAAGAAACCTGCTTGTTTAGAATTTAGTGAAAGACAACTGGATTTAACTATTGATAATTTAGTTAATGGAGATGTTATTGACGTTTTACAACGTTCACAAGAGGAAAATATCGATGCTTTAAATCATTTATTAAAGGGAATCGATTGGGTTGAAGGTTAAAATAAAAGATAACCCGGACTATTATTTATTTTATTTTTATTTTTATTTTATTTATTGAGTGCTTTATATAAGAGATGATCAGGTTAATCATCTCTCGGTGGGGAACAATTATTTTATTATTTATTTTATTTTTTCTTTTTATTTATTATGTTTCGTTAAATTTTTATATATATATACAAATATAGATGTAATTTTATATTCTATGCAATAATACAGTCATCAGGACCGAAACCGTACATAATTTTATCAACCTGTCTTTTAATCATTAACCAATCACTACGTCTACTAACAAATGAATAAACTTCTTCAGGAGAAAAAACACCATTATCTCTACCTATATCAATAACCAATTTACCTAATTCTTTACATTGATTTTTATCATTTGAACAATCGATTAAAAACAATTGAGAAATTTTTTTTAAACCAACCATGTATACTACAGTTTGTTTGATTTTTAATTTAATGAAAAAATCATAAAAGAAATTTATATCTGAAATGAATTGAATTGCACCTGTTGTTGAAATGATTAATTTTTTAGTTATGATTTTTATAAATATATTTATAAATCTTTCACCAATTTCTTCTTTGAATACATCAAGAATAGATTTATCTATTGAACCATTTAGTAATTTAAAATGTGTATCCAGGATCTTCACTGTATCTACAACATATTTTGAAATTTCATGACCTGATGAAATAAAACTACTACTATGTTGTTGTTGTTGTTGTTGTGGTTGGATGTTATATGTTGATTCAGATAACGAAGATTTCATTATCGTGTAAGTGATTTCATTCATTATGACACCGATACTTATATCTAAACCATCAGCTACATAAGTATCTAACAGTTGTTCTAATTTAACGATTGATTTTTCACATTGATTAGAAGATAAGAAATCTCTATTTGTTGATTTTGATTTTGTTTTTATAATACCATTGTTTATTAATTCTTCATTATAAAAGATATTAACCATTTGTAAGATTAAATCACCAACGTTAACTAATTCAATAAAATTAGTTAATGGTTCAACTTTATATTCTTCCAATTCATTTAATTTTTTCAGTTCTGTTGGATTATAATTTTTTAATCTATTTAAAGCTTCTGCAAAACCAGGATTAATATGTTTGTCAATTAAGACAGATAACATATCAATGAATATATTGGAACATGTTTTATGAATTTGTAATGTCATTTCTTTTGTAGTTGTTGAATTTTCAATCAATCCAATTAATAAATCATAACTATTTTTAACGTGTTGTAATACTAAAACTGTTAAATCCATACTAACTAATCCTTTTATATTTTGAACATTTGTTGTTAAAATTTGTAATTTTGCAGCTAATTTTGTCAATTTTTTATCTTTTTCAATTTGTTCTTTATTAATATTAGAAGGAATGGTAGTATTATTAGTTGTTGTATTTTCATTTTTCTTTTTTTGCATACTGTTTGTAATGTTATTAAATTGGAAAATATTTGTAAAACTTGCAAAAATATCAAAATTTTTCTTTGATTCATCTTCATCAACTACAAGTTTTAAAATTTCTTCTTCTAATGTTTTTTCATTTTCATATTTTTTAGATTCCCAAATATTAATCAGATTAATTAAAGATAAATGACATTGCCTTGGTAATAATTCACTAAATTCTAATAAATGTTGTTCATAATAAAAATTTATAAAACCTGAAACAACTTGATTATAATCCATGTTTGAATTTTGTTGTTGAATATTAGTTGTAAGAGGAGGATTGGTTGAATTTGTTGATGTATCTGGATACTCTAATGAATTAAAAGTTGTAATTAATTTATAATGTAAATATGGGACACATTGGAAAAATAAAGAAGTTTCATTCATCATATTAATACGTCTATGATCATCTATAGAATTATTATTATTATTATTAATATTATTATTATTAGTTATTTGTTTAGATTCAACACGATTTAAAGATATTTCACTTTTATTAATATCATTATCATCACTTTGATCTATTTGTTTTGATTTCAATATAAGTTTATCAATTAATCCACCAATTAAATAACTATTTAAAAAAGTTTCAATAATTTTTAAAATGATTGGAATTTCATCAACTTTAACTAAATTATTCAGTTCATTAAATCTAGGATCAAATTGTTGTTGATTAAGATTGATATTATTGATATTATTATTTGAATTTTGAAAAATTGATTTTATTTCAGATAATTGATTATTTAAAGTATTTTTAATATCATTATCAAATATTGAATCAATTTTATTAAAATTAAAAGAATAACCTTTAACTGAACCTTTAATAATTTGATTATTATCATTTTTAATAAAAATTTTATCAATTAAATCACTTGACATTAAAAATGAATAATCATCAACATATCTATTTATGAAAAATTCAAGTAAAGATTCTAAAGAATCAATTTCAATATCTTCATTATTAATTGATGATAAATTATTTAATGATATAATTAATTTTTTAACATCAAAAAAATTTTTTTCATTTAAATTTAAATCAATTTCTTTAATTATTGAATTTATAAATAAATCTAAAATTGTATTTAATCTAATTAACATTTTTTCATAATAATTTTCATTTTTAAATAATTTAATAAATTTACAAATATTTGAAAATAACATTGATTGATCAAATGGATTATTAAATTCTTTAAAAATTGATAAATTTTGAAAATTTGAATAATTCTTAATTAATAAATCATTTATTATTGGAACCATTATTGAATATAATTTAATAAAATGTGTTCTTGATAAATTCGAATCATCAATTTTATTAGATAGACAATTAATTGGAGTAATTAAAGTTTCATCAACTATTAATAAATCTTGAAATTGATTCTTTTCAACAATACTCTTCTTTTTTTTCTTCTTAGGACTAACAACACCACTACCACCACTACCACCACTAATAACTACATCATCCCATACTCCAATTATTTTCAAAAAATTTGTCCAAATTTCTTTATCATTATTATTTATTTCATTATAACAATTCTTATTTATAAAACTAAAATTTAAAACATCTTGAACATTGTTTAAATTTCTTGAAATTAATCTTATTATATTTGAAGGTATACAATTCTTATTATTATCATTTGTTAAAGGAGGTGGTAAATTTAACCTTATCACCATTTTCAAATTGATGATTGATTAATTGAAGTAGAAGAGAAAGAATGATATCAATCACCAAATAACAAAGCTAATAAAAATACAATTAATTATGCATGCCAATTAAACACGTCCTGTTAAAAAAACACCAGAATCAAAATAGAGTACTTGTTAAATCGACGCGCGTCTATCGACTATAATAATAATAATAATAATTATTATATAATCAATGAATAATCATATAGATTTCTGTCATAAGTTAAAAACGTGAACACAATAATACTGGATTACGTAACAGATAAGATAAAAGAATTATTTAACTAACTAACTAACAACTTGCTCAAATTCTATATATATATATAATTAACGTAAAAATATCAGCAATTAATAAGGAGTTTCAATTCACATCTACTAGCTATCAGGAAAGCTGATTTAATTATATTTTTAGATTTCTCTCTGATTGCAATGCTTGTATTTATCGAACACTTTTTATAGGAATCATGCAACAGGTAATTTGATATTAAATTCTCTAATGTAATCATTAATACAGAGTAATAACAGATTACAAGTTAATTTTAAAAGCAAAATGTCTGAAAATAAAACTGGGAGTGAAGGTTGAACTACCGGTCATCGATACCACCTCAAATTCAGTGGTTACACCATATTCAGAGGTTACAAAAGTTCACAATTTTGACTGTAACAGAACATATCATGACGATATGAAAAAAGAGATTGAGCGAATTGAAAAGATAATTAAAACCAAACTTTCAAGTCCATTACCTCATTATTCAAAGTTACATTACCCAGAGATAACAAAATGACTAAACTCTCTGGATTAATCAGTAGCAATTTCATACCTCTTTGAATAAGAAGGGCACAATACAATAACCTATCATAGACATACATAATCCATGACATAATCAAAAACAAAAACACAGCCAGCCACCGGCAGTTCAGCGACGCAGCGTCCAAAAGCGTCGAAATTAACCGATGCGAGTGAAATTGAGGGAAGTAATTACCTGATTTAGAATTAATTCCGACGGATCCCAGATTTACTTGTAGTTGGTTAGTGAAATTGAAGCATTTTCCACTATTTAACGTTTTTCCCTTTGCAAACAGACTAAATAAGATTTAATTCAAGTTTGTTTATTTTGTTTTTTCTCTTCTTTTACGTTTAATTATCTCCTTTTAGTAGTTAATTATAATTAATTAATCCGGTTAATCTACTCCACTTTTTTTTTTAAAATAGTTATTAACAAATATGTCACAAGGTACATTATATTTAAATCTTGCATCACCAAGATCATCATTATTTAAAGATTTAGCTGAATATTTGAAATTAGATATCAAGATATCTGATTCATCTGATCCTGAATTTATTTCAAAATTCCCATTGAAAAAAGTTCCAACTTTCATCGGACCTAATGATTATATATTACATGAAGCTATTGCAATTTTAGTTTATTTAATATCTTTGAAATCAGATGGTGAAAATTATAAATTTTATGGTAGTAATATCTATGAACAAGGTCAAATTTGGAAATGGGTTTCATTTGTTAATTCTGAAATGATTTCAACATTAGTTGAATTTATTTATCCTTTAATTGGTAATTTACCTTATTCACAACAAAGAGTTGAAAATGCAATTAAAGATTTAAATTCATTTGCTGATTTATTTGAAACTCAATTAAAGAAATCAAAATATTTAGCTACAAATGATGAACCAAGTTTAGCTGATATTTGGGCTGTTCAATCATTTAGATGGGGTTTCCAAACTTGTTGGGATGAAAATTGGTTAAATAAACATCCATTTATTAAAAATTGGTTTAGAAATGTTGTTGATTTTGATCCAATTGCTTCAAAATCTTTAAAAGGTTTTAAACCTGTTAAACAAGCAATGAAGAATGCTTCTCCAAAGTTATAAAAGAGTAATAAATAAATATATATATATTTTTTTTTGTTTTTTTTTTTATATTTTTAATTAAATAATATTATATACTATCGAAATACCAAATTATTATGGTCCAATAAATAACAATTACAATTAAAACATTAATTATTAAACCAATGTAATCTTTCTCCTTTGGAATTTCCCAATTTGTTAATAAATCAATCAATTTTAATTTTAAATTGTTTCTTTTCAACTTACTATTATTAGTTGTCTTTTTAACTTTTAATAAATCATCTGATAATAATTTAAATTTATCATAATTTTTATTATTATTATTATTATTATTATTTGTTAATTTATTTGAAATTAAATTTTGTAAATAATTTGATTGATTAATTAATATTAAATTTAAAATTAATGATAATATTGTAATTAAAAACCAAATTGAATAAAATTGTATAGCTTTATAAGGATCAGGTAAATAACATAATCTACTTTTAAAAGTATCTTGTTTAACAACTAAACCATTATTTTCAAAATTTTTTAAATTTTTTTTTTTTTCATCATCATCTTCATTTTCAAGAGGATTCCATAATGATAATAATTGAATTGCAGGTTTATGAATACCACCTGTCATTGCACTACTTTTAATTGTAATTTCATCTGTATAACCATTATAATTAATATTATTATTATTATCTTCTTCTTCTTCTTGTTTTAAATCATGTTTAATATGACAATAATCATGATCATCACCACTAAAGATTAATTTTGGTTTAATAAAATTTAAAATTTTTTGAGATAATTCATATTCTAAAACTGTTTGATATTGTTTACCTCTCATTACAGGGAATTTTTTTTTAGATTCTCTTAATGGACCACAAGTTTGAGATTCTGTAAATCTATATAAAGGAACATGAGTTAATAATAATCTTGGAAATTGATTTGCAGGATGAGAATCATCAAATAATTCATTTAAAAAATTTGTTGAAGGTAAATTAATATCAGAATTTTCAAAACATGATAAAGAAATTGTATCTAATAAAATCATTGAATGATTACCAATTGTAATATAATCATTTGAATCACCAAAAAATGATCTAAATCTATTATACATTGTAAAATTAATTGAATTACCAAAACCAATATCATGATTACCAGGTAATTGTTTAAAAATTCTTGTATTTTCAATACCATTAAAAATATTATTAAACCTTTTATATTCATCATACCAAACATCATTTTCCCATTCTCTACCACCATCAAATAAATCACCAATGAAAAAAGTTGTATGAGGTTTTAATAAATTATGATAAATTTGATGATTTCTATGTAAATAATTATCACTTAATCTTTTTGTAAAACTTAAAATTAAATTTGATCTATTTGGATAAGAAAATTTATCAACAATTTGAGGATCACCAATTATAATTGAATGATGAGGATCAGGTGTTGCTATTTTTGATTCAATTGACCAATCTTCCCAATTATTCCATTGACATTTATTAATACTATAATAAACAATAGTTCTTTCAAAAAAATGTACTATAATTAACCAAATTAAAATAAAGATAGATAGTTGTTTTAATCTTATCTTTTTCAAAAAAAAGATCAATTTATCAAAATAATTACTTGTTTTCCAATTGAAATTAGATCTTTTAAAAGTTGGAGAAGCTGTAAAAGATAAGAAATCAGAAGATGAAGAGAATGATCTATTTGATTTTGGCCTTAATTGAAAAGGATTGTCATCATTAATGTTACTGTTACTATCTATTATTGGAGGAGGAGTGGAAGCAGCAATGGGTATAAAGGAAGGTACTTGAGTGTAGGAGTTGGACAAGCCAATGCCAACCGAATTGACGCCTCTAAACTTGGGTCTGTTGAAGTCGGACATGGCAAGGCGACATGGAGAACTCCAAAGGAAAGGACAAAAAGATAAAAAGAGAAAAAGATGAAATTGACAAGCAAATTAAAAATGACAAGTAAATAAAAACAAAAAAACAAAAATAAAAAACAAAATTTTGGAATTTTAACTTTGCACCGCCTTAAAAAAATGAAAACTGTTTTAATTTCTACGTTTTCTTTTCTTTGGGTTTCATCATGTATTTTTATACTTGTATTTGTTTATATTTATACATTTTGTATTTGTACTCTATATATTCTATATATTAGATATCGTTATATAAGATAAAATGACAATCAATTCAAGAAAGCTTCGATCCAATTTAGATACAGATGCTGAGTCAGATACCAATTCTAAAAAAGTGTTTATTAATAGGGACGTTTATGATTTTGAACCACATTTACAAAAATCGATAAATGAAAAATATTGTATTAATATAATAGATAATATAGATGATGATACCATTTTAAAAGATTTAAAATTACATAAGAATAATGAATTGAATGATGAATTTGAAAGGAAATTGAATCAGTATAGTTTAAATCTAATAGATTTAAAAGAATCAAGCAGGAAGAGAATAAAGAGATCAGTTATAAGTAACAATAATAATAATCAAGGTAAGAGGAAGAATAACAATAATAATGGGTTTATTGATCCATTAAGCGATCAATTATATTTAAATTTCCACAAGAGAGGTGAAAAAAAGGAAAAAAAATTTAATTCATCAGATAAAGAATTTTTATTATTAGAATTTGAAAATTGTATTGATTGTTTAAGTAATTTAAATGGTAAAAGGATTAAAAAAAAATCATCAATTTCAATCAAACAACAATTAAAAGATTTCAATACAGAGAAAATAACTAATGGTGGTGGTGGCGGTGGTGGTGGTGTTAATGGAGGTAATGGTTATTATCATCATTCTAATAATCATTATTTTTTAAATGATTTAAATAATTTTAAAAAATTGATTAATTTAACAAAGATTAATAACATTGATGATTTAATTGAATTGAAAATTAAATATGTTTTAACTATAAAAGAATTACAACAATTTTTAATCAATTTTGAAAAATTAAAGAATAAAGAATTGTTATTAAAGAGGCAATTAAATAATGATGATGAAATGAATGATGATTCGATGTTTAATAATAATAATAATAGTCATCATCATCATCATCATCATCATGTGGATACAGATGAAGATGAAGTTGATGATTTAATAAATGAAAAAGATTTTGATAAATTGATTAAAAAGAGAAGATATAAGAAATATTTAAAGTATGGTCCAATATTAAAGATTAAATTTTTAAATGATGTTACAGTTATAATTGATCCAATTACAAAACCAAAGATAGTACGTAAGTAAATAAATAAATGAATAAATAAATAAATAAATAAATAAATAAAAAAATATATATATATTTAAACTCTATGTAAACCAAATTCATCATTATAATTTTTAAAAGATAAATTTAAACCATTCAATTCAAAATTCATTGTTTTCAAAAATTCAAAATCTAAAAACAATAAAAATTTAGTTAAAATTGAAATTAAATTGATATAATTTTCTTTAAATTCAAAATAATATTTAAAAATTGAAATTGAAAGTGTTAATGATGAAATTAAATTTAAATAAAATAAAATCAATCTTCTATATTTTAATTTTTCAAATTCAATATTTAAATTCTTACCTTGATTCCTTTGATAAAAACTTTTAAATCCATCAATTAATGAAACATTATATTTCTTATTTTTATCATCATTTTTAATTATAAATCTAATTTGAATTAAATTTAAAAAACAAAATGCTAAAAATGCTTTTAAATGAGATGAATTATCATCAATCTCAGTTATAAAACACCAACATAATAAAGCAATCAATTTTCTAAAACAAACTATAAAATAAGCTAATAAAATTGAATTTAATTTAATTTTATTTGATATCTTACCAATTGAAATTAAATTAATTAATGATAATATTAATTTAATAAATAATTTTGATAAATTTTCAACTAAATTTGGTAAAAAATTTAAAATGATCTTAATTAATCCTCTATTGCTATCATTACTGTTATCATTGAATGATTTGAAGTATATTATGAAACCGTATAATAACGATAATATACTATATAAACCTGAATAACATGCAATGGAAATTTTAAAGATTGGATTTGAAGGAGACGTGATGAATACTATAAATATTATAGAATATAGACATATATTGACATAGCGAATCAATTGAGAAAAGGACAATTGAAAAGATTGATCATGATTCAACATGATAATAAGGTGGTAATTTGATAAAAATAGATGAAAATAGAGATAAATAAACAAACAAAAAAGATGAAAAATAAATAAAAATAAAAAATAAAAGACGTGTTTGAAATACTTATATTTCTGATTAGGTAATTGAGTATATAATCCGCCACTCAACTTTTCTTTTTTAGTTTTTTTTTTTTAATTTTGGTTTTATTTCCATTTTTGCTTTTCTTTTGGTTGTTTGGTTGTTTGGTTATTTGGTTATTAGTTATTAGTTATTATTTATTATTTATCAGTTATTTATCATTTATCAATTATCAATACAATGAACGAATTAAATCAATCGCCTTCATCAATTAAAAGAGAAATCATCTACCCGTCAAGAGTTTATGAAATCTTAGAAAATGAACCGAATTTAATAATT
Source organism: Ogataea ovalis (assembly GCA_030556425.1). Taxonomy (NCBI): domain Eukaryota; kingdom Fungi; phylum Ascomycota; class Pichiomycetes; order Pichiales; family Pichiaceae; genus Ogataea; species Ogataea ovalis. The sequence goes on from JAKTTZ010000010.1 coordinate 157,708, forward strand.
CAAATTAATGAAGCATCAAAATCCAATGAAAATCATAATCATTTACAAAGTTATATAGTTTATTCAATTAGATTAAGTTCAATTATTGTCAAGAGACGTTATTCAGAATTTGAATCATTAAGAAAAAATTTAGTTAAATTATTACCAATTTTAATTATACCTCCAATACCTGAAAAGCAAACATTAAAATCGAATTTAACAACAACAACAACAAATTCTTTAGGTATTGGGAATAATTATAATGATAGAGATAATACTATTATTAATTCAAATAATAATTTAAATAATAATAACAATTCATCTGTTATTACAACTAATAGTGGTAATAATAATAGTGGTAATAATAATAACAATAACAATTTATCATCATTAAATTTTATTGAATATAGGAAAAGAATGTTACAAGTTTTTTTAAATAGATGTCTTAAAATTGAAGAAATTAAAAAATGTAAAATTTTTTTAAATTTTTTAGATCCAGAGATTAATTTTAATGATTTTTTAAATTTAAAAGAAAATTTAACATTAAATAAAATTTCAATTTATAAATTATCACCATTTAAACCAATTGAAAATTTAGAGAATCAATTATATTTAACATTACCAATACCAAATGTTAATAATTTAAATAATAATTTAAATAATTTAAATAATAATAATAATTTATTATTATTAAATGAAGAAGAAATTATTAAATTTAATAAAATTGAAAAAAAATTTAATAAATATGAATTAATTTTAAATAATTTAATTAAAATTAATAAAAGATTAATTAAACATTATAATGAATTAATAACAGATTTAAATGAATTAGGAACACAATTTAATTCATTATCATTAATTCAAGATTCAAATTTTATTGAAATAATTGGTAGAGTATTTGATAGAAATATAATATCAATTAATTTAATTATTGAAACAATTAATTTAAAATTTTTAGATAAATTGATTGAATTAAAGAATTTTATTAAAGGAGTTAAAGAATTAATTGAATATAATAAGAATAAAATGATTCAAATGAAGATAATTGAAAAGAATTTAAATGAGAATAGAATAAAATTTAAAGAATATGAAAAGCAAGAGGATGAGATTAAAAAAATTGAAGAATTGACAAATAAAGTTGTTGGAGGAAGTGGGAGTAATAGTAATAGTAATAATAATAATAATAATAATACCAATGAATCAATTGAAGAAGAATTAACATTAACAGATGTTGAATTACAAAGTGCATTATATTTAAATTCTAAAAAAACAATATATAATAAGATACCAGGATTTAAAAAATTAAACAATGTTATATTAAAATATACAGATTCAAATCCTGATCAAACAAGGAGAAATAAGATTTACAATTTAAAATTAAAGATTTATCAATATGAGAGACAATTGATTATATTAAATAAAGAAAATGAAATTATAAATGAAAAGATTAGTAATGAAATCAATTCATTTAATGAATGGTTAAAAGTGGAGATATATAAGATTGTGGATAATTACAATTCAATGATTAAGGAGTTTAATATATCGAGTAACGACAGCTGGCAAGATTGTTATAATATATAAATAACTAAATAAATAACTAAATAAATAAATAAATAAATAAATAAATAAATAAATAAAAAAACCCCAGGCGGCCGCTTATCTTATCGGTTATCAAATAATTTAAATTAATTATTGGTTGATGCACGTCCTTCCATTCTTTCTTTTTTTTAATTTTTAATTTTTAATTTTTGTTTTATTTTATTTTACTTTGTTTTATTTTACTTTATTTTGTTTTAATTGTGTTTAATTTACTTTGTTTTAACTGTTTATCTATATATATTCTGCTAATTGCCCTCCCTTGTTTACCCCTTTTATACCCCTTCCCCTCCTCTTATACACTTCCATCATGATTAGACAGGTCCATTTACAGTCTTCCTCATCTTCCGATTTGTTATCGCCTTCCGTCTCCACTTCCACTTGTGCTACTTGTGCTTCCACTACTGCTACTTCTACTTCCACTTCTACTAACAATGATTTATCCTCCTCCTCCTCTTCTTCCTCCTCTTCCTCCTCCTCCTCTGACGATTCTTGGTCCGTTGTATCGTCTAACGATATCATTTATGATGATGTCGTCTCCACTGATGATGATGAAGTTTTAAACATGTTCTATACAAGTAGTAGTGGTAGTAATAATGATCATAACACCGTTGTTTCAAATTCTAGTAATATTAAAGAGGATGATGAATTGCTATCCCCTGTGGTTTCAAATACAAGAGGTGGCTCAGTTTCAACTTTAAAAGATTTAACCGATTCTAATAGTTTCAATATACCTAAAATTAACAAGGATAATTCAATTATTATTGAGAATGAAAATAATAATATTATTAATAGACATCAGAATTTTAAATCAAATATTAATAAATCAATTTGGATTAATTTTAATTTCAATTTTTGGAAAAAATATTTATTCTTAATTTTCTTAATTTTACAAATTTATTACTATTATTATAATCAAAAGAGAATTAATGATTTTGATAAAAATTTAATTTGTGATAATTTTAAATCTAAAATTTTTAATAAATTTGATAAATGTATTATTGATTCAAAAATTGATTTTAAAATGTTTAAAAAATTTGAATGTTTAACAAATTTAAATAATGAAATTAATCAATTAAATCAATTAAATAATGGTTGTGATTCAATTAAAATTGATAATAATGATTATTTAAATAAATTATTTAAAGATAATGAAAATAATTATTCAATTTTAAACAATTATAAAAATAATTTATTTAATTTTTTAAATTCAGTTAAACAAAAATCAAATGATTTTAATTATTTAAATCAATTAAAATCTTTAGCTAATAATTCATATTCAAATTTAATTAATTATAATTATAATGATAAAATTAATCAATTTAAATCATTAGTTAATAATTCTTATTCAAAATTAATCAATTATAATTATAATTATAAATTTAATCAATTTAAATCATTAGTTAATGATTCTTATTTAAAATTTAATAATTATAAACAAGTTAAACAATTTAAATCATTAGTTAATAAATCATACTTAAAATTAATTAATTATAATTATAATTATAAAATTAATCAATTTAAATTATTTGTTAATAAATCATATTCAAAATTAATTAAATCAAATGAATTTATTTTAGTTAAAAATAATTTATCTTCATTATTGAAAAAATCAATTAGAGGTTCAATTAAATTACGTAAAGAATCAATTAAATTATTTAAAAATTATAATGGTTCTTCAAAAGGAAATTTAATTAATAAATCAATTGATAAATTTAATAATTATAAAGATTCAACAATTGATTATATTAAAAATTATAATTTTACAAAGAGATGGAATGTTTTACTTAATGGATTAGGTATAGTCAATGATGATTAAATGTTGTTTTGTGTTTTTTTTTTTTTTTTTTTATTATTATTATTATTATGTTGGGCTTTTGGTTTTATTTTTTTTTTCTATTTTACTTTGGTGTGGTTTTTTACGGTTATTAATTGTTATTAAGGTTGTGTTTATTCCTTTTTTGGTTTTTGGTTTTTGGTTTTTGGTTTTTGGTATTTTTTTTGGTATTTTTTTGGTTTTCTCTTTTTAACAAATTTTTGCAAATGACTTAAATTTAATGCTTCTTTTTTTTTTGTATCCCGTATTTTTTTTTATTAGTTTATTATTTTTTTTTTGTTTTCTTTTTATTATTTTCTTTTTTCTCTTTATTAATAAACAATTTTATTATTAAATTTTATTAGCAATCCTTTCCTCTCTCTCTGTTTTTCTTTTTTTTTTTTTGTTAATTTTTGAAAGTTTTATTATTATTATTATTATTAGTATTTTTGGGGTAATTTAATATAGATTATTATTATTATTGTTATATAAGTGATTATGTAATTTTCAAAATAAAAAATGTTGTAATCATTTTTATTGAAATATTTTATAATGAATGATTATTTATTTGTTTTATTTTATTTTATTTTATATATTTGTTTTATTTTATAATTAATTAATTAATTAATTAATTTTATCATCATGTCTGGAAATCCAGGTAATAAATTACAAGCGTTGAATTCAAAACCACCAGATAGGGGATCATTCCCACTTGATCATTATGGTGATTGTAAAGAAGAGATGAAATTATATTTAAATTGTCTTAAATTAGTCAAGAATGAAAATGCACCAAATTGTAGAATATTAGCAAAGAATTATTTACAGTGTCGTATGAATAATGAATTAATGGATCAAATTAGTTGGAAGGAATTAGGTTTGCCTGAAGATAGTGATGGGAAGGGAGCTGGGAAGGATGTTGGAGTTGTGGATAATACGAAGAAGTGAGTTGAGTTGAGTTGAGTTGAGTTGAGTTGAGTTGGTTTGGTGATTTAAAACATGCTGTTAAAAAGTTGTGTTGAAAGGAAACATTAGAATTTGTCTGAAGAGTGTTAATAAGTGTGATGATAGTAAGGGGAGGAGTGGAATGATGTTGTGAATTTGTTAATATCGTGCTGATAGCTTACTTTCTTACTTACTTACTTACTTGTATATATATATCTATGTGATACTGTTTTAATTTGAAGGGGGAGCAAGGAGAGAAGTTTTGTAATTTACTTGTATATAATAATTTCTTTGATAATATATAGATAAAATTCAGGATCGGATACACAAAAATAGATAATACATAGTAATAATAATAATAATAATAATGGTAATAATAATAAACGAGAAAAAAAAGGTAAAGTAAAGTAAAGCAAAACGAATAAAAAAATTAGTTAAAAAAAAAAAACAGTAATAAGAAAAAAAATCAAATCAAATTGAATAAAAGAAAAAAAAAAGAAAAACAAAAAGGAGTGATGGTTAAATAAAATAAAAAATAGCTTGATTGTAAGTAGTTGTTTTATAATAAATAATAAATAATTAATTAAATTAATTAAATTAATTAATTGTTGTTAACATTACCTGCATTATTCTCCAATTGAATAACTTTACTCTCTAAAATTAAAACTTTAGATTGTAAATTAGATATTGTATTGTATAATTGATTTAAAACACCAGGTGTTAAACTAATTAAATCATTTGAATTATTATTACTATTGTTGTTATTATTATTAGGATTTGAATTATCGGTTGTGAAAGGTGGTGTAAAACCAGACACTAAGTAACTATTATTATTTGAATTCGATGGTCCACCAGCAGATAATTGTTGTTGTTGATTCTGTTGTTGTTGTTGTTGTTGCTGTTGCTGCTGTTGTCTACTTCTCGATCTGTCAGGAACTGTTGATGGTACCAATATAGGAGAAGGATTTGAAGTGAAATAGTTAGATGCAGCAGCTGCAATTTGCTGTGATTGCTGTTGTTGAACTTGCTGTTGTTGATGTTGTTGTTGTTGTTGCTGTTGTTGTTGTACCTGTTGATGATCTAGATTGGGCTGATTTTTAGATCTTTTAGTAGCTCTGAATTGATGTTGATTAGCTTCATAAACTTTTCTCTTATTTTGTTTATTTGGTGAATTGTTTACTTGTTGATGATGATGTTGTTGTTGTAATTGTTGATGATGTAATTGCTGTAATTGATGTTGTTGTTGTTGCTGTTGCTGTTGCTGCTGCTGTTGTTGTTGATGTTGCTGCTGTTGTTGTTGTTGTTGATAAATATTATTAACCGATTGATTATCTAAACCAGAACCAGAACAACCAGAAGATGAATTTGTATGCCTTAATAAAGCATCAGCTCTTGCAAATGATTTATCACATTTAGCACAACTGAAAGGTTTTTCACCAGAATGTAATTTTTCATGTCTTTTCATATCATGCATTCTTCTAAATTTTGCAGTACATTGATTACATTCAAATGGTTTTTCATCAGTATGAATTAACATATGAGATTTTAAATTATGTTTTCTTGTGAATGAATGATGACATATTTCACAAGGATATTTTCTTTCACCTTTATCATCATCATCATCATCATCTTCATCATCTTCATCATCATCATCTGCATCACCAACAACATCATTATTATTATTGTTGGAATTTGAATTATTGTTAATTACATCATTAACAACATCAACAACAATTTCATGTTCATCTTTTAATGATAATTGATTCTTATTTATAATTCTTTGCTTTTTAGATTTGACATTTGATGTTGATTTATTATTACTATTTGTTGAATTATTACTATTGTTGTTAGTGCTATTATTATTACTATTTGAGGATGGAATTTGAATTGAAGAAGTGTTTTGTGATTGACTTTGATTAATTAAAGATGAATCAATATTTGCAATCTCCATCTTGAAATAAAAAAACTTAAATTAAATTAAATTCAATTAATTCAATTTCAAGATCAAGATCAAAGGGTGAAGATTAAATAAGTTTTAAAAAATAATTACTTAATAAAAGGGATAAGTTTAACAAAAAAAAAAAAAAAAGAAAACAAACATGTGGCAAATTAGCTGTTTTAAGAGGAGGCTGTTGAGCTTTGTTTTTTTTTTTTTTTCTCTTTTCTTTGATTTTTTGGCTGATTTTTTTGGTTTTTTGGTTATTTTTGGTTGATTTCTTTTGTGGATTTCATATTGGTGTTGAGATGTTTTGAATTGAATGGTTGTATGATTAGGTGATTGATTATATCATTGAAGGTGGCTGATGGCAGGTTTGTCTGTCATTTTGCAGTTATGTGACGATAGTGGGCTACGCTATCAGTTATCGGTTATCGTGATTTACATTTATATATACAGTTACTTTGTATACGGATAGATCACTTTAGTCAGGTGGTTGGGAGATGGGAGATGCAGTTGTGCATTGGCTGCTAATTTATATATATATATACACTATATAATTGTATGTGATTAATTTTTCAGTCGAGACAAGGTGGAGTACTGGAGTCGTGGATCCCAAATTAGACTTGCATGGGTTTAAAGAAGGGATAAGATGGGGGAACTTTGAAAAGTGACATTTGAAAACCAAATCAAGCATGGAAAAGTTTCAAATTTACGCATATAATTGTATTATCAATCAGACTATATGAAAATTAAATGTAATAAATATTGAGATAAATACGTACATACATAGTTATAGAGTTTATAGTTTGATTGACAGTAAAAAAAAAAGCTTCTCTACTATGTAAATTCTTAACCCTGATTTGTCTGAGTATTGTATCATTTTGTATTGTATTGTTTTGTTTATGTTACTTATTTTGAGATGGTGGATAGTAATGGAAGTTAGGTTCCATAAATCTAATCAGTATATAAGGTGTATGTATATATATATATATACACTGATATAAAGTATAGTTTACGAAGAATCCGGGTAAATTTTAATATGGAACAGATCAAACCAACTTATATATATATATAACAAACCACAACAACCACAATACAGTACAATACAATAAAATACAATACAATATAATAAGGTGAGGTGAGGTGAGGTGAGACGGGAACAAAGATCGGACATATAATTCTGAGAGGGAAGGAAAGAGAAGGGGGGAAATAGTGGATAATGTAATATATTATATAATATTATAGAAATTTACCGTATCGCCGCACAAGATTAGTGTTAATTTAATTTATCGCAACGTGAATTTTGAATTTTGAATTTTGAATTTCAGTCTGCTGTGCCTCCGTTCAATCGCCTGCTGCTGTTGCTGCGGCGCTGCCTGCTCTTCTGCTCTGCCCTGCGGGGAGCCTTTTTTTTTTCCTTCCTTTTAATTCGATTTGATTTGATTTAGTTTTAGTTTTAGTTTTTTGTTTTAGCACGGGACGAGTAAGAGGTGAGGTAAGGTGAGGTGAGGTGAGGAGTGGAGTGGAGTGGAGACTCGGAGAGAAGAGCGGCCGTGGCCGTGGAAGTTGCCGTGGGTGAGACGGGAGAGGGGGGTGTGATGGGGATGACACGGGGGCACGGGGGGAGACTAGAGACAGTGGAGAGACTCAGACAGGTAAGGTCATTGGAAGTGTGAGAAGAAGCCACGGGGCAGGTGGGTGAGCCTCTTTTTTTCTTTCTTTTCTTTCTTTGCTTCATTCTTTCCTTGTTGAATTTCTTTCTTTTTTGCCCTCCTCCCCTTGTCGTTTTTTCCCTCTTGTATTAATTTATTTATTTGTTTGTTTTGTATGTGAATTTTGTGAATTTTGTGAATTTGTGTTTGCTTACTTTGCTTTACTTTATTTACTGCGGAGTCGTTCGCTGTGGGCCGATAGACTATATTTATATATTGTATTTTGTATTTTGTATTTTGTATGTTTATATACTTATATATATATATATATATATATATATTAGTATAAATATATACAATATATAAATATATAAAAAAAACAAATAAAATAATAAACAAACAAATAAACAAAGAAATAAACAAATAAATAAATAAATAAATAAATGAGTTAATGTGAATAAACGACACTTATCGGCCATGTATGATATCATTCATAAGTGTTATCGCGATGGAAACTGAGGCCGCCCAGGTGGATGGGTAACCTCCCACTCCCACTCCACTCTCAGGCCCAGCCTCCCATCCCCCATCGGGTTTCGCAAGCAAGGCTAGCAGGACCAGCAGGGCCAGCCACTGGCCAGCTAGCCAGCCAGCCTCCCCCGGATAACCCACTACGGGCAGAACGGGCACGGGCACGGGCATCGGGAAGGGAACGAGCAGAAGCACGAGCATGAGCACGAGCACGGAGGCATAAAACAGCACGGGGCACAGACGACAAACGAACAGAGACAGGCAGCGCGGGCGGGCAGCGCAACTTGCAAGACAGCAGCACCACAGGCAGTCATGGCAGCAACTATAATTTAACTCCAAATTATTTAATTGCAGCGCAAGCATTTCACGGGAGCTCCTTATATAATAATTTCTATTACTAGTAACATTAGCAGTTACAGCTTACTACTACTAGTAATAAATTATTTATTACTGCTACTGCTAATAATTCTAAGTGTATAGATAAATGTGTGTAGCTGATATGCGTGGTGATGGGTGATGGGTATACCCTGTTTTATCTATATATTTTATATAGCCCTCTGTCTTGTCTTGTCTTGTCTTGCCATGCCTTGTCTTGTCTTTATATTTGTCCCTTTCTTGTCTTATTTGCCATCTATCTATTCATCTATCTATCTATCTAGCATCATTCCATTTATCTGCTACTTTTTTTCCTTCTAATTTTAATTCATTTTAATTATATTATTTTACATTATATTAAGGATTATTTTATCCATATATCCTATCCTATTTATCTAGCCTGGTTTCCCCCTTCCTTCATTCCATCCACCCATCCATCCATTCAATCTCCTTCTCTTTATTTATATTTCACATTTCACATTTGATAATTAACCCCCTTTTCTTCATTAATTTACATTAATTTGAAAGATTAATTCACCCATTTTTTTTTAATTCTTTTTTTTTGTTAAAAAAATGATGACCGCATCTTCTATATTTAATAGAAAGAGACCAAGATTATCTTCTACAAATCAATTATCAACTCCTTCAAATAATAATTCAACTAATAATTCAACTCCAAATAATGGTGGTGAATATTTAAGAAAAAAACAACAACAATATTCAACAATTTCTTCAAGATTACCTTTTAATCCATCAAGTATTGATCCTTTAAAACAAGAAATTATTAATTTAGATTCGGATGCTGATGATTATATATTTAAAGATGATGATGATGATGATGAAGTTGTAGATGATGATGATGATGATTATTATAATTTTCAAGATGATGATGATGATGAAGATGGTTATCATGATGATTCAATGCAATTATCTGATTCTTCTTCTGATTATAATTCAAATCATTTATCAATGGCTATATTAAGTTTAACAAAATCAAATCCAACAACAACAACATCAAATAGTAATAATTCAAATTTAATAAATAGATATCAAAAAAAGAGAACAAAATCTTTACCTCAATTATCTTATTCAAAATTAAATTATAAACCAAATTTTGATAAAAAATTAGTTAGAGAAAAAATTGGTGATGTTAAAACAACTTTAATTCAACATCAATTTATTAATTATACTTATGGTTTAAATTATTCATCAAATTTAAATTCATCATCTTCATCATCTTCATCAAATAATCATAATAGAAAATTTAGTTTTAATACTGATTTACCTGATTATTCTTCTTCAATTAAATATCAACAAAGTTCATCATCTGAATCTTTTGAATCTGCAAATAGTTCTGTTACATCTGTTGAAGATGTTCCTTGTGATGATAAAGATGGTCATTATATAATTAATCCAGGAAGTTTTTTCGCTAATGATCGTTTCCAAATTGATTCTTTATTAGGTCAAGGTACTTTTGGTAAAGTTATTAAAGCATTTGATAGATATAATAATTGTATTGTGGCAATTAAAATTATAAGAGCAATACCAAAATATAGAGATGCTTCAAAAATTGAATTACGTGTACTTTCAATGTTAAAAAAGCATGATCCAACAAATATTAATCAATGTATTCATTTAAGAGAATGTTTTGATTATAGAAATCATATTTGTATTGTAACAGATATTTTAAAAATTTCTTTATATGATTTTCTGGATAAAAATCAATTTTTACCATTCCCAGGTTCTCATATTCAAGCAATTGCAAGACAATTATTAAGATCTGTTGCATTTATGCATGATTTAAATTTAATTCATACAGATTTAAAACCTGAAAATATTTTATTAAAAGATGATTCATTTATTGAAAAATCTTTTATTAAAAATGATATTCATGATTCAACAATTTTTACAAGAAAAATTTTAAATGATCCAAAAATTTATACAATTGATTATGGATCTGCAATTTTTGAAGATGAATATCATGCAACTGTTGTTTCAACTCGTCATTATAGAGCTCCTGAAATTATTTTAGGTATTGGTTGGTCATTTCCTTGTGATATGTGGTCTGTTGGTTGTATATTAGTTGAATTAATATCTGGTGATGCTTTATTTAAGACTCATGAAAATTCTCAACATTTAGCAATGATGGAACAAGTTATTGGTCAATCGATTGATTTAAAACTTGTAAGAAAATGTTTTAATCAATTTTATCAACAATCATCTTATTCAAGAAGAAGATCATCAAATTCTTCAACAAATTCAAATTCATCATCAAATGATTGTATTGCAAATTCATTTTCAAAAACAACTGGTAAATTACTTTTCCCAACTTCAAATACACCTGTTAGTTTAATTAATGAAGTTGAGGATTTATGTAATTTAGATAAATTAATTGGTAATAAAGTTGGTTTTAAATTTGATTTAAAATTATCATTAAGAGATTCAATTATTAAATATAGAATTTCCAAAAAAAATTCAGATGATTATGAATTTTGGTATTGGTTTATTGATTTAATTAGAAATTTATTAGTTTATGATCCTGATAAAAGATTAAGTGCAATGGAAGCATTAGAACATAGATGGTTTGACCATGGTATATTTGACGATGGAACAAGTTGAAAAAATTTCAAAAAAAAAAAAAAAAAAAAAACAAAAAAATGATTGTTTTTAACGGTAACGGTTTTAGATTTTTTCAAGGATGATTTTTTAATTTTATAAGTGCATATTGTTTGTGGCTGCTGCGATTTTTCTTTATTTTATTTTATTTTTTTTTCTTTTTTCGTTTTAATTTTTGGGATTTAATTTGTGTTTTTTATAATAGGGTATGTGTGAGTGAGTGTATGCTTTATTTTTTCAATCTTTTCGATGTTACGAATGTGTGTTTTGTTTGATATGTTTGTTTTGGTTTTTTTTTTAACTTTCAAGTACGGAAATTTTTTATTATTATTTTGATGATGTCAATAATTATTGACATATGGAAAGAAGGCTTTTTTTATCTTTTTTTCTTTATTTTATCCAATTTCATTGAAAAAAAAAGGGGTATTAATAATTATTATACCGAATATCTATTTTGGGGATATATTTTTTAAGTGTTGATTGTATTCAACTTAATCGAATAATGTTCAAAAAACAAATTTTTTGGGTTAATTTTTTCTTTTTGGGAGTTTTTTTTAATATTTTATTGTTAATATTGTTTAAATTTTGGGTTTTTGTTTTTTTTTTACTGTTACTTCTTTTTATTTTATTTCAATATCGTCTTTTAAGATTTCAAATAGCAATATCCTAGTTAGATATATGTTATTACTGACGTAATTTTATTTTGAAGTCATTTGGTTTTCAGTTTTCAGTTTTCAGTTTTCGGTTTTATTGGTTTTATTGTTTTTTGATCATTGAATTTTTTATCGTTTTTCTTTTCACATTTTTCATGTTTTGGTTTCGATTTATTTTTATTATTTCATTTCTTGTTTATTTTTTGGGTCATTAAAAATTTATACAACAGGAGATTTAAGAGTTATTTTACTAGTGTGACGTAGTATAACATCATCACTGTAAAGAAAGAAAGAAAGGGGAGGAGGGAGATTGAATAACTATTTTACTTATTAATTTTTTCATTATTTTGCAATTAGTTTGATCGGTAAAGTAAACTAGGAAGTTTTATTTATCGATCTGATTTAATTGAAAAGTAGGTAGGTAGGTAGGTAGGTTAGGAAAAAAAAAAGAAGTTTAAATTGAAATTCTAAATATTTTCTAAATATTTTCTAAAAACACTAAAAAAAACTCTAAAACTAAGCTAAAGGTTTTGGAATAGCGGTTGCAACAGCACTATCACTTGATATTTCATCTTCACCATATTTACCCCAAGTATTATAACCATCATTAGTATGATTATAAAATCTAGATCTATCATATTTAGTTAAAGGTAAACCATTTTTCAAACGATGAACGAAATCAGGATTTGAAGTGAAGTAACGAGAGAAACCAATTAAAGTATGATCATTTTCATTAACATCATGAATTAAATTTTCATAAGGTTCTTGATTTAGATAGGCACCAGACCGTAACACTGTACCTTTATAAATTTCGAATATCCAAGAATTATTAAATTTTCTTGTATCTTGAGAATCGTTACTTCCAGAGACTCTTGGTTCCACTATTGATAAATAAGCTAATCTATGAGAACCATTTTCAGGTTTAGCTCTTTTCTCTAATTGAGATAATATGTAACCGAATTGAGAAATTGGGTGAACATTTGGAGAATCAACACCTGCAGAACCTTGGAAAGTTGCATATGGAGATAATCTAACGGCTAATCTATGAGCACCTATTGTATCTATTAACAAATCAATGATTTCTAATAATAATCTTGATCTGTTTTCAATTGAACCACCATATTTATCATTTCTATCGTTGATTACTTCTTGAATGAATTGATCTAAGAAGTATCCATGAGCGCTATGAATTTCAATAAAATCAAATCCGGATTTAAAGATTGCATTTTTAGCAGCATTGACATAATCTTGCTTCAATTGTTCAATTTCATCAATTGTAATTGATCTTAATGAATTTTGAGCATCTTTTGAAGCCTTCTCAGATTCAATATCTAAGTAATTGACACTTGAACTTAATAATGGTTTGTTGTATTTTTTTAATAGTTTTGGATCAGCAACACGACCAAGATTCCAAATTTGCATTGATATTGATGTTCCGTTTTTATGAACTGCATCAACAATTTTCTTCCATGCTTGAACTTGTGAATCTGTTTGAATCATTGGTCCTCTTTCATACAATCCCATTTGTAAAGAACCAAATGAAGCTTCAGTTATAATTAATCCTCCATTGTTTTCAGATCTATCAGAATAGTACTTTAACATTAAATCAGAAGCAACAAAATTTTCAGTGTTTCTGTATCTTGTAGTTGGAGCAAATACAATTCTGTTTTTCAATTCAATGTTACCAACTTTAATTGGTTTGAATAAATTTGTCTCTGATAATGCTTTCCGAGTCATAGTTATAATACTTTATAGTAATTTATATAAGTGTCAAAAAATAATATATTTTTTTTTAAAACACTAAAACACTCCATTATTTCAATTTTAAATTAAAAATGGAATTGACGTTTAATTTATAGTAAATTCATTAAAGACATAATGTAAGGCAAGGCATATATATACAAGCGTGGTGTTATAATATTCAATGCAATTAGTAATCCAAAAAAAAAAAAAAATGTCACATTATATCCTGCCATTCGAAAACGAAATGAATCAATGAGAAACGGAGACAGACGACGTGATGTATTTCATCTAGTTTATTAATAATAGATAATTTAACACACCCGAACGGCTCTCTAGAAACTAAAAGAACGTATAAAGAACCAAAGATCTAACCGCGACCGCAGCTACCGGTTAATTTTCATACTAAAAAACTAAATTTACTCTAAGAATTGAAAAAGTTTACACAAGTTGAACAATTTATATTATATTATTTTATAGTTATTTTATTTAGTAGATTCTTATTAATAATATATTTGCCAGTTTATTGTAACTATAAGGTTAATCTAGTCTACGTTGCTGTTTGGAGCCGTTTTTGCGGTTTTTCGTCGGGTCGGGTCGTTGTTTATCATCGCGTCGATTTTGATTTTTGGGGTTTCCTGTTTTTTTACTTGTTTTTTCCCGTTTTCGGATTTCGGGGATTTTCTGCTTTTTGCGTCTTTCTGAGTCGTCGACGCGACTGGACGATTATAAGCGACTGCGCGATTTGACCTTCCGTCGCCGACCGCCCACCGCCGCTTCCCGAGGTGCAGCAGGTGGCATTGCCTGGCAATCGAGAGATCGATCTGTTTATACATTTTATTATATGTAACGTTTTATTTACTTGTATTGTCTTGTTTGATCTCTCCATTCATTGATATTTCATCCCCTTCTCTTTCTTGATCTTTCAATCAAATTTAATTTTTTCTTGTATTCATCCTTTTTTTTTTTTGCTTTGCCTGGTTTGGTTGTTTCTTTAACATATTCAAAATGCAGTTACACTTCCAATTCAAAGTACATACTGTATTTTCAATCTTCATTTTATCATTTTTTTTGAAAAATGTTTACAGTTTTGAAATATTTAATATAAAGAGACCTTATCAAGCTCCAATTACTGGATCATCAACTATAAATAATGCAGTTAAGACTCTTTCTCCAACTACACATACATTACCTCATTTTAATAAAAGAGATGCTTCAAAAAAAGTTAAAGTTAATAAAGAATATTTAAAAGAACAAATGGAAAAGCAAGGTTTATTATCAAGTAGTTCTGATGTTCAAACTCCATGGTTAAGAACAATTTATGGTACTATACCTGAAGTTGTTTATCCAACTGTGATTCATAAAATTACTTTTAATGCAAAACCACCTGCAACAACAGATGGTTTAGAAGAATGGATTAGTTTAAAAGATGATGGTTCTCCAAAGACAATTAAACCAAAATTGAAAAATGGTAAAATTAAAAATGGTAGACCTGATTTAAAACATTATTTTGAAACTGCTTCTACAATTGTTTATGATCAAAAAGATTTAAAAGCTCATAATTTGAAACCTGGTGATAAACATATTGACGTTGTTTGGGAACCTGAAGATGATACTTATGTTTCTTTAAATCCTTTAATGAGATGTATACCTGATTTATATAGAAAAAAGGGACCTGCAGGTGTTGAACGTTCTGTACCATTTTGTTCTCCAAAGGAAAATGCTGCTGTTAAAATTGGTGTTCCTGCTTTTATTACTTGGTATACAAGATATTTTGAAGATGCTGAAAAAGTTAAAATTCATTATGCTTATGTTAAAGAAAATAGAATTGAAAAAGGTATGAAAAAGAGAGAAATTCCTGGTTTAAATGAAAATAAAGCAATGATTGATGATAAAACTTTTGCTGAAAGTTCAATTGGTGATATTCCAGGTACTTTTTTCTCATCTGAATGGTTATTAAATAGAGATGGTTATTTCCCAATTGATATTGAAGATGAATGGTTAAAAGGTGAACATTATAAAAAAGTTATGATTTCAATTCAACCTGATACAATTGAAGATGAAGAATTTAGTTTAATGGAATCAGCTCATATTATTGTTAATTTCCAAATTAAACCAACAGTTTCTAAAAATTCAAAAGTTGATAGACATATTCAAGATCAAACAGGTACTGGTGATGATGTCTATTATGTTATAATGTCAATTCCAACAGTTGTTATGATTGCAGTTTTCGGAATGTACATGTTCTTACATTGTAATAGAAAACATAGAGATTTATCTCATATTAAGAAACCAAAGAAGAGTAGATTTGGTAATAATGGTAAATATGATTTACCTTATGCAATTACTGATATAAGAAGACCTGATGGTTTTAAGAAATCGTAATTATTTATAATTGATATCCCATTTTATTTTTTTTTTTTATTTTTTTATTGTTATTGTATATATTTATATATTAATTCATCATCTTATTTTTATAATATTTTTATTTTTTTTAATTATCATTTTATCTCATCCTGTTTTTCTTTTTTTCTATATCCAATATTTTTAGTTTGTCAAAAAATAACATAATCTAATTTATAATTTGTTCTGAATAGTTTAGTTGTATGAATTATAACCACCACTTTTATACTTATATGGTGGGGTGTGTATTACATAATTTATCACATAATTACAAATTCTTGTTTTCCAACTCTTTCATTTTAATCTCGATTTTAAAGCCGGCAGGCAATAATATATATATATATATAGTTAGATAAAGAAACCAAACAAAAGAAGTGTACATTATTGTTATTCTTTTCATTTTTTTTTATCTATTGGTGAGCGACGACTATAATAGTTAAAAATATGGATGCATCTACAGTTTTAGAACAGTATACGCAAGATCTATCTAATCTTCCTGCAGAACTAGCATATTTACTTGAAGAACTACGAGAAAAAGATTTAAAATCTTATGATATCAAGAAGAAATTTCAACAGAGGGATTCACAATTACATAAATATATCAAACAGAATGGATCATTAGTGAAACATCCAAAGGAGGATCAAATATATTCTAAAGTGAAGGAGGATTTTGATAGAGCTATAAAATTACAAGAGGAGAAATGTGTTTTGGCTAATACTTCATTGTTTTTAATTTCTAAACATTTAACTAGATTGGAAAAAGATATTGAAAGATTAGAACATGATGGTGTAATACCACCTATCATGAGTGTTGCATCTGATTCAGAAGATGAACAAAATCCAATCACTTTGGAATCTTTGAATGCTCAAATATCAAACACTTCTTTAGATTCAAGTAGTTTAGCAGCAATTAAAAAATTAAAACAAACTAAAGTTAAATCAAGACAAGGTACTCCTTCAATAACACTGACTACAAGTGGTGGACCTAGTGGGTTAGGTGGAGGTGGTAATGGTGGAGGTGGTAGTGCAAGTGGTAGTGCAAATGGAAGTGGGATTGGAATATCTGGTTATTCACTTGGTATTGGAAGTAGTGGTGCTGGTGGTGCTGGTTCATATAATCATGAAATAGGTGGTTCATTAAATTCAGCAGCTTCTTCATCAACGGCACTTTCAAATCTAAGTGGTGGTCAACACCATCATCATCATCATAATCACCATCATCATGGACATCATTCAAGTCAATCACCTGCTGGTGGTTTATCAGGTAGCAATAGTGGTTCATCATTAGCAATGAAGAAACGTTTGAAATCAGATGAACTGATATCTGATGTTGAAATGGAAGATATCTTCATTAAATCCAACAAGAAAAAATCATCAAATAACAACAGTAATAATAATTTATTGGAACATGGTGCGTCTGGCACAGTTACAATACCAAAGATTCCAATAGGTTCAGTTGGTGGTGGTTCAGGTGGTGCTGGTAGTGGTGCTGGTGGAGGTAATGAAGAAGATGAATTGTATTGTTTCTGTCAACAAGTTTCTTATGGTAATATGATTGCATGTGATAATTCAAATTGTAAATACGAATGGTTTCATTATGATTGTGTTGGTTTAAAAGAACCACCTCAAGGTATTTGGTATTGTCCTTATTGTCGTAAAGATATGGAAGAATTAGGATCGATTAAGAAAGAAAGAAAGAGAAAGTAAATTTAAAATTTAAAACTTAAATTCTTTATTGTTTGTATATTATATTTTGTTTATTATTAATTAATTTATTTTTTTTTTCTTTTTTATTTACGTATAAAAACAAAACTGTTTAACTATTTAACTAATTTTATATATGTTGAAAGTGTGTTTCTTTTTTTCTAATACTTCACTTGCCATGAATCTTTTAATTTTTTAGATTCCACCATTGGTTTAGTAACCAATATACCTAACACCAAGACAACCATAGTGAGCAATAAGACATTACTATTGAAATCACTAGTCATTGAATCAAACGAACCTGATGGTTTAACAACAGTAATAAACATATCTAAATCGAAAGAAACTATGAATGACGATGATTCTAATTCTGTTGGAATTGACACCAATTTACTAGTATTTGAATCACTTGATAGTAATTTTCTGTAATGAGATAAAGTTAGTCTGTCATTTGAAGGTATGACTGGTTCATATCTGAGTAATTGGAATTCTTGTTTTTGAGAATTATCTAGTTCTTGAATTGGTCTGCGTCCATTCAAGATGAATTTCGGTATGGCTTTAATTTCACCAGTTTCTAATTTAACTATAATCCATTTTGACGAGATGTTATATTTCGTTTTCGTGATTGACATTGAAATGATTTTGGAATTAGGTAAAGTGTATGATTTGATTTCAAATTCAGGTAAAATTGTAGGATCTTCAAAGACAGATATTTTGGAAATCTTATCTGTTTTCTTTAAATCTGGTGTTAGAGATTCAAATAAATCAATTGATGTAATTATCGTGTCTTGAGAATCTTTTTCAAATGTACTTAAAATTATGAAATTTTCTTCAAATATTAATTGTAATGAATTTGGATTGTTTGTTATTTTTTCAAATGTTTGATAGATTTGTCCAGTTATGACATTAATTAATTTAATCTTTAATGTTTCAATCTCCTTGTCGTATATTATAACAGTCATTAAATTTGGAATCAAATATTTATACAACACTTTTCTATCCCCTAATACAATTGCATTTGTAGCAACTTTATCATTACCGTAATCTCTAGTTGAAAATTTAATTATTTTTTCATTATCATTTTCAATTTTAAAATTCCATGTTTCTGTTTGAATGTTATCTTTAGATAGATAGGATCCAATTAATCTCTTACCCTCTTTATCAACTTGTGCGAAATATAATTCATCATCATCAAATTCAGGTGAAATTTGAATCACTTTAGTATCATCACCTTCCGGTGTCGTTATAACTTTAAAATGCTTGGTGAATAAGGCAAGATCAACATGTGATAATTCAAATTCTCCTAATTCAGCTTTTGAAATATCGATCTCATGTATGATTTTTGATTCATCTAATATCAATAACTTATCTTCTACATTAAACAATTTGACAAATTTCTTATTTCTTTCTAAACTATCACATTGCCAAATAATTTGCTGTTGTTGATGTTGTTGCGATTGCTGTTGCTGTTTCTGATTATCTGTTTTAAGTAAATGGAAACTGAAAAGTTTACCATTTTCAGTTAAAACAACAAGTTTCTTAGAATATCCAAAATGCTTATTTAAATCTTTTTCTTCAGCTTTACCACCAAATATTAAACCATAATTATGCTTTAATCTTTGAATATAAGCATTAAATAAACTTAATTGTTCTTCTTGTTCAATATCTTCCACTGTAGTATCCAATTCTTCATATTCATCAATAACAACAGAATCAATAATATATGCTAAAGATTCATCTCTTGACCACATTAAATTACCATTTTGAATGAAGATTAAATCAAGATCTTGGAAAATTAAAAACAATTGAATATCTTTATCATCTTTAATTGTAACTTCATAATTTAAAACTTTTTCAAATGATATAAAATGTTCAAATGTTAATGTTGGTCTCTTTGATGATGAGTCTAAATCATATAAATACATTGATTCATCTGTGAAGACAATTAAATATTGATTGTTTATAATCTTATAATTTAAAATTGAATTGTCATTGTTTTGTTCTAATTGATTTAAAGAGAATGATTCAGTAATTAATTTATTTCCTTTGTTAATTAATTTAATCTCAGATTGTTCAAATTGATAAACTGTATGATCATCACAAAGAATTGATCCAGGAGTTGGTAAAATATTAATAGAATCAAATGAGCATTGATTGAATGATTTTAAATCATGTAATTGCTTAAATTGTGAAATAGTTTGATAAACAACAGATCCTTCATCTTCAGTTTTCAATAAATTGATTATTTCTCCTTCAATAGTGACTAAAAATTTGGAATCTGTAAAATTCTTACCTGAATTCTTAACAATTTCATTAACTGAATTGAAATCTTTATCAATACTAATTAATGATCCTGTACTATCAACTAATAATAAATATTCATCGTTAACATTATATAATCCAATAATTTCATTATCAAAGTAAAGTTCTTTTTCAATAAATGCAATATTTTCATCAATTGACCAAGTTATTAATTTAGATTTAGTAGCAGCATTATCATAGTCAAAGTTTAAACCAGTCACTATTAAACCATCCCAAATCTCTAACATTTTAGAATTAGCATTAAATGGTATCTCACTTTGATATCTATATATAGAAACACCAGTTTCAATATTTAATAATGCAAATACATTAGCTTCTGTAAGTGTCACTATTTTATCATCTTTAATTAATGATTCAAATGGTTTACCAATTTGAGTTGTTTGCCAGTCAATTTTAAATATATCATCTCTTAAAATACCTAAAACCGGATTTATAAAACAGGCGATCAATAGAGCTGTTAAAAATCTATTGCCCCATTGAACCATCTTGACAAAAAACTATAATAGTTCCCAATTGAATCAATGATAATTAAATATATAAAACGGAGTAACAAGATAGTATTAACAAGATGATCAAGTGTAATTTCCATGCAAATTGGTTGAACGTACATCGATCTCAGCTTGTCAACTTCCCGCACCTCCAACAACTGGCGTCGATAGTCTCTACACAAGAGTAATCAAAAATCACCGACGCGTCTATCGACGACGGAATCTATCAGACTGCCAGACGTTATTAAATTGGATGCATTTAATAAACAGGCTAGCTGCCGTAGTAGATAGAGAGAGAGGCTGATAGCAGCTATGCGGTAATTGGAGTCGCTGCCCCGGGGCCTGATAAATAATAGATGTGTGTATATATATATCTTGCATATATATACATAATACATCTATAATATTATTGCTTATCCGCCCCGAATTAAATTGAAGCACCATTAAAATAAGCACAATTGAGAATGTTTATTTATATGTTTATCTAAAGATTTATACGAGAAGAACCGAGCTTAAATCATTCTCAGTTACTCAATATTATTCCGTTTAAAAGTCCGTAATTGCATTTTTTTTGCCGTTCGAGTATATAGTAGGTACTCCAGTCCGAGCATGATGCTAGTTATTTATATATGAAGAGACAATAATCAAGGTGGCGATCCAGGGGTTGTGATTAATCCATTGGATTAATAACAATCGCAGTATGCCTAAAAGGGATGTTTAGATAAGAGTTACACTGAGTGGATGTCTCTCAATTGATTTAATTACAATGCAGATCTATAGAAGAACATTTATTTATTTATTTTAAACTACATAGTTCATTGTCATTTTGTGAAAGCATTTATAATTAAATAATTGGATCAATGCTATACGCTTTCCATCACTGGGAATAAGCGCATTTAATTGATCCCTTGTATTGTAGCATTCTTTGTAGTTATCTAACTATCTGCCTCGCCCCATGGACCTTGGGAATTGGGCCTTATACAGGGCTATAGTTTATCTTGTACAGAATTAATTAAAAACCATAAATACGTGGGAGACAACTATGCTATTTATTATACCCCAATTCAGGCCATCAATGCCCTAACTATTTGTTGTGTCAGACCACAATAGGAAAAAATTAGAGTCAGTGATTAGCCAACCAATTAGTTATCAAAACTATAATCAATCAATCAATCACAAGAGAAAAGTCTGGCAACTAAACTCAATTCACTATAAACAAATGAAAAAAGAAAGAAGGAAACAAATTAAGTAGACAAGGAAAAAAGGCCCCCGCAAATCGCAGATCCCACCACGGCAGACCAGCCTAATCCCCCAAAAATCCCCAAAAAATCCCCAAAGGGGCAGCCCGAACACCCAACCGGCGCCCGCCCAGAGTTACAACTGGCAACTTAATCGCAAGCAGTCAGCGCAGGGGCCCGATTAGAGATTAGAGTTACGCCCACCCGGAAGCCCCCCACAGGCAGCGTCTCACAGGCAGAGAGAAGCAGAGAACAGTGCCTATAAAAGCCAGAAGCCACCAGGGACAGGTAAGTTGCAACCGGGACGATCAACGACGGATCTCGCAGGCCTCGCACGAGAAGCCGCGCGAACTGACAAAAAAGCACCATAAAAAGCACACAGCTGAGATAACAATAGCCGAATAATAAAGAGCAATGAAATAAGACAATATCATAGAGCAATTGATAGACGGAAGTCATCTCAATTAATTATTGAATCATCCTGCAGATTGTTCTCCTCTCTGGGAGAAATTGAATAAATGTAGGTCTTTTTTCCTAAATTTTTTTTTTTTTTTTTTTTTTTTTTTCTATTAATTGGCAATTGATATTTAGTTAGTTGTTTAATCAATTAGTTAGTTAGTTAACTATATCTTATATCTTTCTTTGATTTTTATTCAATTACAGCTATATCATTACACAATTACTTGATTATGAAGTTTTCTACACCAGTCTTGGCTATTATTTACACTGCCTTGGTTCCTTACGTCTCTGCTACAGATGCTAATACTTTAAGTGGTGATTTAGAATGTGTTGGTACTTTTATCTTTGGTAGACATAATGATAGAGTGTTTAAACCAGCTAATTATTTAACTACATGGGGTGCAACTAGACAAGTTGCATCTGGTGAATTCTATAGAGAGAGATATTTTGGTTTTGATGGTGCAAGTACTCAAGTGGATACAGATTTTGGTATCTCTGGTTTGAATGCTGAAGGTTATTACGTTTATGGTCAAACTTATGCTCAATGTCCTGCTTCTTCTGTCATTGAATATTCTCAATTATCTTTCTTACAAGGTTTTTATCCACCTTCTAATGCTGTTAATGAAGTTGAATCTTTACAAGATTCTCAAGATTCTCAATTATCAAATGGTACAGATATCGTGGCTCCATTTGATGGTTATCAATATGCATTCATGGATGTTCAACAAGAAACTTCAGATGAATATTTCTGGATTAAAGGTGATGTTAATTGTCCTACATCTGATGATGCAATTGATGCTTGGTATGATACAGAAGATTTCTTATCTGCTAATGAATCAACTTTTTCTTTCTATCAATCATTATCATCAGTTTTATCTTCAAAGGCTTGGCCAAAATGGAAATTAAATTTCGGTAATGCAATGTCAATATCTGATTATATGTACGTTAATTGGATTCATGATGAAGATTTAGCTGCTGAATGGAATTCATCTTTATTATATCAAGTTTTAACTTTAGCTGATCGTGCTCAATGGGGAATTTCTTATGATGCTGATAATAAACTAAATAATTTCACAATCGGTGGTCAATCATTATTAGGTGCTGTGTTATCTTATTTAAATACAACTAAAAATGAAGGTTCCCCATATGTTAACTATTTCACTGGTTCTTATAATACAATGTATCAAATCTTTGGTTTGACTGATTTATATTTATTATCTGATAATTTCACAGGTATGCCAGATTATGGTGCTACATTAGTTTGGGATTTATTGCATTCTAATTCATCTGATAGTTATTACGTTCAATTCTCTTTTAAGAATGGTACTGATGATTCAGATACTTTAAATGCTTATCCATTATTCAATACTTCATCAACTGTTATGTCTTGGGATGATTTCGTTACTAATATGAAAGCTGTGTCAATTACAACTTTATCTGATTGGTGTTCTGTTTGTGCTTCAACTATCGATCAATGTGTTCAATATTCTTCAACTTACTTAGAAGCTACAGAATTAGAATCTAATGGTGTTTCACTATCTGCTTTAGCTGATGGTGATTATTCTTCATTAAACGTTACTGACAGCAGCAGCAGTAGTAATAAAGGTAGTAATTTGACAAATGCAGATGCTGGTGGTATCGGTGCTGGTGTCACTATTGGTGTCTTCTTAATTTTAGGAGCTGCCGGTTACTTATTATACAGATTAAGAAAGAAACCAGCTGCTGAAAAGCAAGTTTTGCCAACAAGTACGAAACAATCTGAATCAGTTGACTCTGGATCAGCTCACTCTACATTATAGTTTTGTTTTTTTTTATTCCTTTTTTTTCGTTATTCTCTTTTTAGTTTTGATAATTGTTGAATTCAACTAGTCTTGTAATTCAATTTGTTTTTTTCTTACACTATAATCGTTTTTTTCTTCCCCTTACTAAGTACGTCAATGATTTATTCGTTTCGTTTATTACTTATTATTATTCTTATTCTTATAGCAGATAGCTGGTTAATTCTTCTTGCCTTTTTTTATATTTCATTTGAAATCTCTTTTTGTTTATCACTTGATTTTTAAGAAAGGGAAAACAAAAGAGATAAAAACCATAAGGTAAATACGAAATCTTCTTCTATGGATAATTGTATTTTATTTTTTATAATTTAATACTTGAAAAACTCTATCTCATTATTACGTATTGCCTCGAGCTTGTCATTTGTAATTTGTACCTCATCTTATCCCTCAGAAGTCCCACTTTTTATATTCCGTTACCAGTTTCTGTGGTTGCCGCACGACATGCTTTTTTTTTTTTTTTTTTTTCCACTGCTGAGAAGTTTTTCGCTTCCAATGTCAACGTTACCCTCGATCAATCGATCAACAATCTATATTTATTTCCGTCTTATTTATATCTCTTTTTCTCTTGATGCTTTCTTTTTTTTTTTCTCTTTCTCCTTTCTTCACAACTTAACCAGCTTTACATTGACCGATATGTAGTATTTCCATCAATCTTCAATTCGGTCTCATTTTGACTGGGAGATCGATTTTAAGGTATTTTATGTTCAGTTAACTTGTCTCTTACCTCAATGACTTGTCTTGACTCTACAAGTACCATTACATTACAATTCTTATCTTTTAAAAATTTATTTAAATCTATGATTTTTCATTTAGCCTCCTTATACTATGTTTAAAATTTTGCATCGTTCTATTTTACAAGTGAGGAATAACATATGAAATAGATTGATAAACAGATGAACTGAAAATTTTAAAAAAAAAAGCTATTGAATTAAAATCAAAAACAACTTTCAATAATGTCTTGACATAAAAATAAATTAATGCATAAACCCCGAAATGAAAAAAACAACAGAAACAAGAAACAAGAAAAAAGGTAAAAAATAAAATTGAAATGAAATGCAATTAAAGCATAATAAGGTTGAATTATAAATAAAAGATAAATAAATAAGAATGAAGAAGAATACTGAAATATAATAACAAAAAATAGCTATACACAAAAGGAAAGATTAATAATAATAATAAAATAAAGGTCAATTACTCAGAGACATCATTATACTCATCGTCATGCAGATATTCTGGAATTTCATTAAACTTGAAAGTGCAATCAAGATCTTCTTGATCAAAAGAATCTAACCATTCACATCTTCTTTGTAATACTGTAGTTTTTAAATCTTTGATCACTTTTAAAGCTTCATTGTATTCGGTATACTCAATACCAAATGTATATTCTTTAAACATTAACTTAAAGTAAAAGATCAGTGATCTTAAACCTCTCAAATATCCATTGTCAGGTTTACCACTATGAACTGGAGGGAATTTAGGATTCAGAGGTAATTTCTCATTAGGTATAACACATTGAGCAAAATCAATCATACGAACAATTAAAGTTGACTCTAAATTATCATTCTTTCTATCAACATCACTATCATACATCAATAGAATTGAAGAACCATATAATCTGTAATTTAACAAGGTCTTGAAAGTAATTTCTAATTCCTTCAGGTTCTCAATCAAATTAGGCAAATGTTTCACTATTGAATATAAAGATTCACCATCATACAAAAATCTAGAAATCGAACGCACAAATCCATAACCAGCTTTTAATCTACGTCCAAAGTACTTATCTCTATTAATGAAAGTTTGAGTTTTCACATCCCAAACTTGCATACCACATATTCTTGTTCCCAATTGTCTTGATGTAGTCTGATAACACTTTTTTCTTTGAGAGATTTTTTTAGCCTGATTTGCATCAACTCCATATTGTCTCGTTCCCATTTTCAAATCTAAAACGCATGGATGTTTCATTCCACTAGTAAGATCCTCCAACAAAATAAACCTTTCAAATCTAGTATGTTTTCGTAGTTTGTTCGATGGTGTAACAAGTTGTAATTGTCCTGCCTCTTCATCTTCCTCCTTGCCACGATAATTCTCATTCATTTCCGCATCATCATCGATTATGGCATTTTCATTGCTTTCTTTCAAGTCGTCATTATCCATCAAAAAAATATCATCATTATCTCTTTCATCATCTGTATTATAAGTAACTGGTGTGCGAGTAGTCATACCCTTGATAGTCGATATTATAGCTTGACGATTTGGGAAATTGTTTCCTTCATCATGCTGGCCTAAATTTTTCAAATCAACTAACGAGCTATGATGATGATGATCCCGGAAACTTTCAAACTTATCATCAGTTTTTGAACCTGAATCAATTTCTGATAACGAACCATGCTTTATATGTTCCATGTTGTTATCACTGTTAGAGTCTGTAATCTTTCTCAACTGTTCTCTAACGGAAAGAGTTCCTGGACTGTTCGTCGAGTATCTATGAAATCTTTCATCAGAAACAATGCCAGACATTTTACCATCAGAACTTCCTGATCGCTCACTGTAAGCATGACGGTGTGCCTTGTTTTTAACTTTCTTGGCATATTCTTTTATAGGAGCAAAAACTTCAGTCAAAACTAGTTCTTGAAGCTTTCTGTTAACTGTGGTAGCACCTAATGATTCATTAATCAAATCCCTTTGTTCTCCAGTAAATCTAGGGGATGTTGTTAAACTCTGAGATCCAGAAGGTATAAATGGAGATGAAGCTTTAAATGAATCGACTGAATTATTTTGCAAATAAGATTCCACTGATGGCGCAGAAGTTGAATAATGGCTCCAAAGTGATTGAGGAACGATATGTCTATTATCTTCAAGAACCACTTCGGGAGGGAATTCATCGTTGGACGTCACGGGTATCGGAGTTTTACATGTGACGTTATCTATAATCTTTGATCTGTTTAAAAGGGATGGGGCAGGTGAACCGCTTGTTACACCCATAGTTGATTCTGGAATTGTATTTGTTTCATCAGCATCATCCACTAAACTACTATATCTAACATTGAGAACACCAATGTACTTAGGCATGAACTTCAATAACTCGGGGTGCATGATCTCAATGTTTTCATACCACATGTTTTCCCTATTAACAAGGGCTTTGCAAACGGCCCTATGACTAAATTTAAAAATTGCTGTGTGGCCACCAACTTTATTTTTGAAAGGTTGTAAGTTCACTGCCAAAGGGAATTTTTCTTGTTGATCATCAGAACCTATAATATGCTGGGTTAAATATCCTGTTGTTAAGTCTGTAGAAGTAGATTTGTGAAATATTGGCTGCTCTTCATGCTTACTTGAACTCTCTCCTGTTCGTTTTGGAGTAATAGAATCGTTAGGAACAAGTGATGTCTCTGACTTTGAGACTGTTAATGGCTCAGACAATTGAGTTTCAATATCATTTTCATCCTTTAAACGTTGATTGGAGCGTTTTTTATAATTCTCTTTTTCGATTGCCTCTTCAAATTCTTCTATCTCGCTCATTACTTCAACATCATCAACGCTATGATCAAATTCTGCAGCTGCAGTCAAGTGTTCTGGTGCTGGTTTTAATGAAGAATCAAGTGGCGTATGTGGGAAATAAGTAGCTGATGAAACAGGCTCTAAAGGAGGTAAAGAAGTTGAAAATTTCATTGCTGACTTACTGTCGTTCGAAATACATGCATTATGATGTTCGATGTCAACGGATGTGATTGCAACTGATTTCTGTCTCGGCTTTGATGAGTGAGAGCTTGTTTTTGGAATTATAAGAGATTGTTTTAAAGATTCATCCTCCTTAAATGGTAATTTAAGTAAAGGCTGGATTGGTTTTGATGATGCAGAAGTTACTGCTGTCGTTGTAGATTTTGATGATTGATTATTTGGTTCAGGATTTAACATCTCCGATATATGAGTATGGTCTATTAGTTTGGATAGCTTGGATGTTGAAAGCTCATTAGATTCGGAACCTCTAAACAATCTCAATGATTTTGCTGCTTTTCGGCCAGCAAGATTGATAGACGAGCTTCGAGATTCTTTCGTTTGTCTCTGTTGTAATTCTTCTGTTGTGTCATCAATATCGGAATAATCAGAATCACTAGTGTTTGTAATGTTTCGAGTCGAATATCTCTTGTCTTTTAATTCGCCATGTGGTCGTATGTCAGTCATGATGATCTATATATAATGTAGTATATTTCGAAAAATAAGTGCGTTAAAAAATGAGAAATCTGAGTCTATATTAGCATATGATATCGTCTTGCTCTTTTTTTCTGGGTAAGCGAAGAGTTTATATAAATATACAACAGTATCACCCAACAAATATATATTCAGGGTATCTTAAAATTTGCAAATATGTATTTGGTTAAGGGGAATTGTACCTCTGAGTAATCGGTTCCTTCTTAGGAACAGAGAATATCCCACCAGAAAAGATATCACTGAGAGTTTGAGATATATGACAAGAGTGGGTACGGGAGCGGTAACCTGCACAAAACCTTGAAATACAAAAACAAAAGGTTTCCAGGGTACAAGATAAACCAAGAGAGGACAGATAAATCAAGCAAAATGAAGCAACTCAAGGCAGTATAGAAGAGCACAAAAGAAAACAAAAGAGGTCAAACAAAACAAACAAACAAACAAAACAAGTTAAACAAAAAAAAAAACAAAATACAGCTGAAAACCTCGCTGCGCTCGCTGCCGCCGCCCTCATCTTGAATTATGTCAGTAAGTATGTCATCAATTGTCGTTTTGCGAATCTGAAAATTTTTCTTTTGCTTTTTAAAGGGAACTCGAGTTGGAGGTCTTTGTCTATTTCCCACCTACCTTTTCTTCTTATACTCTTCTTTAGTTATTTCAGTTTTACTCTGATCATAAGGTACCCACACTTAGGCATTCATTAATAGATGACGGCCGAAAGATCATGTGTTTAGCGAAAGACTTGGAATCATTATTATATCCTAAGGTTTTTGTATGGTATGTGTGTTCTTGTCTATTTTGTTTTCTTTCAGTATAAGGCTCAATTAAACCTGTTTTTAGTGATGATATTTGATTACTTTGTTGCTTGAAATATATATATGTGAGCACAATTGACTACAACGGTATCTGAATTATTCCCTTTACTAGAGACCTTGTACTGATGATAGCTATCTTCACTCGTTTATTAATTTTCTTAAATTTGGAATTACTAACAGTTTCTTTAGAGCTTCAATGCATTATCCTTCATCATAGCTTAAATACTAAGTGTTTCCTATTTCACGTGAAATGTCTCCAAAAAAATCTTTTGGATACTCACGAAAATATTCGAAGCCACTTCCAGTCGATATAATCCAGCTCCCTGATCTAATTCCTCATAACCCACTTTCTTGGGCTATCGTAATTTACTCATTCATAAAACAGATATTATGTTCTGATCATGCGCCAATTGAGGTTCAATATACAAATATGACCTTCAAGGTTGACAGCATAACAGAAATGAAGCGATTATGGAATGATGGTTTCTTCGGAAAAGGTGTATTATCCAGATCTGATCCAACTTGGCTGGAAAGAACAGAAAGGAGAGTACTCAATACTGGAGGCTCATTAACATCCGAAGAAATCGTTAAAGAAAGAAGAATCCAAAGAGAAGCATTCAAAAATGAAAGAAAGAAATTGGACGACTTGGAAAAAACTTATAAACTCGAAAACAACATCGATAAATTGAAAGAGTTGGAAACTCAAAGGCATCTGCTCTCTGAAAAACGTAATTTGACCAATAAATCTAAAGCTTCTAAATTTAAGGTTGAAAAGACAGCTGATCTTCGAAAAGAAGATGAAGTGTTGGTAATTGCCGGTAAATCTATAAAGCAGTTGGAATATTTAGAATTGATGCCAGTAGAATCGTTATTTCTTATGATTATTGATTCTATCAAAATTAAAAATCTTTCGACGGATTCCTATTTCACGTCAGTGCAGCTCTTCAAAACTTTGGCTAGCCAGTACGGAGATATAGGTCCTGAAAATCATTTCATTATAAATTTCCTCGTTTACTATCATTATAAATCCTTAGGATGGTGTGTGAAATCAGGTATGAAATTTTGTTCGGATTATATTCTATATGAACGGGGTCCTTCTTTTCAACATGCCGAATTTACAATTAATATTGTTGCTGATTGTAAAGCAAAGGATTTTGTACACTATGGTGCCATTAATAGGGTTGTTGGGGTGGTTAAAAAGACCATGGTGTTAGCGTTTGTTGAAAAACCTGAAAGCTCTTCTTTCCTCGAGAGTTGGAAAAAATTGGATGATAATAAACTGGAAACGCTGTTTCATTTATTAAAACTGTACAATATTGATGAGATCATTTATAAAAGATGGAGCCCTAACAGGACCAGGGAATAAATAGTTTACTGTATATTACGTCAATCACGAATCATTTTAAATATTAAAAATCTTATTTTTATCACTAAAATTTAAATCTTTCAAACACTAAATTTAGAATATGTTCTATCAAAATATATATTAATCATACCGACCCTTTCCAAGCTTTTTCAACCCACTTGCAATCACGAATCTCCCCTTTGAAATCATCCAATTCCTTTGGATTCACCTTCGAAATACAAACAAAGTTCTTTTTATCAGGAAGCATACATTTAAGTTGAGAGTCAGGGAAGGGACATGGACAATCAGAAGCACTTTTAACACAGGCAAACGTCTCAGGACAAAGATACTTGTCACATTTGCTATTCAACTGCATGTCCTGGTAATTTATCTGTTGCTGTTGTTGCTGTTGCTGTTGCTGCTGTTGATGTCCAAATCTGAAGAAATCAGCCATCACACAAGGAAACAGCACTATGAAAGCTGCCGCTGAGGTCGTAAATAGTTTCATGATGTGGTGTATATTAGTGTTGGCTTGAATGAAAACCTATAACGAGTGAATCACTGTATATAATAAATAAGCCAGTGGGTGGAAGGATTAAGAATTTAAGGCCAGTTTCTGAAATTTGAGTGCACTGTGCTACTGCCTCGCGTCTCGTCCGAGGCGACTGTCAAATTTCAATCTCGTCGTCCCAAGAATTTGATCTTGGTTTTTAGTTGATCGGCCGTTGGGATCTGTGAGCGCTCAATTTGAGGAAGTTTGGGAAATGGACATTGGAGAGGTCCTGGCGAGGGAGTTAGCATGTTGTGGCCACGGTAAGTGTTCCACTTATTTCTTAATAGCTACCTTTGCTATGCAATATATTCTGCTGCTTTTACAGAATTTCTTTCATATTCATTCTTTAGTAACTAGTATTGTCATGAGAGTCCTAAATACAAAGATTGAAACATAAATGGTGAAAAACACACTCTAGCTTGCTTCCTTTTTTATCCAGATTAATAATTTAGAAAATGAAAACTAAATTCTAATCCAAGCCCCATATAGGTATAGACAAGATGGATTAAGGATGAATACTTTAATTTCATCTCACCTAAGAGCATTGAAAGTTATTTTTTTTGTTCCAAATGTAATTCAATTTTGTATCAAGAATAAAGCCTGTAATGAGACTCAACACCCACTGGTCATCTGTATCTGTTTCTTCATTGCGACAGCAGAATATAATAAATAATCCCACATTGTTCCTCTAAAAAGGTTTATATGCATAGATATCTCTGGTCAAACTTGGTGCTTGTCCTTTATGATCGAGGCGACTGTTTGTTTGACGAACGATCTGCATTTGCTTCCCCTCCATGTCCCCCACCTCTTCCATACTTTCAGCTTTAATTAATGACAAAAAAATGAAAGATTATATTCCTTGTTTTATTATATCAATAAAAAAATTAGAATAATGACTGAACCCAGGATCGAACTGGGGACGTTCTGCGTGTTAAGCAGATGCCATAACCAACTAGACCATCCGGCCATTCTCTGTGCAAGGAAACGAATAGGGCTCCTTGGAAAACATTTGTTTTCTGGGAAACATATACTAACCGAGCCTCTAAAATGGTAACACCACGGCAAATGACTTTATTTTTGCTAACGATCGGGGGTATATGGGCATTGGATTTGTTTATTTTCTTCGTTATCACTTCGATTGTCAGCAACGGCCCGGTCTTGGAATCTCATATCAAGGCATATGCCGCCGGAATATTCAGAGAACCCCAGAGCTTAAGGCTGTACAGACATACTCCCACAATGCGATCCTATGGTTATAGCATTGGCGTAGATGGCTTACACAGCAAAAATGAAAAAATCCATTGGATCCTAGACGCAGTGATTCAAAGAAATAAGTTGGTTGCTGCGGCACTCCAAACCCAACTAGAAAATGGCAACATTGTTGTTGAAGCAACCGGGTCCCCCATCAGTTGCCGAAGAAAATGATAATAGGAATAATAGCTCTTATCCCCAAATCGAACAAACACTCGATACACTTAAACAAGAGTTAGAAAGGTTAAAAAACAAAAATAAAAAAAAAGGATGAAACCATTCACCTATTGAAAAAGCAACTAAAACAAAATCAGGAAGAAGCCAATGCTAACCTAGAAGACTTTTACCATTTTAGAGGCTCGGTTAGTACAAGGCTCACTTCCTTAGAAGTAAGTAAATCGGAGACCTTAAGGGTCGCAAAAGAGTCCAACGACAAAGCCTCCCAAAAACTTGAAAACAAAATCGAATCAAGATAACGGAATCTCACTCAAGCCTGACGAGCTCGGCAACGCTGGAATGGAAGGCACTAAGATTGTCTTGTTAAACAAAAATAGAGAATCCAACGCTGTCAAGGTCTTCAGACTTAAATGTAATTCTGTTCCCTTGTATTGAGAGCGGCCTAAGGGCAAGAAAGGGCGATTGAGAAAGTGGTACAGAAAACAAGATAATGTATGGCATTATAAACGACAATATATCATTAAAAACTATATTTTATCGATTCTATAGCGATGTTTGTTGTCATAAACGGGCTGAAACATAATAATAATAAATCAATTACACAATCATCATTAAAATTGGCGTCAAGCTTCCCCACAACAGTGCCAAAAATATTATCGCTAAGCCTATGCTTTCCCAGTTGCATTATAATCTCTCTGCTCCCGAGTCAGAGTCTATTGTGATCGATAATCTGTGTATTGAAACTCCGGTACACCAGAAAACTACCATCAACATGTCTTATCTACCAGTTTCCACTTTTCAACTCTTCGATACCGATCAACTTCTTAGTACATTGACACAGCATCATCCTTCCGTTTTAAAAGTCTTAATTATCAGAGTTATCAAATCCCGGTCCTATCATCTATTGTTCAGAAACTTGCCGGTTTTAATTGCTTCACCACTATCGAAGTTCCTTATATAAATATTTACTTATTAATTTAGTGTACAGTCGAAGCTAAGAACTAGTGCGACGGCAGAGAACGGACAGTCTGATTCTTAACGTAAGTTAATTGTAATAGATTAGTGCACATACGAATATTAAGCCTGTTATCTCGATAGAAGAGGGATTGATCCACCCATCGACAGCGATTCATCAACAGTGCACAATCCGTCCCCCGTCTCCTGTGACCCCACTCCCGCCTCACACACTTATGCACACACGCCCCTTTTTTAGTGCAGAGCATGTCTTTAGGCCCTTGGCCTTGGACCTTAGAGTTGTCAATTCAGATATTGGGTGGGATGAGATTCCAAATCCAATCATCATATGTTTCCATCTTATCTTAGCTTTTCAATCACTGCCATCACTTCATTTTACGGTGAATTCTTTAGATGTAATGATAATATGTCGGTATATAATTCCATACAGCTACGAGTTCAAAAGAATATAAATACTGATAATGAAAACAAAAATTAATATATATCAGGAAAATATAAACAAAAAAACAAAAAACAAAAACCAAACCGAGAATTGAAAGCAAAAGTCAAAATACTTTCTTTGATTGATATATAATAAAAGACCTAGAAAGAAATATTTGAGTGTAATCACATTTACAATAACTTGGTGACCTTACCAATGGCAATAGTTTGACCTTGATCTCTTAAGGTAAATCTACCTAATTGAGGGTATTCATCATAAGATTCTAAACAAACAGGCTCTGTAGTTTCTAAAACAGCAATAATTTTGTCACCTTGCTTAGCAAATGCAGGTGGCTTCTTGAACTTTCTGTTTGTAGCCTTGTCTAATTTGAATTTCAATTGAGAGAAAGTCACTTCTTCAATAGCAGTATGAACATGCATAACACATGAGAAACCAGCAGAGAGAATTGACTTCAATTCGACAATAAAGATCTGAGCTTCAAACTTAGTAACAGTCTTGACTGGGTGGGAGACAGATGATAAAACGAAACCAGCAGAGATGTCTTCTTCTTCAATACCTCTTAATCTTAATCTGACTTGCTCACCACAGAACGCCTGATCAGCCTCGGCTTCAGTTTCATTGTAAATTGTAGTCACTTCAACGGAGATCTTGTTTGGCATGACAAGTAAATTTTGACCTTTACTAACATGACCAGATTCAATCTTACCTTCAACAACAGTACCTAAATCTTTCATTTTAGCTGAAATTGGAAGCATGAATGGGTCATTGATTTTACGATCAGCCAATGGCATGGAGTCCAAAAATTCCAACAATGATGGACCAGTGTACCAAGGAGCATCCTTTTCACTGACACGCTCTTTCAAACCAGCACCGGTGTAACCTGAAACAGGCATAAAAGTAACATCTCCTTTTTGATATCCAACACCCTTTAAGTATAGAGCAAGCTTATTGGTACATTCTTCGTATCTTTCTTTGGACCAGTTAACAGTTGGGTCATCCATCTTGTTGATAACAACAACCAGTTTGTTGACACCTTGAGTCTTAGCCAAGATAGCATGTTCTCTTGATTGTCCACCTCTTTCGAAACCAGCTTCGTATTCACCTTTTCTTGAGGAAATGACTAAAATACCAACATCTGCTTGGGAGGCACCACCAATCATTTCGGATATATATAATTTGTGACCTGGTGCATCCAAAATTGTGTAACGTCTTTTATCAGTTTCAAAGTAAGATTTACCAACTTCAATAGTCTTACCATCATTTCTTTCTTCTTTATTAGTATCCATAATCCAAGATAGATACCAACCTTGTCTACCAGCATCTTTAGCTTCCCTTTCGTATTTTTCAACAGTACGCTTATCAACAGCGCCGGTTAGGTATAATAGATTACCACCCATAGTTGATTTACCGGCATCAACATGTCCCATGAAAATAATGGACATATGGTCTTTACCACCAAACATATCGCTAACAACTGATGGGTCAATTAGATCTTCTTGTTCTTTAGCTAATGCAGCAGCACTAGCAACAGTATTCTCCTTTTTGGCTTGAGCAACTTCTTTCTTCACAGATGCTGAGGCTTCCTTTTTAGCTGTAGTCGAAGCTGGTGCATCGACGGGAGCTGGTGATGCTGCTTTAGGAGAGTCTGTTGGGGCTGATGATTCTTCTATTTTCGAAGCAGTTGCAGAAGGAGCAGGAGATGCTTCTTTCTTTTGTTCAGATTTCTTTAACACAATTGGTGCCTTAACAGTACTAGACTTAAGATCTAGCTTTAAAACTTTCTTTGGTTTAACAGTGGTTTTGTTAAGGGACTCCTGTTGTTTTTGGTAATCTTCGAGAGACATTTGTGGAGTCCCGGTCGCGAGAGACTGATCTTGTTGAGCCTGATTGGCGCCGTAGTTGTTATTATAGTTACTGTTATAATTATTATAGTTGTTGTTATAATTATTATTGTAGTTATTATAATTGTTGTTGTTATTATTATTATTACGGTATCCACCACGGTTGTTGTTGAAGTTGCCTCTATTCTGGTAATTGCCTCTGTTGTTGTTGTAGTTTTGATTATAATTCTGGTTGTAATTTTGGTTATAATTCTGGTTATAATTCTGGTTATAACCTTGATAACCTTGTTGCTGGCCATATTGACCATATTGCTGGCCATACTGTGAAAATTGCTGTTGCTGACCTGGAACGAATGTTTGAGCTGCGTTTGGATCGAAGGCTGGGGCATTCATGTTTAAGTTTTGCATTCCAGCTGCCAAATTGTTGGCATTGAACTGTTGTTGTTGTTGATTTTGTTGCTGTTGCTGGTCAGACATTTTGGTGTAAATTAGTGACTGTTTGCAATACTAAATCTCTTCACTATGAAACACTAGCACTAAAGCTTGATATCGATCATATACAAGACAGCCTTAATTTTTGAGGGCCTAATCCTTTGAAAAATTTTCCAGCCAAAAAACTTGTCCACTTCTGAAAGCACCGCCACGTCTTGGTCACGTGAACTTTTGCTGTGCCACAAACTTTTCCCAACAAAGAGTTTTTTAAGAATTGAGGTCGCCGTTTTTGTAAACAAATCGCCTTGAAACATATCTGAAATCAAAACAAACCCTTGACGCTTTCCTAATTGTCATTTATGAAATTTAGCCAACTTTCTTGATTACAGTTCAACCATCTGCTTTTCCCGTTAAAATATTGAGATATTTCATTAAACAGTAATTATGGACGATAAGGATTACTTACAACCGGATTTTAATCCAAGCAAATTGACTATCCCAAGGCTAAGATCTATTATGATCGATCACGATATTGAGTACCCTTCCTCTGCTAAAAAAGGAGACTTAATCGAACTCTTTGATACACACATCAAGCCAAATGCAGCAAAGTTGTTGAGCGAATATAATGCGATTAACTACGCCAGTGAAGAAGGAATTTTGGCTGTTTCAAAAGAAAAGAAGAAGAAACCAACCAGCTCTAGCACACCTAGTACACCTGTGCAGTTGCCATCGTCAGAACAGAAACTTCTAAAAAAACCCTCCGCTTCTAAGAGTCCATCTGCTAACAAAGCTTCTTCCCTTATGTCTGCTTCCAATTCTGGTTACAGTTCATCGGCAACTTTATCTCCATCCCCACCGGTGAAGGCAGACTCTTCCATCCCTGCAAAACGTG
Source organism: Ogataea ovalis (assembly GCA_030556425.1). Taxonomy (NCBI): domain Eukaryota; kingdom Fungi; phylum Ascomycota; class Pichiomycetes; order Pichiales; family Pichiaceae; genus Ogataea; species Ogataea ovalis. Next base: position 194,925 of record JAKTTZ010000010.1, read on the forward strand.
AATTAGACGACGAGTCTCCAAAGAAGAAGAAGAAGCTTGCTAGAAGAAAAAGACATCAAATGGACGAAAGTGAAGACTCAGTTGAAAGATTATCACCGATTAACAACTTAAAAAGTTCCTATACTTCGCCAGCCAAATCTTTCTTGACTCAGGAAAAATTTGAAGGTAGCGAGAGCATTTTTAACGCCATTACAGCATCCCCATCTGTAATTGGAAGTACTCATAATACACCAATTAAATCAAAAAAGAGTGGAACCGATATTTTGGAATCATATAAAAAGTCCACGCCTCTAGGAAGAATCTCTAAGAAAGACGCATCATCCAGAAAGAGAAGAAGCAAGAATACAGAGAAAGATAATTCAACATTTACAGCCAAGAGCTTCGATTCTGACATCATAACTACAGCTGGAGAAGATGAAGAAGATTTGAATCGTCAGCTTAATATTGATATTGAAGAGAATATTATCTGTCACAATAATGAAGAAATTGCAACTCAGATCTTAACCGAGTCACTGGAATTTATTAGTCCAGAGTCCCCTGCAAAATTATCATACTCTCAAGTTGCAGCCGTGATGGAACTTGAAGGTAGCGAGAGAATTTCAGGACCGACTAGACGTTTGTCAATTTCCTCCCATGATGATGAGAAGACCCTTAAAAGCGTTGCGCTTGATACTGATGATAAGCTTACTTACGAAAAGGTAATGAGTGATAATGAATCTACTAGCTCTGATACAAAAACTGATGTCGATTCTGAAAATGAAGATGCAGCTAACGTTAATTTGGAGACCACAAGTATAGAAATAAGCAAAGCTAATGAGAAAGCTGTTAACCCGGAGAAAGTCAAGTCCCAACCTAAAAAGACTAATTGGCTAAGGGCTCTCCTGAAACTCTCTGGTATCATATCAGTTTCATCTTCAGTATTATTTGGCTTCTATTTCTACAGGGAATTGGCTTTAAATAAAGGATTCTGTGGGGTGCCATCCTCAGCTGAGATGCCTTTTAATTTGGGTTCTAAGATACCTTCTGTGTTGGTTAAGCAATATCCAGATATTCTTAAGTACGTCGATGCCGCTGAATCGGCTTTGGTTAACCAATTTGAACCTGCTTGTGTTCCATGTCCTGATCATGGTACATGCTTTGAGAGATCTAGACTTGTCTGTGAACCAGACTACCAAATTCATACACCATGGTATGCTCTTTTTGGTCTTCTCCCTAACTTTGAATCTTGCAATTATGATTATTTAAAGCACGAGACGTTTAGATTAATGAGAGAATACACTTTTGATATTCTACATAAAAAGTCTGACAAAGAGTTAACTTTAGAAGAGTTGCATGATCTCTTAAAGACCACCAAATCAAACGATATGAGCGACCAAGAGTTTGAAGAATATTGGTATAATTTTGTCCAACATGAAATTTCAAGTGAGCCTGATCTTAAGATTGATTTTACATCAAGCTCAATATCTATAACCAACATTATTCCCTCGGAATTTTTGACGAAATCACTCGGTCCAAAAAAGGGCAAGAAGAAGAGTAAGTATTTTGATGACTACTCAATGCCTACTTCCACAACAACCAGTGTAGATGGTGCACATACTAAATTTAACATGAATTTATGAACACTCCTTAATATAATTTGTTAGTCCCTTTTTACTTTTGTTATATGTATTTTTTCAGCTTTTTTCAGCTTTTTTTTTTCTGTTTGTATTTTAATTCTCTTATACTTTTCTATATGGATCGGTAAAAAATATTGTAAAAATATATATAAAAATTCTAAACACCCATGCTGGGAGTCGAACCCAGAATCTTTTGATTAGAAGTCAAACGCGTTAACCATTACGCTACACGGGCACAATTTTTGAGAGCAAAAAATCCTTAACGTTTTATATAATTGTTCAATTGTTTTATTTATAAGCTAGATATAACTTTTTTTACAGAAAATAAGATAATGTAAGGCTTTAGAAACTACAATATATAATTAAACACTATATTTTATAGATTTCATCGCGGTGTTTATGAGGATGGCGGGCGATCTTATGGCCCCCTAGTATCGCCACATACAAATTGCGCAGTTAAGTGGTCTGTATATGGTCCCAGTCGTCGATACTGACCCTAGCCAATAAGAAGTAAGATTCTAACTTGGTACTCTGAATACTTACTAATTGAGTAAACTTATTGTAATGATCCTGACTGGTTCACTATATGCTAATTGATCAGTCTTAAATATAATTTATAATATAAAAGCCGTCTTCTATAAAATGAAGGAAAAAGTAGTTTAGAACAAACTATCAATAAAAACCTTCTCTCCTATATAATAATATAAAGATGTGAATAAAAACATATAAACGGTATAAACAATTTTTTTCGGTAAACACATGCTCTGAGTGAACAGTTTTCCCACAGACGCACTAAGACATGTAACAGTCCCTTACCAAACCTAGTACCCTCATCGTAGATCACGTGATATTAACGACTATCATTGATAAGACACTATTGAATTAAATAGAATTAATTACCAAAGAAACCATTGATGTCATGGTGGCATAACTAGAAATCAATTGGGGTTCTCACAGAAGTGATTTTTCCAATGGAATTTAGTTACCTGTTCATTGTGTCAGTGATCAGGCTTTTAAATTCCTTGAGTGCTTGTTTATTATTCTTGTCGAGCTACAACCATTTTTTTTAGTTAGTTAGTTAATTCTATATTCTAGGTCTTTTTATCCCATTTATCAGGGAAGGCATCCCTGCCATGGAATCTATATACTTTATACATTTATATAATTATATTCCTTTTTGCTGGCTATGGAGAATATTTTTGATACTTGTTTGTTGAGTTGATTAGGTATTTTTTCTTTTCCATTACCCTTTTCTTTCTTGCGGTAGATCAAGAAAGGCCATTTTAATCGACAGTTAACGAAGTATCTTTTAACTCGAATTTCTCTAAACCACATTAAAAAATCCCGTTTAGCCTCCTTGTGATATCTCGAAGATGTTCTTCTATCGCTGCTGTGTGTTTTTCTATTTGTTTATTAATCATTTTCTTTTTAACACAGGTGAACTTCAAAAGCAATTAAACACAAATGCAAGTTTAAACATAAACACAAATGCAAGTTTAAACATAAACACAAATATAACTCCAAAATACTAAGTCTAAAAATCAAATAATACTTTAAATATACTGAGAGCCAATAATACTGAACCTCTTGTTCTTTCCAGTTCTTTCTTCTATTGATTCTTATATACATTTTAGCATGTTTTTATCTTTATTTTATTTTATTTTATTCCTTTGGAGAACGGTAAACCCCTTTTCGTTCTCCTTGCAGGGCGTTTTAGACCCCTTTTTTCTATTAGCTAGCTAGTTTGTTAGTTAATTCTGTATTCTCGGCATTATTATCCCATTTATCAGGGAAGGCACATAGTTAGCATCGAGAAAAACTAATCTAAAAAACGTTGTTTTGAGCCACTTGCTCGTTGCATGAAACAATTATTAATTTTTAGGTACAAATTACCCCTTCTTAGCTCAGTTGGAAGAGCATGAGACTGTAATGGTTTAGAAATCTCAGGGTCTCCGGTTCGATCCCGGAAGAAGGGAAATTTATTTTTTTATGTTATTAAAAATATACTGATCAATTACATTTGTTGGTGTTTTTTTTCGTGGTGTTGGCAAGCATTCATTTGCAAGTATACAGACTATGCTGTGGTGGTACTTAGCTCCAAACACCAATAATAACACTTAGAAGTTAGACACAGGTTTCTCATGAAAAGTTGAGAGTATTACTCTTCTCTGTTTGCTTGTTTTCACATTTTTCTCTATTTAGGTTGTGTTGTACAATTTAGTGTGGTACACCAGATTCTATTATATAAACCATACACCATGAGATCAAACAACAAAAATTAAACGAGAGATTCTTTCCTTTTTATATGAATTATAGCTTCATTATTGCTGAAAAACCAGCTCTACTAGTAAGTAAGATCTATTTGACTTTTGGTATCGCAGAATAGCGCAGATTTCAAAACAGTTTGAAACAGTTTTCAATATTGCGCACGACCAGGAATGAGAATTTTCTATTATACATTTTTTTTTTTTTTTTTTTTTAATTTGTATTTCGTTCTTTCATGTTTTAAAATGCAAACCGTTGAGAAGACAAAAGAAAAACTGTACTTAATTAGACGTCTGTGGTAAAACAAGAAAACATAATAACAATGAAGTTAGACACTACTCACATGCGTTACTTGACGCCCGAAGACTGGAGGGTTCTACAGGCAGTCGAGATGGGGTCTCGTAATCATGAAATAGTCCCTACCAAGATGATAGGTCAAATAGCTTCATTGAAATCGGGTATGGGATCAGCAAATAAGGCAATTTCTGATTTAGCTAAATTGAACTTGATTTCAAAGATGAGAAATGCTAAGTATGATGGTTACAGATTAACGTATAATGGGTTTGATTATTTGGCTTTGAGGACAATGTATCAAAAGGGATCATTAGACGTTTTGGGAAATACTATCGGTGTTGGTAAAGAATCAGATATATACTCTGCGCAAGATCCACACGGAAGACCAAGGGTCCTAAAAATTCATAGATTGGGTCGAGTGTCATTCCGGACTGTCAAGACCAAAAGGGACTATTTGAAGAACAATCAAACAGGTAACTGGATGTATCTCTCTAGACTAGCTGCTGAAAAAGAATACGAATTTATGAACATTTTACACCGTAACGAATTTGATGTCCCAACTCCATATGATTACTCCAGACATTGTATTTTGATGGAGAGAATTGATGGATTTCCAATGAGGCAGTTGAAGGAACACTTTGCGTACAAGACTTTATACTCACAACTAATGAATTTTGCTGTAAAGTTAGCTAACCACGGATTGATCCACTGTGATTTTAATGAGTACAACATCATGATAAAGGAAACTGGAACCTATGATTTCAAAACTGAGACTGGATTTGTAGTGATAGATTTCCCACAATGTATTTCTTTGGAGCATGTCGATGCCGAGTTTTACTTTAAGAGAGACATTGAATGTATCAGAAAGTTTTTCAAGAACAGATTTAATTATGTGCCGAAGAGTGACAATACAATGCTTGATACTGAAGGATATGGAGAAGGCTTCAAATACGCTTATCCAGTACTAAAGAGAGACGTGAAAAGAGTTGCTAAATTGGACTTTGAAGTAAAGGCTTCTGGCTATAATAGAAAGCAAGACGATGTGGATAAAGACTTAGAGGCAGCAGTGTCGGGAATGAGGGGTGCCGAGTTAGGACTTGATGACGGAAGTGAGGAAGATGATGACGACGACGACAAAGAAGATGGCAGTGCTGACGATGACGAATACGATGAAGATAGTGCAACTGAAACGGATAGTGATGACTCTAAAGATGAAGATGAGAATGAGAGAATCATTGAAGCTTTGAGTACTGGTGTTGGGAAGCTTAAAATGGATAAGCTAGGTAATTACATCCTTGAAGAAGAGGGAGAGGCAGAGGAAGATGATAAAAAGGATGCCAATGAAAAATAATAGGATATATATAGAAAGTGTAATAACATTTAGATACGCAAATATGATAGTACAGGAAGTGCACGACCCTCCAGGCCAATACCAGATGAATGGATTCAGGCAGAATCTGAAAGCCATATAATGAGAATTCTCAGTGGTGTTTTGCCCAACAATAGAATAAAAGAACGTCTAACTCACGTATATGGGTTAGGGTGTGGAATTATTTTCAGATATTTTATAGATAACCATCATATACATAACTACGTAATAGTTATTATTATAATATATTATTATACACTAATAAATATATGAATTAAGTATTTGATATTATAGTTGACATAATATTCTTTCCATTTTCACTTTTTTTTATAAGAGGTGGGACCTTTGCCTTTCTGAATTGTAAAAACTAAGTTACTATGAAAATTATCGTTATTACTCTAGTTTACACGTGGCAACGGCGGAGGTATATCAGCCTGTCATGATAAATATATTAAACTTTTATTAACATTGCCGATTTGGTATTACCCTTACATATTGATTTCTTGTAAAAAAATATAAAAAGGATGCGAATTTTTAAATAGAAATAAGAAAATTCAGATTACATAAAAGTCAAGAAAACATATACAAATAAAAAATTAAATTATAATGAAAGTATTTATTTATATCAATGACTTTCTTAACGAGTAGCCATAGCCTTGGTAACAACTCTCTTCAAAGCTAATTCAGCCTTTCTTAAATCATCAGCACTTGAGTCTTCAATTTCTAGAGCAGCTAAAGCATCAGATAAAGCAGCTTCAACTCTGTCCTTAGCACCCTTCTTCATCTTAGCAGATAAGACTGGGTCAGTAACAGTAGCTTCAATGGAAGAAACGTATGATTCTAATCTTTGTTTAGATTCGTGTCTCTTTGAGAACTCTTCATCAGCCTTTTTGAACTTGTCAGCGTCGTTGATCATCTTTTCAATTTCAGAAGTGGATAATCTACCGATAGAGTTAGAAATAGTAATGTTAGCAGATCTACCAGTTGATTTTTCAACAGCAGTAACCTTTAAGATACCGTTAGCATCAACTTCGAAAATAGCTTCCAAAACTGGTTCACCAGCAGACATTGGTGGGATGTTTTTCAAGTCGAATTCACCCAATAAAGTGTTTTCTGAACAGTTAACTCTTTCACCTTGGTAAACTGGGAATTGAACAGTAGTTTGGTGGTCTTCAACTGTAGTGAAAGTTCTTCTCTTAATGGTTGGGACAGTGGAGTTTCTTGGAACAACTGGAGCGAAGACGTTACCTTGCATAGCAACACCTAATGATAATGGAATAACATCCAATAATAATAAGTCCTTGGTTTCATCGGAAGTGGATTGACCGGTTAAGATGGCACCTTGAACAGCAGCACCGTAAGCAACAGCTTCATCTGGGTTAATGGATTTTTCTAATTGTTTACCGTCAAAGAAATCAGATAACAATTTTTGGACCTTTGGAATTCTGGTAGAACCACCAACTAAAACAACTTCGTCAACTTGGCTCTTTGATAATTTAGCATCCTTTAAAACTTGTTCAACTGGTTCTAATGTAGATTTAAATAGAGCAGAGTTGATATCTTCAAATCTAGCTCTAGTGATGTTAGCAGAGAAGTCTTCACCATCGAATAAGGAGTCAACTTCAACAGTAGTTTGAGTAACAGAGGATAAGGTTCTCTTAGCTCTTTCACAAGCAGTTCTTAATCTTCTTAAAGCTCTTGGGTCCTCGGAAATATCTAAACCAGTCTTCTTTTGGAAGTCGGCCTTGAAGAAGTCCAATAAGTTGGTATCGAAATCTTGACCACCTAAGTGAGTATCACCAGCAGTAGCCTTAACAGTGAAAACACCACCAGCAATGTTCAATAAAGAGACATCGAAAGTTCCTCCACCTAAATCGAAAATCAAAATGTGCTTTTCCTTTTCAGATTTACCAGCACCTAAACCGTAGGCAATAGCAGCGGCGGTTGGTTCGTTGATAATTCTTAAAACGTTCAAACCAGCAATAGAACCAGCATCCTTGGTAGCTTGTCTTTGAGCATCGTTGAAGTAAGCTGGAACAGTGACAACAGCTTTTTCGACTTTTTGACCGATCTTAGCTTCAGCAATTTCCTTCATTTTGGTTAAAACCATGGATGAGATTTCTTGTGGAGAGAAGGTCTTGGTTTCTTCTAAATATTCAACTTCGATCTTTGGGTTACCATTGTCATCGATAACCTTGAATGGCCAGGACTTGATATCCTTTTGAACGGATTCTTCAGAGAAAGCTCTACCGATCAATCTCTTAGCATCGAAGACAGTGTTCTTTGGGTTTAAAGCAGCTTGATTCTTAGCAGCATCACCAATCAATCTTTCTTCTGGGGTGAAAGCAACGAAAGATGGAGTAACTCTGTTACCTTGTTCGTTGGCAATAATTTCAACTGCTGAGTCGTAAGTAGCAACACATGAGTAGGTAGTACCTAAATCGATACCGATAGCACCTGGGAAAACACCGTCAGCCATTTTTGTCTAAGTAGTATTTAACTATTAAAGAAGTTAATCAAAAAGAAATAACAGAATCAAAAAAAAGGAAACTATCAAAGTGAGATAAAAAAAAGGGAAGCTCAATTAAATTATACCAGCAGAGCTCTAGGAAGGGAGAGAGTGTGTGTGTGCCTTGAGCATAGTGAAAAATTTTTCATTTTAGGAATCTTGATTTTTTTTTTTTAATAGAAGAGGGTAAATCAAGCATTTGTTTGCTTTTCCCACGACTTCCATAGTTTCCAGCATAAATAGAATATACAATGCTATTGCATTATGCGCACCAGGTAGATGGCGTGCATATATTGGCTTTTGTGGAAAGCAGGATCGAGAGTCACCTGGGATTCGAGGAGTCGGATGTGTGGGGGCCTGGAGTCCTGGACTCTGTCTGGAGGCTCTCGTGTAGATTTTGTCGTTTGCATCTTGCAACAAAAAGCTAGGCTAGAACTTGGGGAAGTAATGAGGCTATCAGACAAGCAAAAATCTTGTGAAATCGTCATTTAATTTAGAAAGGACAACACTTCATGTGAGTGAATCAGACTCTTAGAATTATTGCAAAAATTGCTTGGACCTGATTTGCAAATAAATCAATTTTTCAGTATATTTAATCTCTTTGACTGTGCCCGTAATGGAAACTACCTGTAAAGGTTCTCTATTAATCGAAGTATCATTAGATTCCTGCAGTGCGTTAGGCTCATGAATTTTGATCACTGCAGCTACCTTCTCTCGAATTTTTTCAATATCCTTTCCTTTCTTTCCTATTAATGCAGTAATTTCGGAACGAAGAAAAATGTAATTTTTTGTAACCATCCTTTTATTAAGCTCCTCACTTTTAGTTTTCCGATTGATTCTTTCAATCATTTTAAAGCTGTCCGCAATTAACCTATTTTCTTGCATATAAGACACACCTGTTGGTGGTCTATAGCATTCAACTACGTGTCTGATGATATTACAATCCGACGACCTAAAGAGATCTGTTAAGGTGACCACAGGTGAGGAATCTAGAGCAAAGTGACTGAGAAGTAGTTCAGCTGGTCGATATGTATGCTCTCTGACTTCAATTCTATAAACTGTCCCAGGTACTAGCATATGGATATCCTCGTCTATTTTCGTAATTTGGACATAAGAAGAAATGTGGGGCAGAATTGCTACTTCAACTTTTGGGCCAACAACTAAGATTTTGGAATTGAGCATGGTAATAACTTCAAAGAACTTGAATAGTGAGAATGCATGTGAGAATTTAGTTTTTTATAGAAACAAGAAAACAAAAAAAAAACAAATAGATACTTACTGAGTCTAGCATGCTTGCGGTAGACAAAGGGCAAGATATGGTCACTATCCATTCATCCATCAATTTGTTAATTTTCAGCATACTTAATGAACAGCTGTAGCGATGTTTGGATAAATAGGTTTCAAATGAATAGCCAGCAATATCTTCTAGTTTTTTTAATATAGCTAACAAGTGGGATCTATGACCAACAGAGAGTGTTAAGATTCTCAAGTCTTCAGAGGAGAAAGCAAGGGCGTTGTCCCCCCCATCCCGATTTAAGTCTAAACTGAAGAAACATTTGTGATAGGTGTTTTTTTGTAGTGTGTTAATTATGCGTTGGATACTGGATACTTCTGTGACCTCCAAATTGCTTGTTGATTTGAGGAACTCCTGAGATGTAAGCGTAATATCAAGCTCCCTCTTTTGCTCGCCCTCTTGTTCTACCCCCTGATTTTGCTCCCACTCATAATTCTCTTCATCCGCTTCTGGGTAAACACTACAATCACCCAAAGTTAACATTCTATAATTAACATAACCACACGACTAGACCCCAAATTTTCTTTAGTCTGGTATTTACAATTAACTACATTTTACAAATTAGAGGGAAGGTCTCAGCAAAAGGGTCTTTTTCCTTCCCCCTTTGTCTTGTGTCTGATAAAGACTCTTTCCCAAAGCGGGTATTTTTTTCCCCGTCAATGCGAATCTGCAGACTCAAATTATAGATACCCCAGTTTTGCTATTTTGCGATCACTTCACTAAAGATCGAACACTCTGCCCACTAAAAGCAGTTGACAGCAATATAATGCAATTATGCCAGATCAAAATATGTAGTGATAATAACTGATTACTTTAATATTCAGAAATATATGCATGGTAAGAAAGAAAAGGGCAAAAGTGTGCAGCTGCTCAACAGCAGATTAATAGCAAGCATATACACCTAAATTGCAACCTTTTCAAGTTTTTGTATCATTACCATACATGACTCAATTAAAGTGTCGATATGATATGTAAGCACGAAGAAATATAAGTGAATATATTATATATTCTACGAAAGAAAGACTGAAGTCTGACACAAGGACAGGCGGAGACACCCGGCAATAGTTAATGACCAAAGCAGGAACGCGATCTCCGGAGCCCTGGAGCAGGGTCTCAGACTCTCAGCTCTGTCTCTTGCAGCTGGCTCCATCTAGAATCTAACAAGCAACATGCAAAACTCTTCAGATGTCTCTTTTGAATTTATCAGACTTTTCAAACACTGAATATTTTATTATAAGTCTCCTAAACATTATCAAATAAACCAACAAATAAAACGGCAAGAGATGCATCATGTCATTCTCTGCGTATAGAAATTTGTCGTACAGCTAGGTAGTAGCTACTAGCTATCCATACTAAAATTTCAAAGCCCACGTCGCCACGCGCAAACAAAGATTGAGCGCTCGGCCATGGTGCTCCGCCGTCCGCCCCTGGGCACACATCCCGCATCCCGCTCGAATCCCCAGCCAGCACTACTAAGCCGTCCGGCGGGTGCCCCCACGGACTTTCCTGGTGGGGAATTAGGAGCGCTCAGAGCTGTTTTTGGACATGCTGCATTCTAACTGTGGGATGTTGCCGTCGCCTGTTATTGTTAGGAGACTTGATTTAATGTTTTTTCAACGGTTTGGGCTCCTGTTTTTCGTTTACTATAAAATACCTTCGATATTTCTTTCGTGATACCTTTTTCTCCCTTAATTCAAAGATATTTATTTCTTGCTCAGAGGAACGATCCTGTTTTATACATGAATATTTCCTGTTATCATAATCTTGTGGGACACTGATAGATTCCAAGAATTCACCGCTAAAAGAATTTCCCCATAAAAAAACCTCTGACCCCAGATTGGACTTTTACACAATATATTGAATAGAGGAGCACACAGTCTAGCATTCCATCATATACATTTAGTAATAGTATCAAATATCACCTTGTTTAATTGTTAAAAAATTTGATGATTTTTATACTATGAGTTCTTTAGGATCGATTATATACTCAGCTGTCAAACCGATAATACGGATGTACCTTATCATATTCACTGGCTTTTTTTTAACCAGAATGGGTCTCTTTTCGGTGACGACAGCAAGATCCTTGAGTGATATCGTACTAATATTGTTCATGCCTGCGTTAATCATCGATAAGATTATCTCATATATTTCAATCAGTGACATCAAGACAATTGGTGTAATCTGCCTATCTGCTTTTGTCATGTATTGTACAAATGCTGGTGTGGCTGCCATGACCGTGTATTTAACCCCAGTTCCTAGAGAACGAGGAAAATCGTGGGTTGGAGGTGCCATGCTAGCAGGAATCATGCAAAATGTATCCGATTTGCCAATTGCTTATTTACAAGCAATGACCAATTTTACTGACGACGAAGTCAACAAAGGTACAGCATACGTTATTATTTGGCTAGCAATGTACGTCATTGTTCAGTTTAATTGTGGATGTTTTCAATTGGTTGAATACGATTTTAGATACAGAAAAGATGAAGAGGAAAACAGCTCCACTGAGGAGGAAGATTATATGCAAAAGATTGATCACATACTAGACATGAACAGTAATGCAATTGAAAGTGACGAAGAAGAAGAGAGTCAACGTCCACATCAACCTAACCTCGCAAATGTGAATATCATCCCCGACTCTGAAACAACATCGATGAAAGAAACAAATAATTCTGAAATGCAACAAAATAACCCACAATCTATTAATGTAGATCGTCAACCCACAGACGGAACCAACGTACTCATAGTTAACGAAGAATCTGAAGTTCCAATATCACCGGTATCATCTATAACCGATAGTTTGTCTAGTGATACATCTCAGCAAACTGATGGGTTGGCTCCTAAGGCTTTAATGTCTAACACATCAAATGAGCAAAAAGCTCATCCAGTTCTTTCTCATGTGCCTGTGGCTAGAATACCATCTGCCAGAACACAAACAGCTCCACTGGAGATTCTTCTCCCAACCAGTTCAAATATGCCAACAGGTCCACAGGCGACTTCTTCACGTAGATTCTCTCACGAATCTGCAGGATCAGCTATGAGATTTAGACCAATACAGAGAATTACTACGTACACCACGAACCAATCTATTGCGACTAGCATAAATGGGCCTGCTGCTTCTTTCACTGAGGAGCTGATCAGGGAGTACTCACGTGTTGAACCTTACAACAGGAACGTTTCAACTCTCATGAACATTGTCACAGAGACGAATCTAAGTTCTAAGGATGTGAAAGCATCTGGTAAATCTATCCCTTTCATTGAAAAATATCATCTCAACTTTTTAGTATTCTTTTTACAAAATTTCAAAAAACCAAGTTCAGTTGCACTCATAATATCATTGACCATCGCACTAATTCCTTGGGTGAAAGCTCTATTCATCAGCACAGATGTCTATATGCCAAATGCACCAGACGGTAAACCACCTTTATCATTCCTTCTTCAGTATGTTGAATATTGTGGAGCCCCTTGTGTTCCATTAGGATTGATCTTAATCGGATCCTTATTAGGAAGACTTGAAGTCAAAAAAATTCCAAAAGGTTTCTGGAAATCCGTTTTGACCACTACTATCTATCGATTGGTAATATTACCAATTATTGGCATTTTGTGGACTGACAGAATGAAAAAGATTGGTTGGCTAACTGAGCCTATGTCATTATTTGTTAACACTATGGAGTTTTCATTACCATCCGCTACCATTCAAACTTACTTGACTGTAAGTGCCATGAGACCTGGAGAGGAAGATTGTACACCTATGGACTGTCTTGCATTATACCTTATTTCCCAATATTCGGTTTTATTTATTTCTCTACCCATCATTGTTTGCTACTCCATCAAGAATGTTTTAGATATGTAACCTCATTGCCCTTGTTTATTTCTTTTCATACCTAATATTTGCTTTTTCCGCTTTAAATTTGTACAGACGCTCTGCATATATAGTATATAACTATATTTTTGATTTTAACGATTTTGTTACATGTGTAATAAAACAAAATATTTTGTTAGTGTAAAATAATTATTAATTTTCCTCCTTTCCACATAGAAAGTCTATGCTCTCTCTGCAGATTCTGCCGTGCACCCCGAGGCCAAATAGTAACAGATCGCACGAAAAATCTAGGTGACGTGCCAGAGGCCCAGAGCGCATCTAGTGCAAAAAAAAAGGATACAAGACAACCATGGATAATTCTTGCACATCGAATGGCTGTTCAATTACCTTCTTAAGCAAGTTTGATCTTTGGTCTTTTTAGATACAGTCGCTGGCCAAGCTTTTGTGCATTTTGTTATTTCTCTTCTTGCTTTCTATTACTCTGCTTTAAGGCATTTGTATCCGATTAGAACCAACTCAAGGATTTTTGAGAAGGCGATATTGTACGAAGAACATAGGATTTAAATTTTCACAGTGAAGTTCTACAAAGTCATAGGACAAAGATTGGGCTTCACCCATAATAATAACAAAAATCAACACAAGAATTTTAAAGTTGGCTTGAAGTTCACCAATTATATTAATCACAAACTAAGCTCGAGCAAAGATAAGGTCTTTTTCTTTTTGTTATCAAGGGAGAAAGAACACAACTATTTGAAGCGAGTAACTTACCATAGAATGCAGCAGCAGCAGCATCAACAACAACGACAACAACAACCACAACAACAGCAACCAACTCAGCAATATGATAGTTCTGAATGGATGCAACACAATGAACCAAACCAAACCAACATTTCGAATAGCACATCTGATTATGGGAGTTATTCATCAGTTTTCAATATAGGAAAGCGCATGATACAAACAGCTGTCAAATCGTCTAAAGACTCTTCTTACTTCAAATACATCTCAACAGCGGTTCAACAAGGATTCTCCGTTGAGGAAAACTCACCAGCAGCCGCTGCAAATGTTGTTCCCGATGATGCAAAGATTGTCCTTTATAAATCATATACAAGGTACATCAATGATGAATATATTACGAATGTTTCAGGATGCATATACTGCCCTGGTATAATGAACCGTAAAAATAAATTGCTTTTGTCAATGTTACAGAGATTGTCAAAATCAAATGTTTCTTCCTCCACCGTGAACCAAATTGAAACAGAACTGGAAGACTCGTTAGTCAATCCCGAGTTGAACTATCAGGAATCAAAGGAGTCTGATACTGACTCGACTGTATCGTCCAACTCTACGGCATCCTCAACTGCATATGCCGATACAATCAAAGAGAGAATGCAAGGAATTATAGCTAGAAATATCCCAAAGACACCGCTTAGAATTACCATCGGCTCAGAAGTTCACACTGATAATTTACTGGGTGCCAGTTTATATAGCGATCCAATGGGTGCCTTCCATATATCGATTGCTACTCAATATATTCCATCGTATGTTGCCGTCTCATCTCAGGAGAATCCGAATATTATACAAACTGAAGAGACGAACATTATTCTTCCCTACGGTGTGAGTGTGATCACTGATATTGACGATACCGTAAGGATAACTGGTGTCTTATCTGATAAGAGGGAATTATTTAGAAACGTGTTCGGTAGGGACTTTTCTGAATGTGAAATACCCAGATTATCAAAATGGTTACAAATATTAAATCAAGAGTTTAAATGTCCTGTACACTATGTATCAAACTCACCATGGCAGATTTATAATATAGTCCTAGGTTTTTTGAATCACGTTGGACTGCCTATCGATTCGATTCATTTGAGACAATATTCGGGAAATTTAATTGCCTCGTTTACTCAACCATCTGCTGAACGTAAAAAAGGCTCACTTATTAAGATCCTTAAAGATTTCCCTCATAGAAAATTTATATTGATAGGAGATTCGGGTGAACAGGACCTCGAAGCTTACATGTCTTTAGTCGCCTTATATCCTGATCAGATATTAGCCATTTATATACGTGCTTTAACCGGGGCATTTTCTTCAATCAATGAGGATGCGAAAAGTTTCAAAGAATTACAAACCATTCTTGCTAACAGAAATAGTATATATCAGGAGTCTCATAATCCTGGTACACACGTATCAGATCCACCTCCAGCCCTCGATACTCATCTTTCCACAGCTGATATTAAGTACTCAAGTTCCTTGGAACCTATGACATCTTCCACCACTCTATCTACAGATTCGGGCACCATAGTGACTCGACCACCTAGTCCGAAGAAAAAAGTTACTCCGTTACCGCCTACAAAACCAAGGAGCCTAAAAGGACATCCAATCGTTAAGTCACCAGATCTCGAGGCATCCAGACCACTGTCACCTAAGCTTGATGATCAAAGGAACAATTCACAACCTATATCAACTCCACTACAAAGGGGCCCACCCCCTCCACCTGCAAGAAGAGGAGTGGATACTTACAATATGACATCACCACCTAACAATAGACCACAAACTCCATTATTCGAAGACACTGAAATTCCGCCACTTCCAAAACGTAGAACAGCAGCTGATATGTTTTTTAAAAATCAACAACTTAGATCTCCTGGATCTCCAGGTTTGATTCGCAACATCATACCTCCTGCTGGCGCTGGGACGAATGCTGGTGATATCAATGAGAACTGTGAAATTGTTTACGATAAAAAAAGAGATATCTGGAGAGATAGAATCTATAATGTGGTTAACGAATTACCACCAGAGATTGAATTCAAGTTTTGGTGGGATGTGGGCGACATTATGAACCATTCTTTCTCGTTGGTCCAAAAAGCTAAGAGCCTATCCCCTCCAGATCGAAAGAGCAAATCGTCAGAGGCTAATAACGTTAACAATAAAAATGATAATTAAATATTTGCATCTATTTTCTCTATGTATTGTTTATCCTCATCCTTGTAAGCCATATGGTATTCGCATCTTTCAGATATGCTGCGTGTTTTGTTTTTATTTGTTAGAGATTCATATATATAGATGAATGTAAAAATGGAATCATCTTGCTACCGTACATAGTTTTATGCATGTACAATGCGAAACGTGATCAGTTAAGTATTTAATGATAATGAAATTTTTAGAAAAAATTCAAATACAAGATTGAACATATGCGTTGTATAATACAATTAAAAAAGAAAAAAACAAAACATAAAGAGAAACAGATTAAAAGGAAAAAAAAAGTATGAAAACGAAAACGTTAATTAATAAATAAATCTAAAATATCCCTGACCCCACCACATTAATTTTTCATTAACTATGCAACTTTGTTAGCTTCTGAAAAAGCATTAAAACCATCACCATAATCTTTGATTTCAGTCTCATCTTCATTGTCATCAGTTTCTTTCTTGAATTCTGACATGTCAATCTCCGTACCTTTGTCTTTGCTGATTTCTTCCTCTTCAAAGTACTTATCTTGATACTTCTTCAAGATGATTTCTTTACCACTCAAAGTTGGCTTTGTATTTTCCTTATCCTTCTCGTTCTGTCTACTTTCAATGTGTTTCTTTTTCCATATAGCGAATGTTTCAGGGTTGATTGGTGTTAATTTATCCTTTGGTAACTTATCTCTTTCGGTTTCAATGAAATCCTCTAAGGTGATCTTCGGCTGTGCTTCCAATGCCAATCTTTCTAGTCTTCTTTGCTCTTTAGTTTTTAACACGAATCCAGGTGGTAGAGAATGTCTATATTTACACTCTTTTTTCAATTTCGCATCGGTATCAGGACAGTTCCAGAACCAACCGTATTTACCATCTTCAACTGCTTGAATGAAATGCTTACAGACGATATCGGTTGTAGTCTTTGGATTACCATGCTTAGATAAAATGACCTTTCTCAATTTTTCTTCATCCCAATTATCCATAGTATCAAGCCTCTTCTCTTCATCCTTGTCATCTGTGTATAGATCCCTTTTGACTGCTTTTCTACCAACATCGAAATCGTGACTGAATTTACAGTTCTTACCTCTCGTACAGGCACCTGCTTTGAAGAATTGACATAGAATAGATTTTGGATCCACACCAAATGGGACTTTTTGTATTGGAATAGATGATTGCAATAGTCTTGCAGCTTCTTTCTTTGCTTCTTCAGCAGCTTTCTTCTCGGCAGCTTTCATCTTTGCCATTTCTTGCGCCTTCTTATCAGGCATTGATGCCTGAACTTGATTGACATATTCTTGAACTTTTTTTGATTTGTTCTTGTTCTTTAAACCAAATGTTCTGTCTTCTGCTGCCTTAGCCTTTTGCTTGGCCTTGGATTTTTTCTCTGCCTCCTTCTGTTGGTTTTTCACGTTCTTCTTTGGTGGCATTATAATAAGATACCTCTATCTTAGTTCAAACTAAAGACCTGATAAGCTTGGACCTCTTGGACCTCTTCTCCATATAGTATACAAACCAGGGATCGAATTGTATAAAATTTTTTTCACTAAATTATTGCAAACATGAATGAAAAGTTTTTGGATTCATAGTGGATAAAGTGATTAGTACACGACTATATGATGCTCGCGCGCCTTTGCACGAGAAATCTGAATAGATCGCGAGCTTAGAAACTGGAACGCATTGGGAAGAAATGTGTGGTCGTCTGTCTTTCAAAGTTGCCGTTCTATTAATTGCTAGCATGGAGGTAGGCAGTATACGGTGTAGTAACATCTATCAGAAAAATTGACGTCAATTTAGACATTATTTCTGTTGCATATCAAGAATATTTTAGATTGAGCATACTGAATTCATCGGTATCTTTTACACAGCTCGCTTTTGATTGAAATAGCAAATATAGTGGGGGTTCCTGATAGAGTACCAAAATAATACCTAAACTGATAAATCACCATTACACAATTAAGAATCAGCAAAGCTAGATACTATCAATTTTTGTTATTTTGTAACTTCATATTTTTTTTTTGAAGTGAATCTACGTTGTTTTTGTAAACCAGCATGTTGGCTTTAAGAACCAAACCCAATTCTCATAACTTGAAAATTATAAAAGGTTTGATAAGCCAAAGATATCAATTGAGAAAGCTCCACTCGACCTCTAAACTCTATTTTAATCAACAAAAAACAGAAGGAAGTGATAATTCTGACGAAAGTAACGGAAAATCATTGAAAGTCTCAAAGAGAATGAGAAGAGAATTCAACTTGGCATTAATTTCTGGTTTATTGTTAGCGACTTCTTACATATCAATAACCAATAAGAATCTATACTCTGATTCTTTACCTTCATATCAGTCAGGAAATAAACCTGACCAAAAAGCTGCTCCAGGAACCAATCAATTTTTTTCAACATCAACCACAAACTCATTAAACAATGGTGGAAGTGGTGCACAACAAAACAAACAAGGCATATATGTGTTGAATGACGAAGAAGTTTCCAGAAGATTAAGACAATTTGAAGAAAGCTACAATGTTAATAGAGGAAAGGGTGTGGTTAGATATGATATATCACAATTACCAAGTAATAATCCAATCGAAGATGATAGAGCTGAAAAGATTGTAGAAGTCCCTATTCAAGATAGACTGAATAATAATGAACGTGTGGAAACTGATTGGCATTTCTGGTCTATTTTTGATGGACATGCCGGTTGGAATACATCTGCAAAGTTGAGAGATGATCTTTTGGATTATGTGATTGCTGAGTTGAACGCTGTTTACAAAGTTAGTGACAAAAACCTAAGATTGATTCCTTCCAACGAAGTGATTGATAAAGCTATAAAGCAAGGCTTCTTGAAATTGGATGATGAAATCGTCAATAAGAACGTCCAAAAACTACTTGATAATCCTCATAACAAAGCTAGTGCAGCAGAACTATTAATGCCTGCCCTATCCGGCTCCTGTGCTCTAGTCTCATTTTACGACTCTCACACTAAGATCTTGAAAGTGGCAGTTACTGGTGATTCTAGAGCCTTGCTAGGCTCACTTAACAGTGAAAATGAATGGACTGTGACTGCGTTATCAGTTGATCAAACTGGTTCAAATCCTACTGAAGTTGCTAAATTACTGAGTGAACATCCAAACGAGCCTAACGTTGTTAGAAATGGAAGAGTTCTAGGCTCTTTAGAACCAACCAGAGCGTTTGGAGACGCTAGATACAAGTGGACAAAGGATATCCAAACCAAAATTTACAATCAATTCTTTGGAAGACAATCACCAGCAAATTTAAAGACCCCACCATACGTTACTGCTGAACCCGTCATTACAACTCATGAAGTAAGCCCTTTAAAACAAGATTTTTTGGTTATGGCTTCTGATGGATTATATGAAATGCTATCTAATGAAGAAATTGTTGGTTTGGTTGTGAAATGGATGGAAGATAAAAAGCTAATAAAACCAAAGAAATCATTATTAGATTCGATATTACCGAATTCTAAGGATAAGAAACTACCACAGGTGGAAGATATTACCTACCCTTCATCGCAAATGAAACAAAAGCAACCATTTAGAAGAAAGGCTGGCGCTACTAGTTATATTATGGAAGATGAGAATGTTGCCACACATTTAATTAGGAACGCCCTGAGTAATGGAGGCTCTAGAGAAGATGTTAACATGCTAGTCAGTATACCATCTCCTTTAAGTAGACGTTACAGAGATGATTTAACTGTTAGCGTGATATTTTTCTCTGAGAACGAAAAGCATACTTCTTCAACAGGATTATTGGAGATCAACAAAGAAGCAACAAAGGGTGGATTGGATAACGTGAAACCAAAATTATAGTTGTAGGTTGATCGATTTTGAACTGCTTGCGTCTGGATACTTGGTATAGTTTAGTTTGTCTATATTTCAACTTCGTATAAATATGTGTTTTCATTTGAATTTTCCTGCTTTGTTAAGTATTATTTTTGAATTTATTTTACCTTTTTTTTAACATCATTCATATTATCTTGTCTGTCACAGAATTGATTAGATTGTTTAATATATCTACATCTAGCACCCGGTTTCGGTATGAATTTAAGAAGCACGTATCGTTATCTTAACACACCTACTTTTAAGAGCTTTTCGGTTTTACAAGAGACTGAGAAAGGAAGAAAAGTAGAACACACTTTAAAGTTAAAAAAAGAGATAGTAATGAAGCATATATAGTAGTAAGTCAGATAAAACTCCTGCACCCAAAAACAAAGATAGAAAAAAACATAAAACTGTAAGGAAAAAGATTATTAAAATCAAAAACACGAAATAATAACAATGATGATATTCCGGAATTGAACTGAAAATCGCTTCAATTCAAAAGACAAAAAAAATCATCAAATCATCGTTAGTCAAGATAACAAAAGTAACACATGAAAAAAAATATAGATAGAAGAATGATTATTAAGAAACAATTTAACAAGCACAATTACCACCACCAACACTTGAATCCACAGGAGCATTTAGGTCTATTCTGTTATTAGCTGAGCCCTCGTTAGAATCTAGTCCTTGATCAGGTTTTTTACTTGCGCTATCCGGAATCTTTGAGCCTATAGCCATGAACACATCATTGACATTGAATGCTGTTTTTGCAGAAGTTTCAAAAAACAGTAACCCTTCTTCATCAGCGAGATTTTGACCTTCTTCGGTGGAAACGCTTCTCTTTCCGTCCATTTCCTCACCGGTTTCTTCATCGATAACCAAGTCGTACTTGTTACCGACTAAAGCGATGACTATATTCTTTGAAGCTTGTTCATGAAGCTCTTTCACCCAGTGTCTAGCCTTGATAAAACTTGCCGGTTTAGTGATATCGTAAACGACAAGGGCGGCCTGAGCATTTCTGTAATACAATGGAGCCAAGTTGGCAAATCTTTCTTGTCCCGCTGTATCCCAAATTTCAAATTTAATAGTTTTCGATCCGATTGTACAACGTTGAGTTAGGAAGGCGGCACCGATTGTTGGCTCTTTGTTTTCTTGAAAGTCATTGGAGACAAATCTCAACACTAAAGAAGATTTACCGACAGCGGCTTCACCTAATAGAACAAGTTTGACGGATGTTTGCTTTGTAGTCATTATTATTGTATATGTATATAAATATTTATATGCGATTGATATATGAAGCTTGGATAAAGATAGTTTGTACTTATAAAGTTTTGAATGATCAGCAAGAGATATAGGAAGCGTGGCAAACGTTTGCTGGAGTATTCAGGTTGAAAGAAAAGAAAGGTTGAAAAGTTTACTGCTTGACCACTAAAATTTGAAGCTGCCGGATATAGGAAAAATGCAAAACAATTAAATTCCGGTTGGTGTTGTTGTCAGATGAACTAGAAACAAGTTTAAGTGCTTTCTTAAATGACCCGTATATACCTTGTACGAAAGTACGCTCTGTTCCTGGCAATTTGATCAGTATGGCTTACTTTTAGCTCTGCCTCCTAACTTTTAAGAGAGAGAGCTGCTGACCAGTGCTGGGAAGTGGCAGATGAGCATCACTATTAAAATGTTAGGTGATGTATTACATAAGAACTCGGTATTCTATTTCCTCTGCCTTACCAAATCTTCGGTCGATTTTATTATTTATAATATGTTTGGTATTATGTATAGCTGGCTGTACTGCTGATATATTATTAGTCTAGGAGAATATTTCACATTCTACTAGAACTTTGAAGGCACTGGATATGAAGTATATTTTATTAAAATATTTTAACAAACTCGAAGGTGGTACATCGAAAGCTGCTTTTATTATAATTGAATACTTAGTACCAATTCGTACATGTAGAGCATTGCTCCTAACCGGATTATGTAATGAATTATATAACAAAAGGCGCGCGCATCTTGTTGGTATCTCCTCGGTAAAAGCTTTTGAAGTGTCCCAAAAGGGTAATTATTGGGATACTCAACTGTGGGAATTGAAACAAAAACAGGTCAAGTTATAGATTACGATAGCATATAGAAGCTGATCTGAAAAATATATAAAGAGAATAATATATATTTTTGAGCTTTCACTTTCTTCTAAAAATGCAGAAAATACTTTGAAGGGAGGAACCTGATTGCTCACTCTTCCACTAACAGTTAACTGCTTTTTTAATCTTGAACATCAACAATGTTTAAGGTTAAGAATTTCACTAATCAACTATACGTTCCTTTGTCCCAAGGAGAACGGAGCTACCAAATTATCCAGCTGCCAAACGGTATTGTTACTATTCTTATATGTGATTCCAGAGAGCAATTAGCCTCCTGTTCGTTATCAGTTGCTACCGGCCATCATGCTGACCCTGATAATATTCCTGGTTTGGCACACCTTTGTGAACATATGATCTGCGTTTGCTCTAGTGAATACCCTGAAATTGATCTCTACAAAAAATTAGTTATCCAGTCCGGTGGTTCATTGAATGCTGTTACTGTTGCAGAGAGAACCTCATTTTATTTTGAAGTTCCCACTGTCAACGATATTGAAGAGTTGGGAGAGCCTGTATTTTCGTTTTTATTGAAGGTATTCTCCTCTTATTTCAAAACTCCATTGTTTGATCAAAATTATACCAATCGAGAAATAATGGCAATTGAAGATGAACACACCAAGAATCGTTCTGCAATAAATAAGCTAACCTATCACGGGCTAAGACTGCTAGCTAACCCGGACCATCAATTTCATAGATTCTGTACCGGAAACTATCACACATTACATGATAGCTTGCAACAACAAAAGATTAATATCCGAGATGTGCTTCTGAAATTTTTTACTGAAGAATATCTATCGTCAAAAATGACTCTAGTTATCAGGGGACCGGAATCTCTAAATATATTACAGAAATTAGCCATTGCAAACTTTTCAACAATTCCTGTACAAAATGAAAACTTTTTAAAACTAAATTTGTTTCGTAATTTTAAAACAAAAGAGAAAGTTGAATTAAAAAATGAATTAGCCGAATTTAATATTCTTGAAGATAGTTGGAGCCAAAGATACAAAGTAGAAGCTTTTGATAAAAACTATGCTGGGAGAATGATTATGATTGACAATAAGACTTCTCAACCAGTTATGAGGATGATATTCCCAATTCAGAAACAATTCAATGCTCACTTATCAAATGTACAAACGGAATTATTCATGGATCTTTTTTGCAGTATTTTAGGTGATGAGTCTACTACCTCAGTTAACTCCATTTTCTTCAAACTTAATTACATCTTGAGTGTAATAACATTTAGACCACAAATATCATGCAATGACAGAGCACTCGAAATACAGTTTAACTTGACCCCACCAGGATCGAGAAATATTCAAACTATGTGGACAATATTTTTTGATTATATAGAGAAAGTTTTCAACGATACTGAGAAAAACCTAAAAAGATTGGCAAAGTTGATTTCACAATACAACGGAATTGAGCTATTCAATTTTCTATATGATGATCTTGATCAACAGGCATCCATTGAGTGTAGAGATCTGGGGACTACATTACTCTGTAATTTGAAGAATCGTAGCAAATGGTTAGTTAAGGGTTCTCCATGTTGGGATTTTGATATCGAAGGCTACAAAGGGGCTTACAATGAAAGCCCTGATGCCAAAACTTGGTGGATCTCTCAGGCTACCTTCTTTCAGCGACTCATTAGACAGGCAATCAGGCCCTCCAATATGGTAGTTTCATATATAGCACAGGACACTGCTTTTAAAGATTTCATAGACACTCAAGGCGAGTGGCAACAAGATCAGTTCTTTGGTTTCAATTACAAAGTTTGTGAAGTACAGTTCGACAGGGTAGACCATTCACAAACAATTTCACTTCCAAATCCAAATTTGTTTTGTCCTGAAGATATTGATAACCAAACCAAACTTTTGAAAGAGGTAGCAAACATTACCAATGAAAGTTCTGCTATTTGCTCAATAGGGAGCATCGGTCCTGTTAAGAAACCTACCTTGGTTCTTTACAATAAAATGTATCAGCTGTGGATTAAAAAGGAGTCCATAAGTTTTTCAAGAGGCAAAGCGTTCCTAAGTTTAGAGGTGACCAACACCAAATTGCTACCATCTGTCGCTAATACCTTGTGTTTAGAGATTTTAGTGGATATAGTGAATCAAAGACTAAGAGAGATTCTTTATCCATCATTAGAACTGAGATATAGCTATGATCTCATCCCATCGTTAAAGGGTGACGTTGGAGTTGTAATTCATGTTTCTGGCCCAGCGGGCAAGATGTATGAACTTCTTTCCCTGGTCGTCTTAGAGATTAAACTGATTTGCTTGGATTTTGAAAAGATCGTGAACCCTGAAAGCTTCAGACAGGCTAGAGTTCGTACAAAACTGAAATACGAAACTTTAAATAACATACAATCTTATGAAATTGCAAGCCTTGGTCTAATGTCTGTTTTGGAAGAGTTTACATGGTCACTGGATGATAGATGTGAGTGTCTCGAAGAATTGGAAATACAAACAATGGCACTATTTGTCAAAAATGTGTTTGATACCTGTTATGTAAGTGCTCTGCTGCAGGGTAATGTCAATGATAGCAGCTACAAAAGTGATATAATCCCTATTTTGAAAGGTATCATTTGTACATTCGACAGAAAAGATTTTGTTTCTCCTTCAACTATCCTTTTATCCGAGGGTTCCAACTATGAAATCCATAGATCTTCACCAGATTTTACAAATGCATTAGTTTATTACGTACAAATGGGATTGAGAAATGACGTTTATCAAAGTACACTAA
The DNA here is from genome assembly GCA_030556425.1 of Ogataea ovalis. NCBI lineage: Eukaryota > Fungi > Ascomycota > Pichiomycetes > Pichiales > Pichiaceae > Ogataea > Ogataea ovalis. Next base: position 219,763 of record JAKTTZ010000010.1, read on the forward strand.
CCCGATTATTGGCATTTATATTATCAACATCGTTTACATCCAAGCTCAGAAGTCAATACCAACTAGGATATACAATCTTAGTTGGATTAAGATCTTTAAGAGAAACTATTGGTATTCACATAACGATAATGAGTGGTGACAATTCTTCAAATAGCTTGGATTCCAAGATAGATTTCATAATTATGGAATGGTACAAGGAATTTACCCAAACGTTAACACCAGAATCATTTGAAAATTTGTATTTGAAAAAGTTTATTGGAATTTATTCTAACTCAAATCATCAGAGCAATGGCATGAGTAGTTTAACAATGGGTGCTGTCGGTTTAAAGCTAGGATCAAGCATTATCGTCAAGCAGCATCAAGCATACTGGGAACAGATCATGAACTGTTCGTACAGGTTCTCTTCTGATTTATCTGGTGAAGATTGCATTGATTTGTCCATAATAAGAACCTTATCCTTGGAAGAAATGTTAAAATTTATTCAGAAAAGGTTTTTACCCACTTCCATTAGTAGATCTAAACTCTCAGTCATGCTCAATACCAAATCCTCTAAGGAAGACATTGAAAATATGATGTGTCCAATTAGATTGTACTTGTTTTTGACGAACGCTGGTTTACCTATAAAGAAAGACAAACTCAATGAAATACTTGAAAAAGCAGGTGACTCCAAGGCAGCTTTGACTAAAGAATTAATAAGGTACTGTCAAAGCAATGGAGGCTCACTAAAGTTGATTTCTGCCCTTCTTGGGAAAATGTCCAAGAGTCTGCTTTCGCCAAGATCTCCTGCCTCGCTTATGAACAATTCAGATTGTCAAACTGCAACCAAACCAATAAACATACAAGATATTAAAGGGTGGCAAAAGGAAATGCAATTTTACAGAGACCCCAACAATCTTGAACAGAGGCTAAAAGATTTGCAGCTCAAATGAGCTTCTCTTTATTTTTTTCGATATATATTTATAAATATTCATTTTTAGAAAAGATGATGGAATAAATAAATAATTAAACTACTTCTATATCTTTTGACAAACCCAGAATTCGCACTTGTAGTTCCAAACACCTAGCGCTTTATCATCACTACCGTACGTTGTTTCGATCCCTGATTCGTTTTTAATAAACCGGAATCCTATTGACTCAATCAATTGAAGAAGATCTTCTCGCGAAAGTTCCAAACCTCTCAGTGGTGTGACTACTTGCTTCTGATCTCCTGTGACAGGATCAATGATGACTGAGTTGGATACAGAATTGTCATCTTCGTAATGCCATAGCAGGGGTCCAAAGTTGATCCAATACCCGTCTTTTTTCATTGTGTGATGTATTGACTTTAAGTAGTCAACTATGTTCGACGATGTATCTAAGAAGAAACATGTAGCGACAATATCGAACTTGCCACCGTTTTCAACTCTAAAGTAGGCAGCCTGAGCATCGTTGGTGTATGTTTCTGAAATTTTGTTTAAATCTGGAGGTCCATACAAATCTACAAAGGATCCGGCTACCATTGACATCAAATCACCAACGGGTATATCAGGATATTCTCTGTTTATAAAAGATATATCACCAGGATTAAAATCTGGTATATAAACTTGTCGTAGTTGGTCATTTCTCTTGGCGACGTTTGACGATTTATGTATGAATGGACAAATGACGTAGTTATTTTCACAGAATGATGAATTTAAAATGAAACTGGAGTTAAGTAGCATATGATATGAAAATTCGTTCCCTTGCGTTTTAAAACCTCTCCTCACAAACTCAATCACCAATCTACCAAGTCCGGCGCCTGGTACGAGTACTTCCAAGTTTTGTCTCTCAGGAACAACTGGAAAAAGTGCTTCACATTCCTTCAATATCCTACCAAATGACTCTTCTCTTTCGCTTTGCCCTATTGATGACCATTCGCGGACAGCTTGGATCATAATCCCCCTAACTTTATCTAAATCTTGATAAGAGCAGTCAAACCAGTCTTCAGGATTATCTGACTTGGCTCCCCAACTAGTGGCAACTGTCTTAGCAACCTCTGTGAAAAATGCTTCATTCAAATCAATTGAATGATCGAGCTTGCTGGTGTGCCCTTCATACCATGGCAATAATTGTTTCTCAGTCTCAGTCAACGAGTCCCATTTCAACTTCCGAGGTTTAACAATCTGGTCCTTTGCCCACGATGAGTACTTAAATTGTGCCGTTAGCACCGCCGTGAGAGCCTTGTACTCATCCATATCTTTGGCATCTTGATCTAAGCCATCCATTTTTACTAATGGGAAAAAAAAATTAATGATAGGGATAACAGAATCGTGCTAAACCGTGCAAAGAAACATATCTTATGGAACAACTCTTCGGCATCGGCACCAAAATAGGCTAGGAACATTTTGCTTTTTTGGTTTCCATGCCAACAAATTTATCAATAGGGGTAGTTACACTGCCACATTTTTGATTGGCTGGGTGGCTAAATAAAATCTTTTCAAATATCACGTGATCAAATTATGCCATACATTTAGTTAACTGGCATCTTGGGCTGTACGTTCTCTTTTTCAATAGTTCTAGCTCCTGATCAGCTATTGTTGTATAAGGTATTCAGTTGTGACTCCTGCTTCTTGATAGTGGAGCCTTTGACCTTAAAGCCTGTCCGGACTTTTAGATAGTGGTACGTCCTAAAAAATCTAAAAAATGATTCCTTTTTTGTTGCAAATGATAAAAAATGGGCACTATTATTTTTGGGAAAGACTATCAATGTATGTGTAGCACAAATAGAGTCGTTTCAGATTCCTTTAAAAAACTTGAAACGGTTGCAAGTTGGACCTTTGGTTGACTGAATGACTTCAGTTTTCAAATTGGGTCGATAAGTGGTCATAATTATGGTCCATTGTTAAAGAGCGCACTGCATAATGCCAATGGCATCTTTTGGAAATTGTGATAGTTTTAACATACAGATATCAAGACAGAGATCACTGATTCTAATTTGAATACAACACGTTTAAATCCAAATAGAAATTTATTATCGTATCAGCATAAAACAATCGGTATTTCATTACTTTTTGATAGCCTATGAGACAACTGGCTGATCCTCTTTTCGAAAGACAATGTGCTCACTTCTCCCCGGAAGAAAACCTGCTTAGGTAAAACAATAATTGGAAAGGAATACTGTGTCTGGAATCATGGGGGACAGGTATATATGCTGAGCCATTACTGTACATATCAGCAACTGACAGTATAGGGAGAAATTACCGTACGGCATTATTATCTTTTTATTACAAAAGATCGACCACTCCGACCCTACTTCACTTTTGCATTACACTATTACAAAACCCACATACAATGAAATACCTTGTAAGATATAATCAGCCAACTAAAAAAATTCAATTTTAAATAAAAGGAAAACAAGAAATAAAAAACTCAAGTTATTTGTTTATAACACCGATGGTAATCAGACAGAACAGGACATTACTTTTCCTCTAGCTTTTCCTTCAATTCCTTGTTTTGTTCAATCAATGTTGAAACAAGGTCAGTAAGAGCGTCAATTTTACTAAAGATTTCGTAAGTTTCCCAAGAAACACCAGCATTTTTGCTCTCAACAATAGGTGGGATAAGTGAATCGACCTTTTCTGACCACGCTTTAAATCCTTTCGCAAATGATGGATCCTCACTCTCTGCCCTACGCTGTTGTCTTAATGAATCTCTCAACTGTGATCCATCTTCATCTTCCTCGTTGAAACCATCCTGTAGATCCCACTCAACATCTAATTCATTTTCATCGTCTGGCAGTTGCAGACTTCTGTTGTAAACAACTCTTTTTGCAACCTTAACCTCATAGCTGGCAATAAAAAGTAAAGCTGGTGCATAAATAAAGGTTAAAACCTTATCGCAAATTTCACCAAAGATTTTTTTGCTCAAAAATGGTTTCAAAGGAATGTCTAAGAGAAGGATTTCAATCAAGTTAAATGGAGGACAAAAGATTTTGTCATCAGGGGCTCTAATATATTTCAAAATCTTAGAAGAGTATTGAGCTAAGTATTCATCAGTAGAGTTGTCAACAACGTCAGCATAAGCTTGTGAGTACAAAGCAATTAGGATGTTCAAGAGAACTAGAACAACAATGAAGGTGAATGCATAGTATAACACAATACCGTATGGGTAAGCAAATCTTTCAACTGCAGAAAAGTCTGGACCACTTAAAACAGTTTGGAACATTGTGGTCAAAACAAAACTGGTTAAATCTCTTTTACCATCTGCTTGGTCTAAACCTAAAAATGCTTGCAAGAAACCAATCATGATAATACCAAGTAAGAAGAAAAAGATAAAAGATTCTTTCATCATCTTTTTAATGACAACCATCATGGCACCAACAAATTTAATAACATCTAAATATAGTAAGAGTCTAATCCACATAAATGGGGCAGCCAAGGACAATATTCTGTAAGACATGATGTCTAAATTTTCTCCTGTATCTGGCTTAGAGCTACTTTCACCTAAAGCTAAAAATCTTAAGATCATGGACACAATAACTATACCATACATAACATCATTAAAGACATTAGAGAACATCAAATAATAATAGCCAACATGATAAAATTTGATCAATTCATCTGCTACAAAGCCAAACGTGAAAAGATAATACAGTATTTCCAGAAAACCTAATCTAGTGCTAGACGTATCAGAATTAACTATGACTGTATATATAATTAAGTAGACAACAGAGAACATAATTTCTAAAATGTTTTGATATAGAGGAGTTCTCAATCTATCTGGGTCGAAGTGGTACAAGAACTTGGAATTTCCAGTACCTTTGTACAGTGCGTATTCAGAGGAATCGGTAGATGATTGAACGATCCAACCTCTCCATAGCCATTTAATGCATCTTTGATAGCCACCTGATGCAATTATCAATGTGCTATGCATATCAACAGCCAATTCGAGAGCATTCTCTGGATCACTGTCAACATCATGTAAGTTGATTGAATACCTGTGACAAAGCATAGATAAAAATAAGTATTTCTCATCTTTTTCGCTTTCAATTAAGATTGCTGCAATCTTTTCAGCTGCTAACATTCTAGAAGCGTATAAGGTATCATCACTCAATTCGTTTAACATCAAAGTCCAATACCAACCAGAGACTTTTAACAAACAGAAGATTAGACATGCTTGATATCTCTTTGCTGAGGAACCTTTACCTTTACCAGAACCACCAGCAGCTTCACGGACAGCTTCAATTACCCTTTGATTTAAAATAATAGAATCTTGACCAACGATTTCATTTTCCTCTAGTGGAATAGGAATGATTTTATCAATAAGATTTTTCAAATTGATCGCAATCCTTAAGACTTGTCTTGGAGATGGAGGTAAGTAGTCATTACACTCTTCATCTTCGAATGCAGGAAGTGATATCTCACCTAAAGGCATGATGATTTCTATAAAGTGCGTAAGCTTTACTGCAAAAAAACTCAAAAGTATGAATCAAATAGAAATGTAAGTAAAATAGCTGATATAAATATCAGCCTCGAAGAAAACCAACTCCTACTAAAACATTTGATCAAACAATAAACAAATTGAAATAACAGCAAACCCTGCAGGATACAGCAAAACCTGAAATTTCATCTCTCTGCAGGCTGGACGACTGCTTGCGGCGTTAGATCTGCTAGGGCGACCGGGACGTGGTTAAAACTTATAACATATGGAGCTTCGGCTACGTAGACCAAGAGAGTACCCATGCAATTTCCTCAGGACGTACACAAGTTTGTATCTACATACACATACGAATAAAGTAGGCAACCTGTTCTGCTCTTCTTTGGGCAGACTACAAATACTATATATATATGTAAGAAATCTGTGTGGCCTGCCCCGTACTGCCTCGCTCTCTCCACAGCAACTGAGAGGCTGACGGCTGGCCTGATTACAGCACGAAAGATACCTGGGACTACCAGCTTTTTAAGTTACTAACTAGCATGCATTCTAAAATTTGGATTAAATATGAACAAACACACTATTTCCCAAGTGACGGACGCGTCGAGAATCGAGATCCAGAGAGGGCCCGAAGTCGAAGAGGTCGAGATATCGTTATTGGGCGGATCTGTGGATGTGCGGCTATTATCTCCCACTGGCAGGCTGAGACCCAGCCGCTGGGTTGACCGCGTGCTTACAAGTAGCTGCCAGTACTACGTGCCTCACTAGGTGGCTTCTAGCAGTTTGATCTATAGAGCACGAGCGCCTCATCGCTGGTGTTTTGGCAAGGAGCAGTTTGCAAACGACGCTTGTGGCTGATTGAGACTGTTTTTGATGGACAAATAACGGTGTACCTTATCTTGAACTCACTAAAGGGAAACATACGGATTGTGTTAGTCTTCTACTTCTTCCAATTGTATTGATAATCAATGTCGTTTTTGGAATCTTTACCAACAAATCTCAAGATCCAGGTGCAGGACGTTGTTAGCGCATATCCTCCAAGCGAAGAAGTCTTCAAATCTTTAATTGACGAGCTAACGTCTACAAATGAAACTTCAAATAAGAAGCGAAAATTGAACAATGAAAATGAAGTGACTTTAACAAACACGTTTGACGAATCCATTCCTGAGTCGTTGACTGGTTGTCATATTATACTACAATTACCAGAGCTCTCGATTCAATCACCAGTGAGGAAGAAGCTTAACTTGGTGTTTGCTTGCTTTCCTGGTGAAAGAACACCATTTTTAGCTCTTACAAAGTCAATAGATTCTAAACCACAACTAATACTTAAAGATTTGTCGCCTACAAACGTCAAATTTGCCATTTGTCTGAGATATCCAGAGAAGAAAGCCTTAAGAAATTTGCTTATTGTATATGATCACAATATAGGCGACCAATATAAAAATGATCCTATTTTGATTCAGTTTAATTATGATTCACTAACTGAACAGTTTGGTCCTCTACTTGAAAAGACAGACTTAATTTTATATCTACAGAGGCAGTTTGAAATAATGGGTTTTAAATTAATTAACGGTGCATCCAAAGAATCAAAAAGTTTCCATGTTGAGGCCTATAAAGGGTCCAAAGAAGGTCACCTATACTTTTTGTCCAACCATATTATCTTTGGATTCAAAAAACCAATTCTAGTTTTCAAATCCACAGATATCGATTCTATTACTTACACATCCATTACTAGATTAACATTTAATGTGACGTTGCATGTGTCCGTTAAGGACGACGAAAATGAAGGTCAAGAACCAAAACTAGAAAAATTTGAATTTTCAATGATTGATCAGAAAGAATTTGAAAGAATAGATCAATATGTTAAAAATAAAGAATTTAGAGATAAATCAATGACAGACGAACTAAAAGCTCAAAAACAATTGAAGAATAATATTGAAAAGCCAGGTGCACTAGCTGAAGCTGCAAGACTAATACCTGGTGGTGAGCAGATTGTTGGAAATGAAGTTGGTGAAGATGATGATGAAGATGATGAGGAAGTTGATGGTGACTATGAGGAAAGTGAAAGTGACTCTGGTAGTGATAGTGATGAAGACGACAGTGGAGAACAAAATGGCGTCGATGCCGAACATCAGGAAGGAAACAACGATCACCGTAAGTCTTATCCACTTACAGAAGATACTAAGGATGAAAATGAATTCGATGATGCCGGGTTTTTGAACTTTAGCGGAGTCGAAGAGGATGACGAGGATGACGAGGATGAAGACGAAGAGGAAGAAGGCGACGACGAGGAGGATGAAGATTAAATGGAATGAAATTTTATTTATTATTATGAATTCCTTCACTACAAATTAGTCTCAGTATTATGTATATAAAGCTTTATATGCAGTGTAGATTTATAACAAGTTAACAAAATTATAAGTTAATAAATAAATAAGTAAAATAAATAAATAAATAAATAAGAGTTAATAAATAAATATAGTGTATCAAAATGGATCTAAAAACGCATTTGAAAGAAGAACTTATTCATTTTGCGCTATTTCCAATTCTGCTGCTCTTTGTCTAGTTTCTTGTAACTTTTTCAACCTCTTTTCAAGTAGTAAGTTGTTCTGATCAACCCAACCGTCAAAGAAGTAACCAAATCCAACCCAAAATCCTCCAGCATAAACATATCCTAATGGATAATATGATAATGGTGCTTGTCTCAATCCCAATTGGAAAGCTCTAGTTGCGACACCTATAAATTTAGTAAACTTGTTTGTTAGTAAATAAATCTCATGTTCGCATATTGGCGGAGTATATCTCTCTCAAACTAATGACTCTTAAACGTACCAAATAATGCCCATAATCCTAACATTGTCTTGTACTGTTTAATTTGATTTCAAGTAATATCTAGTTAGTGTACTAGTGGTGTTCGAAATACCATCTGAGTCTGTAAGTTGAGATTGAATATATGGGAACGTTTTCAGTCTGTCGCTTCCCCACTTTTGGAAAGGGCACAAGTTGCTGAACACGGTTGTATTATGGCAGCATTCGAGGGAAAAGTTCGCTTGGTGTTAGCTCCCTCTTTTCCCTTGTCTAATTTTAATTAATGCCTGTCGTTTTGTCTTCTTGAATGATAGCAAATCTTAGCAACATATATAATTGATAAACGATGTTTTTTAAACAAGGAGTTGAATTTGAATTTGAAGAAACTTTTGTTGAAATTAGAGGGAAAGATGTCTCTTTACCCACTTTTTTTTCGTATTTACTAGATTGGGCAGTTTACATTTCGATTCTGGTTGTAGCAGTTGTTTACGGGAGGCTGGGTATTCCTCGAGTATCAGATTTTGATATTACTGACCCCAGAATAATGCACATGTATATTCCAGAAAGTTCTTCTTTTGCAACTATTTGGGTTCTTGTTTTGGTGGGCATTGTTCTTCCTCTGGTATTCATAATTATGATCGGACTTTTTACTACGAGATTGCCTTTTCCTAGAAAGATATGGGATATACACTGTGCTCTACTTGCTATGTTAGGATCAATCTCATGTGTATTATTGATTGTTTGCGTACTCAAAAACTTTGCAGCTAAGCCTAGACCAGATTTTTTGAGTAGATGTGTCCCTTTATCCTTTAATTCACAACCAAGTGGTTCGTTAAGCACTTTGGCAGTCTGCATGAATCCAATTAAATATAACGTCTTTGAGGGGCTAAGATCATTCCCAAGTGGACATGCAGCCACTATTTTTACTTCATCTAGTATCCAAATTTGGTTTTCAGTTGCTAAGCTAAACGTTTTCGATGGGAGAGGTTTGGCTTGCAAGATTTTAATCTCCATTGTCTATCCTATAGGAGTAGCAACTACTATAAGCATTTCAAGGGTCTCTGATAATCGACATTTTATAACGGATGTAATTAGTGGTGCCATTTTTGGAATCGTGATTGGAACTGTCTTTTATCTTGCTTATTTCCCACTTCCAAGGTCTTTGACTAATTTGGGAAGAGCATATTTACCACGAAGATTTGGCGTAAGCGAACTTTTTGGTGGTGTGGGAGGGTTTTGGAAAATTGATGACTTGGATGGTGGATACATCGAAAGAACAGAAGTTCCTAGTCATTATGAAACTACTGATAATTCCTCTGTTGCAAATCAAGAAGACAATGAAAGGAATGAATCATCTGATTACAACGACCCAGAAAATGAAACTGAGGTGCCTCATAAAGAATTAAGGAATGTTAAAATAAATATGATTAGATTTGCAAGTCCCGAAGATATACCAAGTCCACCAAAAAAGATTGACTTAGTCGTTGACAAGAGAGAAGTATAATCATCAGTATAAAGGTGCAGTTCGAACGCTGGAATTTATTATCTTATGCCTATACATTATGTTTCAGTTTTGTTATATACAAATGGGTCCTCTTTTGTTTTTCCTTGTTTCTTTTGTCGTCTTTTTACTTGCCAATACAAAAACTTGAAAAAACAACTCCTAGTACTTCCTCGATACCAACTGTCTCTCCCGTAATCTTTCCAATACCTCCAATACTATATTTCAAACTTTCAGAAGCAAGAACAACATCTTGATCTTTTGCAAAAGTGTAAAATTCTTCAAAACCATAAAGAACATCGTTCCTTAAGATATCCTGAGCTCTCTTAGAGATAACAACGGGGTCATCTTTTTCAGTCCATGTTAAATCTTTGAATTTCGAGAGCAATTTCTGAATCAACTGTTCAATTCCTTCATTGCTGATACAACTAATAAATATAAAAGATTCTTTGGATATATTTAGTTGTTTTGCTAATCGTTCACATACCTCATTCCTTTTATCAATCGGTATTAGATCACATTTATTAAGTAAAACAAGTAGTTTTCCCTCATCTATCGTACTCAGCAATTGCTTTATATCATCAGTAACTTCGGATGTATCACATGGAACAATCAATAAATTTAGGTCTGCATTAACAACTTTACTCTTAGCTCTTCTGACACCTTCCATTTCAATCACATTACTTGATTCCCTTATACCCGCAGTATCACCAACAACAACTTTAAACCCACCGATATCTAAAGGGACATCAATTGTATCTCTTGTAGTGCCTGCAATATTACTCACAATTGCTCTGTCTTCATTCGCGATCACGTTCAATAGTGATGATTTACCAGCATTTGGAATGCCGAGTAAGGTCAATTTAATACCATTCATTAGGATTTCTGATCTGGTCAATTTTTCTAAATACTTATGAACTTCATTCTCCAATACACTTATATTGTGTTCTACCCGTCCGAGTAATGATTCAACTTCATCAATGTCATGATCTTCACCAAAGTCAATCACCGTTGTTAAAAGAGCATAGTTCTTTATAATTTCTTCTCTCCAATGATTAAACAATTTTTTTGTATCACCTTTCATTGAGCTTATAGAAGATAATCTTTGAGTTTCAGTCTCTGCATGAATCAAATCATTAATTCCTTCAACCTGCGTTAAATCTAATCGTCCATTTTGAAAAGCCTTTTTCGAAAATTCGCCAGGCTCAGCATATCGTATTGGAATACTTGGAGTATGCAAACTCTCAATGGCTTTTAATACTGATTTAATGACTGCATTACCACCATGAAGATGTATCTCTAAGAGATCTTCCCCGGTGTAAGAGTTCGGTCCTTGGAAATAAAGGAGTAATGCTTCATCTAGAAGAACAGGAGGATCTGATTTCGGTGAGAATAATTTCCTTAACGTTGCCTTTCTCACTTTAGGTTGATTTTGAGTTCTTGTTAATTCATTGTATATGCGTAATGATGCTTTCCCAGTTATTCTAACTACGCCAATGGCTGCTTTAGTAGGTGCGGTTGAAAGGGCGTATACCGTTGGGGTAAATATATCCTTTGAGGAGGTGGTTGCGATGGTTCGAAAATGAGGCTTAAATGGTAATACGCCTCTTGAGAGAAATCCGTGCCAAGAGTAAAATCTTCTAACAACTGACATGGGCGAATTAGATCTTTAAGTTAACCTGTATGAAAAACTATAAATCTGCGAAAAGAGAATTTGAATAGATTTGAAATAGACATTAAACCCGGTAATTGAAAGATTCCCCAGATTCACTTTTCAGGCGAATTAAAATTTTACCTCCCAGGTGCCGCGTGCACTGTGGTTCATTGAACCGGCTGACTCGCGTCGGAGATAGTTACTACCACGGGCAAATACGAGGCAAATGCAGCAAATGCAGTGCAGTGCAAAATACGATGATGCGCTTCTAAGAAAGTTGAGTCAGCAGATACAGTAAAGGTGAATATAATTATATGTAGGTAAAAATTGCAAATTTTTCGAATAGGAAAAAAAGGGAAAAAAAAGAAAAGAAGGGAAAACCGATCAGAGATATTAGGAGTAAGCACCGACAAGAGTAAAAAAAGAACGGAAGAGGCAAGGAAAACAAAAACCAGGTTAAACGAATGAGCGGACTTAATAAATAAATATGAAATGAAGGTAAGGAAATAGCCAAAATGAAGTGCAGATTGTATAAAGGTTCTAAAATTCCAATATAATATCTAGTAATAAAAAAAAAGAAACAACCATCAATAGCATTAAAATATTTTGTTTTTTATAAAAAAAAAAAGAAGAAAAGAAAAAAATTGTGTGCCTTTTTAAAAAAGGCATCTTCGATTAGAAAATTAGGTAACCAATTTTTTGTAAGTTTGGAATGAACTTTTGATATTTTTCGAAATAGTGAGCGACAGTAGTTGAATTAGGTATGAGCTTTAGTTAGCGTAAAATATTAGAATTAAGTAGTTAGTAATGAATGAAAAAATAAATAAGCCTGGGTGATACTGTTCTTTTTGAAGCTGATGGTAATATTCTCTCTTGAAAAAAAAATGATTAGAATGAGAAAAACAGAAGAAAACGGGATCTTCAATTGAATTAAAAAGTTATATTAAACAACCAAGCAACAGCCTGATTCAGGTTCTTCTTTCAGTAATAAACTTGCTCTAGTTGCTATTTCAAATACATCATCAACGTTTTCACCCGTTAAAGATGAACATTCAACATATTTTTTAGCACCAATAAATTTGGCTACTTTTTCACCTTTCTCCTTCGGCACATATTTGTCAAAATAATGTGGATCAGATCCATCGTCGATAGGTCTTAGATCTTTCTTTAATCCTACTAGAATAATAGGAGCATTAGGACAATATCTTGCAACTTCTTGAGCCCATTTCATACCAGCGTTGTCTAAAGAATCAGGGACATTCAAGGCAAAACCAATTAGAATGATATGAGCTTTTGAATATGACAGTGGTCTCAATCTCTCATATTCTTCTTGACCAGCAGTATCCCAAAGAGCCAATCTGACAGGTTTACCATCGACTCTACAATCAGTCGCATAGTTTTCAAAGACGGTTGGGTGGTACTCTGTTGGGAATTCACCTAAAGTGAACACATAAAGGAGGGATGTCTTTCCACATGCACCATCACCAACAATGACAATTTTTCTTTTGATAACGTTTGTTGTTGACATTATGCTTATTAATTATATCAGTGATGATTTTTGTTTTAGTTTTTGTTCGATCAATTAATATTGTGTCAGATTCTCTTTTTTGTGAGTAAATGCAATTAAAGTTCCAAGTGTATTCAATCTAACAAGAAAAGTTTTATATGGAAAGGTAAATGAATATGAAAAAAGAAAAAGAAGAAACAAGCTCTTGATTTGATTTTCTGCTTTTCGTGGTGTTCTATTTTTGGTATTAATACAAAGTATTTCCCTTAAGAAATAGCAGTAATTGGAAACAATATGTTGAAAAAATACAAGGATATATGTACTGCACCAATAGTGAATTTCTTCTGAATTGTTTAGTCGTTCGGTCTGTGAGAAAAATGAAACAAAATTCAGCAATTATATTCTTCCAAGAAGTGGAAAAAAGAGAGCAACAAAACAAAAAAAAACAAGGTAAATCAAACGAATAAAATTAGTTGATCGTTTCCAAGCTTTCAAGGGCTTTTGCTTGTCAAGCGAAGTCAGTTAATCAAAACAAAAACTTCCAGTCTGAACAAGATTATTTTGCAGAGACTAGAGTGCCTATAAAGTGTGATTGGAACACAGCCAAGTAGAAAGTTAATTAAAATAAAAATACACAACCCTAAGAAGATCCCTGTTCGAAGCCAACCACTTCTAACAAAAGTGTTGATGAACTGACAACAAGCACTTCAACGGCCCAATGCTGTATCCCCTGTCTCGTCTAAGTCTCGTCCCAATTCCCAATTTCCAGTTTCCAAAGCGGCTGCCCGCAGGCTCGCAGCCAGACAGAGATCGACGCACAGGAATTGCAAAACTGCAAATTGCAGTTGCAAAAATTGCCAGCGAATTGCAGCTATTCAACGTCGATCGTCTCTTCCCTCCCCCCTGTAATTTGAAAGAATTAGAGTTGGCGGCGGCGGGCCTACAGAATCTCGCGGTGGGCGCATCTCATCCCTGTTGTCTCCCGCTTAACTCTCCGTGCGCCTAAGCGGGCATGCCTCACGCCCTATTTTTATATTCTCTTCTATTTTTGCTTGCGGATCATTTGAATTTGTTTGTTTTGTTTGTTTGTTTATGTTTACTATGAAAATTTATTTTTATATCATAACAGCCTGTATATAAATATAATGCGTCGCTTTTTTTTTCACACGCCTTGTTTTGGATTGTTTGTTCGCTCGGGTCCTACTTTCTCCAATAAACGAACACCTTGTATCTTTTGAGTAGAAAAAAAAAAAGGGAGCTTATTACATTAAACGTAAAAAAAAATAAATTTCACTATATACGGTGAGTAAGGGAGCGTATAGAAGCGGCATTCGCTTACTCAAGTCGGGCCACAAAACGGTACGGCAATGGGGCTGATGATGTCAGGTAACAATAGCAAAAACAAAAGTGCAGAACACAATCAGTTGGGGAAAGAAATAAAAATCATATATATATATACATATATTTTATACATACGTGCACGGTGCACATGTCATAAGAATGCTGATGTTCATGTACAAACCATGTACAAACTCAATGTATATATAGATAAACCATAATACGCACGCGTCATATTAACGAAAACCTGTACCCCAAGTGTCCATGAATCCATTTGCCGTTGATGTTTGCATATTAAATGGAGACGAAGCAGGAACTCGAACACCAAGTAACGACGAATTGAATGATTTGTTCATATCCAATGTAGAGGATGAACCATTACCTAATGATTGATTACTTAAATTATTCAGTTGAGATAGCATCGATCTTTGTTGCTGTTGTGGTGGTGGTGGTGGTTGCTGAAATTGTTGTGAATTATCACCACCATTAGCTAATGAAATCTTAACAAAGATAGCATTACCCAAATCGTCAAATACAATCTCAAATGACACGCCAATAGTAGTACTCAATGGATAACTTAAAGCAAGGATGAATTGCTCAAATGTCAAATTCGGTAGCAAAGTTGATATTGATTGCCTAGTATAATGATACAATAATTGGCATGAGTAATATAAACCGTTCTCAGTAGGCAGTTTAGATGACACTTTAAAAGCCTCTATTTGAATTCTTTCATTGTTTTGCAAAGTCAATTCATTGAAATTAATAGTAGATCCAGTCAAACCCTGATCACCAGGCGATCCACCTGGACCTGAAATACTCGAATGGTTTGATCCCATCACATCTCTTTGTAGACCAGGATTAATTGGATTGGTACCTGTTGCAGTAGTGTTCCATAATGATGGGATAGGAGTAGTGAGTTGAGGTGTACTTGAAGTTAGTTTTGGAGTCAAACCCCATATTGAACTGTTACGGCTTGTAGCATTAGACCCTGGATCTGTAGTCTTTGACTTTTGAGTACCCCAAATACCCGAATCAGGTATTCCTACCACTTTTGATGATATATCATTGGCAAAAAATGTTGAATTGGATAATAGAGAAGACTGATTTCCCAACCCGAATGTATTCATAGCTGTTAAAGCGTTTGGATTACTGTTATTTCTTGACAAAAATCCATTTGAACGTTGAGATGGTGATGAGGATGATGATTGTGGGGGAGGTGAGTGTTGTTGTTTTTCAATTGAAATCGCCTGGTCATGTTGTAATTGTGGTTGTGATTGAGAGTGGAGTTGATGTTGATGTCTTATTTCAGGTTGAATTTGTGATTGTAGCTGAGGTGGAGATTGCGAAGTCGACTGAGATTGAGATTCGGATCGAGACTGAATTGGTACTTCATTCTGAGATTGGTTCACCAATGGCTGAGAATGTAAGAAACGTGAAGAAAATATAGAAGATGTGCCTGATTGATTACCAGTGTTTAATACGTTCGAACCAAGGCCATTACCGAGTTGTGTAGGTTGGAAAGGTGTCCAAGGTGAAGAGCTTGAGTTATTACCAGTTGGTAAACCTAAATCTAGATTTGGAAGAGAAAGATCCATAAGTGAGTTCTTAGGATATCCGAATCCAGTTCCATTCTCAATAGACGAAGATGGTAGATTTGAAGTTGTAGGCAAGAATCCTGGTGGCGGTTGAATCGTTGGGTGCTGAACACTTGGAGGTTGCTGATTGCCATAATTCATTAAGAATTGGCTCAATGTGTGATCCAAAAATGGTGGTTGCGAAGACTGTAATGAGCCCAGAGTCTGTTGTAATAAAGAATTTTCAACGCTTAGTGAAAGAGGAGGCTGAGGTTGATTAAGTTCCATACTATCTTTGGAAGCTTGTTGACAGCTTTCAATTTGCGTGTCTGGAATTGCTTTTTGTTCTACTTGTTGTTGCAACTTTTTCTGTTCATCTTGAAGTATTTCTTTTTCTCTTTCCTTTTCTTTTTCTTTCTCTTTCTCTTGTTCTAGTCTTATTTTCTCAGCTTGAAGCTTTTCTTCTTCCTTCTTTTTCATTTCCTCCTTCTTTTTCAACTTTTCTTCTAACTTCTTTTGATCTCTTTCTTCTTTTTCTTTCCGTTGACGTTCTTGTTCAGCCTCTTTTCTCTTTTTCTGTTCTTCCTTTTTCTTTTTCACTTCCTCTTCTTTTTTCTTACGTTCCGCTTCCTTTCTCTTACGTCCTTCTTCGGTTTTTCTCTTTTGTTCATCTCTCATCAACCTTTCGTGTTCAAGCTTTTCATCCATCTTTCTCTTTTTCTCTTCTTCTTTAGCCAATTGAAGTAACCTCTTCTTTTCTTTTAATTTCTCTTTCTTCTTTTTTTCTTTCTCCTCTTTTTCTTTCTTTCTTTTTTCTTCAGCTTCTAGTTCTTCGATCAATTGTCTCGTACTATCCTCTGCAACTTTTTCTTTATACGCTGACATCAATTTCATTCTAAGTATCTTTGAAGTAATCAGTTGAAGCATTTTGTAAGTCTCCTCTAGTCGTCTTTCAGCGTCATCTTCTTCCTCCTCTTCGTCATCTTCATCTTCATCGTCTTCATCTTCATCATCTTCATCCTCATCTTCGTCTTCGTCGTCTTCTTCTTCATCGTCTTCATCTTCTTCATCTTCATGGCCACTTATAGAAACATCTTCTTCGTCCTCTTCATCATCGTAATCCTCTTCATATTCTTCATCCTCCTCCTCTTCGTCACCATCTTCCTCTTCTTCTTCTTCTTCGTCGTCGTGGTTATGATAATTATTCTGTTTTCCAACTTTTCGTTCATATTCGTGAATTGATTGATTAGAGTTTAAATGCTCGTTGTTACTATCATGTAATGACAATTTAGCGGGGCTGTTTTGTAACTTCTCTCGTCCATGTCTCTCTGTATCAAGTTGTTCAACCATATCTATGAATTTCTTACCCTCATTTTTGAGTAAATCTTCGGCAACCGATTTAACATCACTTGAATGTGCCGGGTCAAGTCCCTCAATAGCATGGTTATCACTTAATATCTGATGCAATTGTGATTCAGGTTGCTGTTGATGATGAATGCCCAACAATGAATCTATTAAACTTTTATTGACCTGTGGTTCATCTTTATTACCGGTCGCTAATCGCTTAACATTATAATAACCATAATAAAGTTTCTCAAGTTCTCTTTCTAAGGTAACTTTTCTATTGCCACAAATTTTACAATTCCAACTAACCTTTTGTTCTTCTCTAACGACTTTCAAAACTTCATCTTTACTGATTTGAATGATCGACAGTTTGCGTTCTTCTGGGAGATTAATCCAGAATTTTTTAATTTTCTCTTTTTCCTCTGGGTTAGTATTGGAATTCCACATGTAATTTCCAAATACCGGATTTTTGGAATGTTGTTGAATAATCTGCTGTTGTCGTTGTAGAGCATGTTCATCGGATCTTTGACGATAATTGTGGTTATGATTATGATTATGATTGTGCATATGATAGTCTTCTTCTTCTTCCTGATCCTCATCATGCAGATGATGATAATGATGGTGGTGGTGATGATGATGGTGAGGACAATTGTTATCATGGTCATCATCCTCAGTCATGTCAATGGAATGTTCATCGTCGTCATGATCACATTGGTGATGTTGTTCCCATCTTTCGTAGGCATCTTCCACTTCATCGTAGAAATCTTCATCAAATCTTTCTTCATCATTTCCTTCCCCATTATGGTAGTGAGAATGATGTTGATTATGGTGATGATGCTGATCTTCTTCCGTCAATTCAGTGACTATCACATCACCATTCGGACTTCTCTTTATCACCCGCGATGTTGGATATTCAGCAGAAGTATCATTAATCTGCACTTGTAAATTCATATCGGTATGTTTTGTACTAGTGGCTGTGGTTATCTTCTTCTTCTTACTTTTCTTCTTACTCTTTTTCTTGGGCTGTAATGAGTGAAGATCTTGTGTTATTGGCTCCGTGAAAGGTTTTTCACCGTTGGCAGAATTGACTGACATTTTATGTTTAAGATTCTATATATATTGTGTTAAAAAATCCAATTTGTCGTATGATAAACCCAATATGGTCTTTATTTTTAAGACTTGTTGCAATGATAATAAATATCAAGTTAGGTGACATACAACTTTATTGATGTGATTGGACAAGGCTTCAATGAGAAATAGTTCTTTAAAATTTGGTCCACTGTATTATGATGTTTCAAAATCAGCTGGGGTAAAGTAAAGAAAAAAGGAAACAGAAAGCCAGATATAATACAAGTATATGTCAACTTATTTTTGCTATCTAGTTTATATAAACACAAAAATAAAGAAATAGAGGGAGTTTCTGGTACTCGTAATATTGATTAGTCCTTTCTAGTCGGAAAAAAAGTGGAGATTAAAGCTGGATGTTTGAGAGTGTTGGTTGGACAACAAAGCTTTAAAATTTGACTATATTCAAGTAAAAATTCACCAACAATGAATAACAAATTGGAAATAATATATTCTGATATTACCGATACCTTTATGAATAGACTTTGGATCTTTTTACCCAAAATTGTTATTCGTTTAAGCCAGTTGAATTAATCAAGGCCTTCCCTTCCCTCCATGGAGCTCACTCTCTCACTCACTGGCTCTCACTCACTCTCTCGCTGGCTCACACATTCAGCAAACCTTGAGGGAATCAATGGCGGTTGGGCGATTACATAACGGGTGCGCTTCCACGGTGCCTTGCGGATGCTAGGCCGGCTCGGCTCTGTGTTCGTACGGGCTGCCTCGCTGCTGTCTGGGGCTGGGGCTGGCAGCTTGTATGCCTTGCCTTGCTTGCTTGTCTGCCTAGATTCACTTCTGTTTTAGTCGTTTGTTACAGGTTCACTAATAGTTGTGAGAGAAAGCTGTGGTTTTCAAGTATACTTGGGGGGGAGGCAAAGAATTGTAACATACAATTCCCTCCTCTGAAATTCTGATTATTATAAAACTATCAAATTATCGAACTATATAACTCATCACCGGGATGGTGTTCAGTATTTAGGCGCCCCACTTAGTCCATTTCCATAGCGACTCCTTTGGGTTAACCACTTCATCTTCATTCTTTGAGAAAGCCAAGCCCTTATCAATTCCAGCGGCAATGAATGTTTGCAAATAGAAGAAGAAGTCTTTGAAATCGAATCCTTTGGCCCATCTTTGTTTAGCATCTGCCAATGTATCCTCATATGAAACGTATTCACGCTTTAAGGTGACGTTATGTGAAGCTTCATAAGTCTTTAAAATGTCGTCCTGAGTAACCTTGTCAGAAGATAATCTAACCTTATCAGGAAGCTTGGAGTAGTCACCATGGGTAGCAAGAGAAGCAATACTGTTAGCAACATCTGGTAAGAAAGAAATGTCAAATTTAGTTTTTGGATCACCTCTGATGATTGCAGTTTTGGTTTCCTTGTTTAATCCAACAGCATCGAGCCATTCAAACAAGAATGTTCCTTTTGCGGCAAATAATGAAGTAATCACATCAACTGTTTTGATGCCTGCAGCTCTAGCTTTTGCTGAGTGGTGTGCCTTTGCATCCAAGAATCCGTCGATGACAGTACTTGATTTTTCAATTTCTAAACCAAATTGACTTGGAATATATAACTTCAAATGTTTGGCATAGTTAAACTTGATTAAGGCATCTAATGGACCATCTAAATCGTGATGTGGGCCAAGGTTAATTAAAACATCGACACCATTCAAAGCATCCTTGAATGAATCGACATCAACAATGTCACCCTTGTAGTATTTAATGTGCTCGGTATCTTTATACTTGGAAGGGTCTCTCGTAATTGCCCGAATTGGGAAATGAACCTTGCTGGCAAACAATGAAGAAGTTAAGGCAGCGATAACTGGCTTTCCTAAGAAACCGTTTGTACCAAGAACTGCAATGACTGGTTTATTTGATGAAGAAGACATAATTTATAGATTTCAATTGATTCGAAGTAAAGTTGTGGATCTAGTAATAATAGAAGGAAATACTTTCGGACTTGATGGTAGATACATAAAAAAAGGCTTAAGCAGCAGACGAGTGAGTAGAAACATAGGAATCATCAACTATATTTATACTGCGTTAGCTGCCCTATGATTTGTAATAATTGACCATTGATCACCATATCGAAGTGTGGATTCAGGTGATTAAAACTATGGCATCGTACAGTTAGTGGTTGTTGTAGGTTTCACCTGATTTGTCATTCCTCAGTTTTCAGTATGTTGAGCAATTAGTAATATTACAATTACACCGCCGCACAGTTGAACCCATTTTACTTTATTCACAGATTCCTATTACTATTATTATACCCATACCCCTGCTTTTATGCCTACAGATGTACCAACGGAGTTTACGATGAATACTATAAACTATGGCCCATATTCAGTACTCATATATGATATGGGGCTGAACGGATAGCTATAAGTAGGCGCTTGACGGGTACAAATATGTCAATGAAGAGCATTACATATCAATCTCTATAACTTCTCAATTTGACAAGTTTACCGACTTCTTTAACTATATACATACATTAGTAAAATCATACAATGCTTCTTGTGTTAAAAGCTTCGTCTGTTTAATGTATATGTCAATTGATCAAGCTTTAGAGGGCGAATTTGTTGATTGGGCTGAATCAGGAGTAATTGGTGCAAATGAGACGGGTTGTGTAGGATCGTCCTCACTTTTATTTCTATGAGAAATCCCCACAATTATTTCTTGGCTTACTAATTTTTGCATTCCGACATTACACTTGAACTTGAACATCAAATCATGTGCACCCAAATCGTTTTTCAACAATTGATCGAACAGATATTAGGGAACGTAGCTTGGAGCAAAAAAAATAAAATGATGTTACTAAAAAGTTAAAATTGGGAATTACGGAGTAGCAAGTGGCAACTGGCAGGTGGCAATTGCCTCATGGTATAAGGCAATGGTCAATTGAAACTGGAAATTGTCAACACTGAAACAAATATACAGACGATAATTCCTAATACTTTACTGGTATACAGTGTGTGACAAAGCTGTTAAATAGAGAATCAACAAGATTCCTAATTGTGAGTCTTTTTTCAGACTACGAAGACCCTACAATTCTTCGTTCCAATATCTTATCATGGGAGGAACGGAAATCTGATCCCTGCTTGATATATGATGTATGATGACAATAGATTGGGAACCACTCCGATATATGTGCCAGACAATACTCTACTCCACCGTTTCCAAATACTTTTGCAATTATAGTTCCGTACATTAGCCTTTCTCTGGTTCCCCCGCTCCCCCTTTTTAAGAATGTCGAGTAGCACGTTATACCAAATTGCAGTAATTATACGAATTATAATAGTTCCTCTTTTTTTGTAGTCAGTGGAAAAAACGAGAAGTTTTGTCTACAAAGATTTTGGATAGATAGACAGTGCTGTTGGTCCCGTTGTGGGTATCTGATTATAGCTCCTACTGTTCAAACTTCCCTAAAAACTTACCATGCTTGGCAAAGACTGAACAGTCAAAAATTTGGAGCAGATGTTCCTTTTTATTTTCATCACAAAAATACAGCAATTGAATTATCCAAATACAAAAAGCAACGAAGATGAAAGAAAAAAAAAGAAATGCGACTTTTGAGGATCGAACTCAAGACCTTAAGAACTTCAGTCTTACGCTCTCCCAACTGAGCTAAACTCGCTTAATTGTTTATTTTTTAATAGAAAATTGACCGGTGTTTTATTCATTATTATTCAAGGTTTTTTAAAAAAAGCAAGATTTTTTCTATTCTTAAATGCAGATTTAGCCCATTTCTCTATCCTATTATACTCTATCTATATAGCGCATGTTTTACACTTTTGCTAAAGAATAATTTCAAATTAAATATTATTTTTTTTCATATAAAATATTAAAATTTTATAAACTATTAAAAAACAAAAAAATACATAGTTAGTTAGTTAGTTAGTTAAATAAAGAATATAGACTCCAAGGAATTATTGCCTTCCCTGATAAAGAGGATAAAAACACAGAGAATATAGAATGAACTAACTAACAAACTAACTCCAATGTATTCTGGTATGACATCCTCAAGGAGCAGGAAAAGCTAAGCACCTAAGCTAGTATAAAGATATTTACTGATTAGATTTCATTTATAAAAAGTTGGTTTTGGTCGAATGATTGAATTATATATAGAATAATGCCATCTCAGATAATGATAATTTGGAATTGCATCAATACATAAATAAACGGTACCCAAAAATATTCTCCCCCACAAGGAGAAAATAGCAGTGTATAAATATATAGAATATAGAACTCAAGCTAAGGATCCTTCCATAAAATGGGATAAAACTATCGAAAATATAGATCTAACTAACTAATAAAGTTAAAAGCAATCAACCAATTGGTTAAAATGGAAATAAAAAAGAGAAACAGCCTTCAAAAATCTAAGGAAGGAAACTATTTTTCAGAACTGGAAAAGAACGATAGCACTATTACCATTAATATTTTATCATTTAATAGAGATGTAAGAAAAAATTGTGAAAGCTCCTAAATCAATTGAATGACTCATTCGTCGTAGATATATTTCTATATTAGCTGGACTAAACTAAATGACAGAAATTCAGCCAACGAATAGACAAAAAAACTTGTCCATTTTATTTAGAGGGGAGCCCAGAACTCCAATTTTTTCGTCTGTCTCTCCTTGCTCAAACCCTTATATGATTCTCCCTGTTCTCATTGGGACGAGATTGATTCTTATGTTCTTTCTTTTAGACTCATAAAAATAAAGTATACTATAGCCTTTATGATCGTGAACCAAATTCTTGTTTATTCGAAAGAGTATTGATCTAGCTAGGCCCTCAAACACTATGTAGAAGATATTTACTTTCTTCGCGTCGTATACAATACATGCTTTTCTATTATAGGGTGGTTTATGCCATAGACGGAAGAAGAATTACGCAGGACAGGCTGCTTGATAGAATGCCTATTCCTGGCTAATAGCTCTTCTGTATATATACATTGGTATAAGTTACCGTGCGGGTAAACACCAAAACATTGAGTAAATAAAATTCGGAAGATGAAGTACAAATACGTAATTCTCCAGTTATTTTTTGAAGGAAAAAGCTGTCAATCTTTACGGTTAGAAGTTATGCAGTCTCCGCTTATTTACGCGCCAAGATATCTATATATAAATTAAAAATAATTAATTCCCCACTGACCCACCCTGTTACGGCACACTTTTTTACAATATAGTACATGGTTCAAGCTGCTGAACATAAAACTCAATTTTTTAAATCTCTTATGATATATTTAAGTACTTAATGAGAAGAGAAAAAGAAGTAAAAGGAAAATGAAAATGGAAAACTATAAAAGGCAAGAAACAATAGCTATACTAAAAAGCAGAAAAAAACATGAACAGTTAAACGTGAGTTTGATTTCAAATCATATATACCATAATCTACCATCTGCCACCTGGACCACCTGGACCGCCTGGACCACCTGGACCACCAAATCCACCTGGACCGCCTGGACCACCGAAACCTTGACCACCTGGACCGCCTGGACCGCCAAATCCACCTGGTGGGCCACCGAAACCACCTTCTCTTTGACCACCTGGTGGGCCACCGAAACCACCTGGACCACCTGGACCGCCTTGACCACCGAAGCCACCTTGGCCACCGTGGTGACCAAAACCACCATGTTGTTCAAACTTGTCTTCGATCTTGTTGGCAGCGACAGCACCAACAATACCACCAAGAACACCAGTCAATTTGGAGTGATCATTGGATAATTTGGAACCACCGTAGGCACCAGCAGCACCACCAACAATAGTAGATAATAAACCTCTCTCACCAGCTTCACCAGCAACTTGTTGTTGTTGGCCGCCTTGTTGTTGTTGTTGTTGTTGTGGGTTGTATTCACCTTGTTCACCAGAGTTGTAGAAATCGTTAGCAGACATTGTAATATGTAAAAGTTGTTAAAAGTCCAATTGACAAAAGGAGAATTGAAAAATTAGCGAGCAACGTAAAGATACAACAATAACTTTGAAAAACAGGATATATCGATCAATTTATACGAGCCGGCATGGGGGCGTACCGTGTACGTGGTGTGAAATCAACCTCCAGAATCCAGATGAAATTAGATCAGACAAAGCTGTTGCTGCAGCTGCTCACTGCACTCAGCCCCACGGGTGCGACTGCGAGGTTCTAAGTTCTAACTAATCACACTGACTTCCCGGGCGCTGTTTCATTTCGGTTTGAAACTTGACTCCACTTAGAACTACGACTGAAATTGAAATTTATCAGTATCACTGTATACAAATCCACCATCCAATTCTATAAATATAAAAGCTGGAACTTGCAATTTACAGACGTAGTTAATTAGAACGTATTATTGTTCTAAATTTAGGGACTAAACATAGAACTCGCTGTATAGATTTAGCCTGCTCCATCACGGGGAAACTGTATTCACAACTTGCTCAAATAGCGCCCGCCACCACTACCACCGCCACCGCCACGTCACGGTGCTCAGCCCATCGATTGCTCCAGGTCATCATTAGCTACCTACAGCCTACAGGCCACCACAAATTGCTTGCCACTCGGTGACTGACGGTGGCTCGGCGACTGTCACTGGCCGATCTCATATTCTGTTTCGTTTGATTCCTCTGTCCATCGACTCTGAGAAACATGGAAATGCCCGCTACTGGTACACTGCACTGGGTCCACCTTAGCTTTCAAGCTAGGCCTCATTAATCGCGAATCACACCCTGCTTCCGGGATCCGGATCATGAATGCTCTAAGGGGCGTTGCATTTTATTTTCTTGTCATATATGATATACTATGTACGTTGATTGTACAGTACCTTGAATATATGCAGAATAACGTCAACTCTAACTGCCGTACATGGTGTTTCTCTTGGCTTTTAGCTTCTGTTTCTTGAAATTGAGCGGAGTCAAAACTGCTCTATTCTTCGACTGTGCGTGTACATAGGTAGGTACTCATTGGATTTCGGCATTTGTAAATTCAGCTTATTTCATTTTGAACCCCGAAATATCATGAATTTACATTCAGGCGAAGCTATCTATTTTTTGTGAAACATAAATTGTGACATGCCATCATGATTGATGGATGGCCCTGATAAGCGGCTATGCACAAGTGTGCAAAGAAGTCACTAGGTCAATGTGATATACGGAGTCATCCTGACAGCCTCAATTGAACCAACCTTACCATACCCGAAAGCTTAACAATGCCCTCAGTTATAGGTTTTCAAGCTTCAATTAAGTTGATCGGTTCTGTCAGTTCCACCAAAAGAAAACTTTACATAATTGAGATAATTACCCATCAAAATAGATGAAAATTTACAAGGGGAGCTAAAGATGAAAAGCGCTTTCCCACTTCTCCCATGTTACAAACCATCTCTTCATATAAATGGCTAACTTTTCTTCAAGTTCATTCAATTTGATTAATTCCACTTGTCAATTGTCTATTTGGAAGAAAACAACCGAAACACGGTACACAGGGTACTACCAAGCAATACATGGTCTATACGTACCAAGGTTCACGGGAAACGACGTGGCACGCTTCCATAGTTGCTTTATTAAAAAATGATACATGCTTATTAGTAATATTCTGATTTCTAACTTGTAGTTGTAGTCTGTAGACTGTAGACCAACGCGACGCGTCGCAGTTTTGAAGAGTCGACTCCGATCTCGAGAGTCGAGAGTCGAGATTGAAGACTCTAAGAGATACGAATAACGATGAATAAAGAGCGAATTGAGCTTTAACTACCAACTCATTGGGCTAATATCAGTGTATTTGAATAGGTTAAAACACCGTGACAAAAGAAGTATAAAGCTTCGCATAAATATTTAACCATTTTAAACATATATCTTGTGAATTATATTGATTGAGTTCGCTGAAATTGAAATCTACTTGAGTTCAATTGAATCACTATGGACCCAAACCCATATTCATTTGTATCACCCTCACGGGTCAAATTTACTGTTGTTCCGGTAAATAACTTGAAAGTCATAGATTTTAATTCATATCTACGAGCACTTAGAAAAGTTGGTGAAATTCGATTGGTAGACTTATTACCAAGTAAAGGAATATTCAACCCACAAGCATTTCCTTCAGGCAGATTAATCTACAATTTCAACACAGAAACTGATGATACCGATTCACTTTTCTTGCAGGATTTTGATCCATTCAGAAAAGTCTTTGGAATCATTGGGGTCACTCATTGGACTCCCGATTTGACAGATGAATCACTAACCAGCATCATTGAGGGCTTAAAGAAGGAATATTCAAATGCAATGTCCCATTTTATCATGATTTTCAATTGTCCTCCAGAGTACAAAACTGAGAACCAATTCACTCACCTTGTAACTGAAAATTTTGATAGCATTGAGACATCAATTTGTGACTTATCAACCACGTTACTAGACTCATTTGCTACTTATGCATCGGCATATCAACATGTTACACTCAGGTCACCAGGCACAATCATCGGAAACTCCCCGCGACAAAACAGCTCACTAAAAGAGAAACAAAAGCGGAGAATATCTGGCTCATTAGACATTAACCAGGATAAAATCAAACAGTATAGAATTAAAGGAAGACGATTAAAAAGTTCGGCAAATTTTTATCTACTTGCAGGTAATTTGAAAAATTCTTTGACTGACTTTTGTGAAGCTATTCATAATTTAAAGCTTGCACATGACCATCTATGGTTAGCATCAGCACTTGATGGATTAGCAGTTTGTATGTTATTATTGACAAGCATTGAAGCACCTTTCCAATTACCTCCTTCAATAATGATGTTTATAGAAAATTCGAAGGATGCTGTAATTTCCCCATTCATGTCCCCATCTCCAGCTGCTTCTCCTAGACCATCGTTTCAGAACACAGCCTCTATATCCAATACAAACAATGTAACAACAACTCCGACTCTGGCCGTATCATACCCATTAGAGACAATCCCAGAAATTTTGATAAGAATTATGAATAAAGTATTATCACTTTACAAAATGACAATTGGCCAGTCGGAAGATTATGTCCCACAGCTGGTGTTTTCCGAGACAAACTTAAGATTCATCAACTTATTAACGTGCTTGAATCTCTCAGAAAGGTTTGATGGTAACACAGTGTCTGATATAATTTATGACTCATACTTGCTAGATCAAAGAGTGATTGATGATAGGAACGATATTTATCGCTTGGAAATCCATGGTTTAACAAGCGATTTGTTCAATGAACAATTTACAGACTTGCCTGTTTCTCACAAATATAAAATTTATAACTCCATGATATCAGTATATTCAAAGCTAGGAATGATGAGGAAAAGATCATTACTGTTCAGTGAATTGGTTCATTTGACAGTGTCGTCAGATCTTTTAGACCCTGAACATACATACATTAGCAAAAACATTAATGAATTACTAGACTCATTTTTGAAAACTTACGGTATAAGTACCCAGGCTGATTTGCAATCTCTGTCTATTAATCTGTTACAAAAAAAGACACTAATACTTGTATTAGCATTTGTTCAGAAGATTGGATATTATTCAGGCGTGATCAAATACGGTTCAATATTGCTACGTGATTTTTACAAGATTATGAGTGATAACGAGCAAATCAACGTTTTCAAGCTGGTAAAGGATCTGATGGGTGAGTCAGAAAAAAATAATTTTGTCTACTGGGATGATCAAATTTTCCAGGGAATTGAATTTCAAGGACATTATAAGGAGCAGCTAATCCAAGATGAATTGGCAGATGCCATAATCACCTTGAGAAATCCCTTTGCGTTCGAAGTCGAATTATCCGAATTAGAAATATCAACTGTTGAGAACTTCAAACTACGTACACATCTCAATTTCAGAAAACAAAAGTTAGAATCTGCACTTAGTAAAATATCCGTAATTTTGAAACCAAGATCAATTACTCCGATTTCTGTATACTTGGTTCCGAAAGATTACGGACTCTTGAAGATAAATGGGATAAATGCTACTGTCTGTTCCTGCAAAAGTCAGTTGTTTACCTCTATAGAGTCAACCTTGCAGACAATGAAGGTTAAAAATTTCAAAGCTGAAGATTCATTTAAAGAGGTAAAGGAGTCATTTGACAATCCTAAACTCCTAACATCTAAGGTTCTTTATGAACAACCGCTACTCTCCTTAGTTGATGTGAAATTGAATAATCGTTGGATAATGCTCTTGGAAGGTGAAAGTAAAAGATTTGAAATTGTGTTAAAGAATTCATCGAAAGTTGAAATCAATCAAATGACCTCTAAATTCCTAGATTCCACTGTTGAACCTTTGAATCAATTGTTACTGAGTAAATCGCTACCACCTAACGAAATCTATGAGATTGAGTATTATTTGATTGTTAAAAAACCGTTTAGAATTCTCAACAAAACCGATATGAATAAAATTCAAGGAAATACAGAGTTTAAGTTGGAGATGGAAATATGGGGTAAGCGTGGTGTTAAAGAAGCTTGTTTGTTGTTAGAATACTCTCATCAAAGATCGAAAGAGAAGATAGAGTTTTCCAGAAAAATCAACATTCCAGTTAAAGTGACAGTCTATCCAAGTATCGAATTGGTTGGCTGTGATATTATTCCATTGTCTTTGAGCACTAAAATAGCAGAAAACAATATCGGTGATTGTTGGAGATACCTGAACCGAATGACCAATAAAGGACATGAAATGTCCGACTTTTGCTTATTAGCGTTAGATTTTATCAACTCTTGGACGGAAGTGATTGAACTCACATTCCAATCATTGCTAATCACCTCAGATGATGCTGAGATTGACGATTCTGGCACTGTTCTTGCAAATCCACCAGATGACACATTTTTAACCAAATTAATATTACCGACCAAAAAGAATGCCAGAATTTTAATACCTATAAAAAGAATGGACTTTAGTTATGACTATTTGGATCGAAGGGTCCCAAGTTTAAGGAACAAGCAATTCATTCTAGATACAAAAACACCAGAAGCGGAACAAAGGTTCATTAAACATGCATTTTGGTATAGGGATGAATTGCTAAAGAGAATGAGAGCTGACTGGAAAATTCCTGAATCTGTTTCTAACTCCATGTATGCAGGTAGAGCAGGTACTATAGACTTACGTAGCATAAGATTATCCTCTAAAATGGTGAGTGCTTTGGAAGTTGAAAAAGTTGGAATTTCTTTGAGTCTTCATCATTGCTTGGATGGGGCTGTCGATTATGAAAATATACAGCTTTATGAGTTTTATACTATTGAGCTAAAATTGACTAATAGAAACAAAGAATCCATCAACGGTATGATTAGGCACGTGCCTATATGCAGGTCATCATCCGTTTCAATCGAGAAAAAGATCTTGTACAATGGTGTTCTGCAATTTAGTATCGAGGATACCATTGAACCTGGTGACTCTAAGATTTTCAAGTTAGGTGTTACGTTTTTGGAAAAAGGGGAATATGAATGGGGAGCAATTTTTGATGAGATGGAAGGTTATGACGTAGGAACCATTAGTATCAAACATCAACATTTGGAAAGGGAGCAGCTAAAGCTGAGAGTTAGCTAGATCTCTATATCCATGTAAATATAATTAATTAGCATTGACAGGACTTTGTAGATTTATTATTGTTAAAAATTAAGTAAGGTTATAAAGTATGAAAGATTAATTACTTTAAGAATAATTAATCGTATCATTACCTATTAAAGCTACCACAGCGCGCGTGTGAGTGTGAGGCTTGAGCACCCGGATCGATCGACGCACTCTTGAGCTCGATTCTTGTTCAATCAAGCTCAGTCTTAAAATGAAATCTTATTGAAATTTGAACAGCTTGATACTATCAACAAGAATAAGACACTGACACAAATCTCTCGGTTAACTTGATTTTCATTTTGAATTGAAGACGAATATAAACATAAATTTGTTTCTATATCAACATGTCTGGATGCATTGTGAGAACGAACGGATGGCAAGTTGGTATTGAAGAGCGATATCTAGGAGTGAATCCTGCAGGTGAAGTAGTTACATTATATCAGACAAATAGTGAGTCATTAAACGAAGATGATGATATAGTCAAAGTATCTGAAAGAGGAGGTTTTGACAACATTCAATGCTTACAATACTCCGCTGCAAATCCTGGTCTAACTGCTGTCGGTCAATTAGATGGTTGCGCTCATATTTTTGATATCACATCTCCACAACATTCGCTTTTAACTTTAAAACCAAGACAAGCAAGATCTTGTAACTCTTTATCGTTTAATGAAAATGGGTTAGTGGTTTTGGGATATGACAGGGGCAGACAAGACCATTCAATCCAAGTGTGGGACGTGCAGCATTACTCTAGAACAACCAAAAACGATCACATTAACAAACCACTTATAACGTATATTCCCAACGAAAGTATTTCATCAATTAGCTTTTGTCCTACCGAACCAAGTAACTTTGTTGCTGGTACCTACAAATTACTAAGGGAGTTTGATGTTAGAGCTCCACAGCCAATTTATCAGTTAGCAACTAGATGTACTTCACATATCAGCGTTGATCCTTTCAGCCCACATTTGTTTGCATCCACTAGCGAGGACGGCTCGTTAGCTATCTGGGATCGTAGAAAATTGACAGACTTATCTCAGGGAACCTCTCATCAAGGTACTAGCATAATGAGTGAATCTCCAGCATTGAATTTCAACAAGTTATTGAATGACCATCAAAGAAAGTCGGGTGGTGCTCCTTATAGATTCTCCTCTGTGGTGAGAGGTGAGTTAGCAGCACTATTTGATGGAGATCTTGTGAGGCGGTGGCAGATTGGTGTGTGCCCTCCACTTTCATCTGAAATTCAAAGGTATGAAGATATTGTTATGCAAAACAAGCAAGAAAATCCAGCATTTACAGCAAGAGTGCCTAGACCTTTGGATTCATTTTTTGTGTCAAAGGTGTCGGATGTTAGAACTAAATACGAAAGAGTTATATCATTTGATTACGCTCCTAATTTAAATGCTCAATATGGCATTGAATTGGTTTGCATGAGACAGTCAGGTAGCATTTATAAGATGCCGGTGACCGAGTCGCAGACATCAATTGCATTCAATTCCTTTAATGACTTGACATTTAGTGGGCCATACGGAACTTGCTCCAAAATGGTTAAAGATATTGTAGAGGGGACGATCGAATTATCTGAAAAAAAAATGATACATATGGAAGAAATGAATAAGAAGAAAAGTACTAGAGATTTATCTTTGTCTACGGCTGGCAACAACGATAATGATTCCAATGATAGCTTGATTGATGATTTATCCAACATTTCGTTAATGAAAGAAGAGCAACTGAAAAATGCAACTGATATGGAAATATATGGTGATTCATGCAGTCTGTTCAAAGCAGATGCACTTTTAGGTAATGACATTTGTTCAACAATTAGAAGAAGAGCTGTTCTTAACTATGGTTCAGATGCCAACAAGAATATGTCGATATTAGAAAATATTACGACGATAGAAACCCAATCCCAGCTAAGAAATACATGGAAATGGATATCCATTTCTCATGATTTGGTCTCCACCAGTAAAATGATATCTGGTGATTTTGATTTTGGTTATCTAGGTGTGTTGGGTATCTGGAATATGGAAAAAGGTTTTGAAAACTTGACAAGATACAGTGGTTATCACCGGTTTGCCCAAAGAGATTTAATGAATGCGGCCAAGAAGATTGTCGACAAAAGAGCCAACGAAACGAAGGTGCTAGCTGCTCCTGTCACTGGTCCTTCAATTAAGAGTGTTAAAGAAATTCAGAGAAAACTGGCCATGTACGTTATTGGTTGGGATTTTGGAATTAAGGAGTTGGAAGAGAAATATAAGAGTTTAATAAGCAATGATAACTATGAGAGAGCTGCCGGATGGGCTGTATTCCATGGTGATATTGCTCGAGCAATAGAAATTTTGGGTGATTCTAAGAAAGAATCTTATAGAATTATGTCTACAGCCATTGCTGGTTACTATGCATTTAAAGATTCTCAGGTCAATAGTACATGGAAGGATCAGTGCCGTAAGCTATCTTCAGATTTGGAAGATCCATATTTAAGGGTAATTTTTGCTTACATTGCAGATAGTAATTGGTGGGATGTGTTGGATGATTCTTCGTTACCTTTGAGAGAGAGATTGGGTGTTGCTTTAAGATTTTTAACTGATAGCGAATTGAATGTTTATTTGAATAGGCTAGCAGAAAATGTTATTAGTCGTGGTGAGATTGAAGGTATTGTTTTGACTGGTATCACTGAGAAAGGAATGAATTTGCTACAATCTTTTGTAGACAGAACAAGTGATATTCAGACTGCTTCATTGATTGCTTCTTACGGCTGCCCAAAATATTTCCAAGACGAGAGAGTGGAAAGTTGGATTGTAAGTTATCGAGAGTTACTAAATAGTTGGGGGTTGTTTGCTGTAAGAGCAAAATTTGATGTCTCCAGAACAAAATTGTCAAGAAGAATCAATGGCCAGATTCAAACAAAGCCGGTTCCAAGACAGGTTTATTTACAATGTACCAACTGCCATAAGAATATTTCAAAGAAATATGGTGCAACCCAATCTGGTGTAGCATTGAGCAACAGCAATAACAACAGCACCAGTAACAACAACAACAGCAGCAATAATAATAATAATAATAACAGTAATAGTAACAACAACACATCAAATGTTAACACCAGCAACAGTAATAACGGCATCAGCAGCAGTAGCAACAACAGCAACAACAACAACAATAATAATAGCAGTGTTAGTAACGGTTCTGGAGCAACGCTTGCTATCAAACAGCGTACCAAAGGTACACCAAGTCAT
Source organism: Ogataea ovalis (assembly GCA_030556425.1). Classification (NCBI taxonomy): domain Eukaryota; kingdom Fungi; phylum Ascomycota; class Pichiomycetes; order Pichiales; family Pichiaceae; genus Ogataea; species Ogataea ovalis. Next base: position 252,763 of record JAKTTZ010000010.1, read on the forward strand.
ATCTGCCCCCATTGTGGCTATCCTTTACCAAGATGTGCCATATGCCTAATTACACAGGGTATTCCAATTCCCAAAGAACTGATACATGTGGATAATGATAGCGACGATCTGATAATGACAGCTGAGACGCAATTCAAAGAATGGTTTAGTTTCTGCCTGTCTTGTAACCACGGAATGCATGCAGGGCACGCAGAAGAATGGTTTTCCAAGCATTACGTTTGTCCTGTTCCTGACTGCAACTGTAAATGTAACAACAAATAGTTTAGCATGTGTATAAATATATGTATATGAATATGAATATGAGTATTCGATATCAATTGTTTGAAAAGCATAACGTTTCCACCGGGGCGGACATGTCCCCAGATTGTGGCGGTACTAATTTTTATAGTCTGCGTGAACCGTGATAATGATCTGAATAATTGTCCCTGATCGCGTCGACGACCAGAATCAAAATAAAACAAAAAATCAGAACAAGAAAAAAACAGACAAAAAAAAGTCGCAGGCCGGTGTTTGCCCCCGCTCGCGGCTCGCGGCTTCTCGTAGACTGACCAGGCATCTGGCACCGGGCGTAGCTAGCCCCGTTGAACAAGGACCGGGCGGCAAGCGGCAGGGGGGCCGGGGCTCAGGCACTGGCTCTGTCTGCCTCAAACACTCAGGTTTCAGGTTTCAGGGAGCCCGAGAGCCAGGCCGCAAGAGGGCTAAGAAGGCCAGAGACTCAGAGAGCCCGAGAGCCAGCCGTGGTGTGAAAGTTGACATCACCGGCTGCTCGCTCGCGACACACACCGTGCACAGAGAAAGAAAAGGGGACAGGAGACAAACAGATGCAGACAATAGAATAGCTCTCTAGGCTGGTGAGCGAGACGAGAGGTGAGTGTCTTCGATCGATCGATCGATCGATCTGGATCCATTCTTATGTGCTCGTGCCTGTTGACTTGTCTTCTTGGCCAAGCTCTTGGTTTCGTTGGTTTTTACAGCACTCAGCTCCTATATAAATTGGTTAGCTTGCTATATTATTTGTTCACTTTTTAATTTAGTATAGAATTAAGTTGATAATTCTCCTAGATACAGATCAATTGATTCATTGTCTTCTCGTCCCACTTAGTTTCATCTTTTGTTTACTTAAACGAAAACTGCGACTCACAATTTTGTGCCTACTTTATATCACCAATATTTGTTTACTTATGCATTATTTTCAATATATCTAATATTTCCATAACAATGGCGAATACAGATCCAGTCATTACTGATATTCTTAGAAAGATTGAAAGAGAAAGGAACATTGCCTTAGGGGCAAGTAACCTAAGGAAGGAGACCTCAAACGCCATGGTCATCCAAAAATGTAATATAAGTATCAGAGAAGCTCAAAAAAATATAGAATACTTGGAGCAAACATTAAAGAAAATGCGCTCTCAGAAATTAGCACATACACCAGAGTCAAAGGAATCTAGTGAATCAAATAACGATGATGATAAAACACTGAATGATCAAGGCAAATCAAATAAATTGGTTCAAGTCCACAAACCAACTTTTACTGTTTTAGATCTATTGAAATATGAATGCCCATCATTAGGTCATAGAATTCAGTATATGTTACAATTGTTGGAGTTTAAAATTCAAGTTGAAGAACAATATAGAAAGGCTAATGTAAAAATATGCAAGTTGTATGAGATAGAGGGTGATCGTCGTAGCATTGCGGCCGCAGCTGATGGAATAGAGGAAGGAAAAAGAAAAGTTCAGTTGATGAAGAAATCTTTAAAGCAATACCAATCGATGTATATTGATATTGATGAAGTTTCTCGTGATGTTTCCATTATCAACACTTTCCGTAAAAATCCTTTAACCGGTGTGCTTAATATTACAATCACTACTGTGAGGCATGTGGACCATATCGCATCTCCTCTATTTTCCAGAAATCCAGAATCAATTGTGACCATAAAAATTGATGATGTTGAACGTACCAGAACTAAAGCTTCGAGAAATGATCATTGGAATGAAAGCTTTGAAATAGACGTTGAACGTGCTAATGAGGTTGGTATCACTGTTTATGACAAGAGTGGCGATCAATTGATTCCTGTGGGTTTGGCATGGCTTCCATTATCTGATATTGCAGAAGAAATGCGTAGAAAGAAGGTTACTAAAGAAAGAAGTACTTCAAGCGAATGGATCAGTGCCTCTACATTGCAACAATCTCAACGGGATCTGTCAAATTTGAGTTTAAGTAACCATAACTCAACGTCATCGCATATGTTCCATCATAGTAGTAATAATGAATTTCACTCAGGATCAACTAATACATCATCTTCCTCAGGTCCGAACAGTACCATCAGCTCTACTTGTTGGTTTACATTGGAACCTACAGGTCAGCTATTGGTCACTCTAAGTTTCACTAAAGCTAATGAAAACAGAGCTGGTGATGGTTATGTATTTGGTGGTGATCTTGGACGTCATGGTGCTATTCGTCAAGCAAAAGAGGATGTATATGAGTATCATGGCCATAAGTTTGTCCAAAAACAATTCTACAATATCATGGCTTGTGCTGTTTGTGGAGATTTCTTGAGATATACAGGTTTCCAATGTAAGGATTGTAGATTCTTGTGTCATAAAAAATGTTACAAAAACGTGATCAATAAGTGTATTTCAAAATCAAGTACCGATTCATCAGCGGATGAAGCTAAATTGAATCATCGTATTCCTCATAGATTTGAACCTGTTGCAAACCGTGGTACCAAGTGGTGTTGCCACTGTGGATATATTTTACCTTGGGGTCGTAAACAGGTTAGAAAATGTTCTGAATGTTCAATTATGTGCCATGCTGCTTGTCTTCACTTAGTTCCGGACTTTTGTGGTATGTCTATCGAGAAAGCCAGTCAAATTTTATCAGCCATCAAATCTACCCAGGAGCATAGAGTTCAAAAGCCTCAAGGTAGAATTACTCAACATAGTCAATCAACCACTGCATCAGCTTCAGTGAATTCAAGTAGAACTGCCGTTGAAACTGAATCTCCTCAAAAGAAGGACCAATCTTATTACTCAACTCCTTCGGCTGCAAAACTGTCCTTCCAACCGAATCAAGAAAAGTATCAAGACCATAGCTTACCAAGCTTACCAGATAGTAATGGTGTCATAATACCTGCAACATATCCTCATGCTCGCCCACCACATAAAGTAGAAGAGCCAGAAGATACAAGTTTACCAGATTTACCAAAAGAGCCAGCAGATAAAGAGCAAGCTTCTGTGCAATCTTCTCAGCAGCAAACACAACAACATAATTACCAGCAAGAGAAATATGACCTAGATCAGCATTCTCAGGAACAAAAACAGGAGCAGCATCACCTGAAGCAGCAACAAGAACTGCAACAACAACAACAACAACAGCAACAACAACTGCACCCAGAGCCAGTTGTGGCTCAACAACATCACCGCCCAAGGCAACGTCGTCATCGTCACAGATATGGCTTGGATGATTTCCATTTTCTTGCGGTCTTGGGTAAGGGAAACTTTGGTAAAGTCATGCTTGCAGAATCCGTTCATTCTAAGCAGTTATGTGCTATCAAAGTTTTAAAGAAAGATTTCATAATTCAGAATGATGAAGTTGAAAGCACCAAATCTGAAAAGAGAGTGTTTTTGATTGCCAATAAAGGCAAGCATCCATTCTTATTAAATTTGCACCAATGTTTCCAAACAGAAAACCGTATCTATTTTGTTATGGAGTACATCACTGGTGGTGATTTAATGTGGCATGTTCAACAGAAAAGATTCTCATTGAGAAGGGCTCAGTTTTATGCGGCCGAAGTGCTACTGGCTTTGAAATTTTTACATGAAAATGGTGTTGTTTATCGTGATTTGAAGCTTGATAACATATTGTTAACAATTGATGGACATATCAAGCTTGCAGATTATGGTTTGTGTAAAGAAAATATGTGGCATGGTAAAAAAACTTCTACTTTCTGTGGTACTCCTGAGTTAATGGCACCCGAGATTTTAAAAGAACAAGGTTACGATAAGGCTGTTGATTGGTGGGCTTTTGGTGTTTTATTGTATCAAATGTTATTGACAAAGTCACCGTTTAAGGGAGAAGATGAAGATGAAGTTTTCAACGCCATTCTGACAGATGAACCTTTATATCCAATTAACATGGCGAGGGAAGCTGTTGATATTTTACAAAGATTGTTAACAAGAGATCCTACGCAGAGATTAGGTTCAGGCCCAAATGATGCTGAAGAGATTATGGCACATCCATATTTTGCCAACATAAACTTTGATGATATTTTCCACTGTAGAACGGCTCCTCCATTCATACCTGATGTTAAAGATCCAAGAGACCCTACATGCTTCGATGAAGAATTCACTTCCCAAGCTGCGAAGTTGACCCCTGTCAATTCTTTATTATCACCATCAAAACAGGAGATGTTCCGTGGATTTACTTATGTCAATGATGAAAATGCGATTTAAATCGACTTGATTTTTGAGATAGAAACAAGCAGTTGATTATTAGTTTTATACTGATTTTTATGCTTAATTGTCGTTAATGATGTTTTTTGATATCTTTTCTGCGTATGCATTTGTAATTCATCTAATTACTCCTACTTTAGTGTTTGTGTTTTTTATTTTTGTTTTTGTTTTTTTGATGTATCTACCAGCGGTGATTAATTAGTTGATTAGTTTTTATCAACAACACGCTTTTATTCTCTCTAATTCATCCTATTTTATGCTTTTACTTGATTTAATTCTTATTTCTTCTTTTTCATTATTAGCAATTATGATATATTGCTCTATTGTCTCTACTTGATGAAGTAAAGCAGTAGTTGCATGCACGTGTAATTCTTTGAGAAGCCTCGGAAAGTGAAACATATAGCTCGTAAACGCACTCTTTCGCGGGGCGGGTGAGATGGCTCCAGCGGGCGTATATTTTGAGGTTATGTATTTACAACAACATGTAGTGTTTTGCCCTGTAGCCTACAGGATTTAAGTAGACATAATCATCAATTGATTACTATTGTGTATTAATATTACTTTAAATTTCAAAATATAAGATTGATAGTATGGCTGAGCCAGTTATTATCTCCAGTATTGAAGAATTAAACGAATACGATTTGTATTCCAAAATCAAAAATTCGTTTCAGACAGCAGAAAAGAATGGAGATTTGGTGTATACTCCAGCTACGGATGGACAAATAATCAAAGATGATAGCTGTAATATGACATATGAATTGAAAGTTGTTGAAGGATTATCAAAGAGACCTATTAACAGACCAACTCAACCGGGTAGTGTTGGTAAAGTGACTGATGATAAACTGGAGACAGTTAAATCAAAGAATCCTTTTATGAAACCAGAACCTGAATTGACGCTGATTGATAGTTTATGTGATGACTATCGTATGATTTTGAACAAATTTCCTAATTCTGAAGAGCATTTCTTAATGGTAACTAGAGAATTCGTGCAACAGGATACTTTGCTTAAACCTGTTGAATTACAATTAGTTCAAACTATTTTGAAGCTTGTTAATAAGAAACGTACAACAGGTGAAGAAGATGGTAAATTTTTTGCCTTTTTCAATTCAGGACCTGAATCAGGATACTCACAATTCCATAAACATATTCAATTCATGAAACTGCCAAAGGGGTTCCCTGTTTTCCAAGATAGTGTTATAGCTAATGAAGAATTCTATATACCAACTGGATCTCAAATTAGTGGTAAGACAGCACTATTTAAAAAAGATTTAACTTTTAAACATTTTATATTGAAGTTACCTAGTAGTTTTAAAGATTCAGAAGAACAAGAACAGATATTGGCTATGTTATACATGTACTTATTTAGACTAGTTTTGAATATTTTCAAGGAACATGAAATTGAATTGACTCAATTAAGTTATAATTTCATGATGATGGAAGATTGGATGATGATCATACCTCGTAGAAGTGCATATTATGAAGGTATTTGGCAAAACTCATTAGGTTTTATGGGATTGTTCAATGCTAAAGATCAAGAAACGAAAAATGACATGTTAAAAGTTGGATTCGGTAAGATATTACAAGAATGTGGATTTGCAATGGAAGAAGAAGAAGAGAAGATTGTTTATAATGAGTATGGATATTAGATTTATACACATATATATACCATAATTTAAAGCTAGTAGAATATTTTACTTTGTTAGAGTTTTTTCTCCCTTTAAAGGATTTACTTTGAAAATAATTAAATTTGTAATGGTTCACAAATTAAACTATATATATATATAAATAAAACAAAAACCTTTAAGTAATCGAATTCCTTAAGTTGATAAGAATTTTAAATGAATAAAAGATGTAACATGAATAATAGAGTAAAAATGAAGAAAGGAAAATAACACATAAATGAAACCAGTGATAAAAAAATACTATATATAAATTTCAGATTTATTCTTTGGAAATCTTCATGTTGTTTAATTCAGCTTTTTCAATTTCTTCAGCTTCAACTTCTAATAAGATTGGAGTTAAGTATGGAACATCATCTTCTAATTTTAAAACTTTAGATGGTGGTAAGATAGATGCAGTTAAAGATAATTGATGAGCAGTGATCATTCTGTAGTTTCTAGCGTATAATTCTTCAGCTGATAATCTGTGTAAAGCTTTTTGCATGTTTGGGTCTTCTTCGGCAAGTAGGTCATCTAATCTGTAGTAATAATAATAAAAAGAAGAATATATGTTAGTATTTAGAATGTTTACGATCTTCAATATTTGACTTTTATTGATTTGCATAGGTGAAACCAAAAAAAATCACACACGGATTAAACCTGTCAAAAGAATGAGAGAATAATGTAACTGTTGATGTACTAAACAAATAGCTCTTGAAAACTTGATATAATCCTATTAAAATTTGTAAACTTACCTTAAACCCATCTTTCTGTAACCTGAACATTCATTGAAGAATTTTGCCGATGGAACCAAGATTTTTCTTAAAAATGGAGTCTTCAAGACGAAATCAACACTTTTTTGAACTGATGTTAAACTCATTTTTGGTATGTATCTATGTAGTTGTATAGGAACTTATCAGTGAAAAGGACTGAAGTTTAGTATAAAGCAAATATAATATCGTGGTAATTATAAAGAAGCGTTGATTGTTGGTAATGAGAGAATTACGACTCGCTCATTGGATAATTGAAGGTGTAAAGATGTATCCACTTTTTTTTTCTTCTCTAATTTTTTGCTTTTTGTGTCAGCGTTGGATTCGCTGCTGCGTGTTTGCAAATTGCGTGCTGTGATTGGCTGGCTGCGTGCGTTGGCAGTTGCGCTGCTCCTTTCTTTTGGATAGGTAATTGATGACTCATCAGGTTGGAGCAGATTTCAGTTTTGCTTATCTTTTTTCTTTTTTACTTCGGGGATAAAAGTTAGATCACTCGGGGTAACTCTTGTTCACTTTATTTGAGTGTCTTGGTATACTCTATTTGGCTAGCTACTGGTGTTTCATTTACATACATGTCTGTTGAAGTTCTTGTGCTACCAGTTTGTGACTGGCATCTTATTGAGCCCCTTCTCATATCAATTATCAACAGGGGCTACAACAAACCTCGGTTCAAGTACAATCTTATTTACAGCCCGAGAATGAAACACTCAATAATTCAAGATTTTATGATCCTTGATGTCTATAACAATTACCTTGCTCTTTGTATAGCTCCGGAAATGCAAAATCCTCCCGTTGAGTTTAGTGCTGAAGATGATGCATCCACTCTAACTTCAAAGTTGATCAAAACCTATCCAATTGGCACTTTATCATTTGATGATTTCATTACAAGCAACACTGTCGAGAGATTAAAAGAACTTTTATTGGATCCTAACTTTGAGTTTAGAGTGTTAGGTACCGCTGGTCTCAAAGATTTTGATCATAATGGAGAGAAAGGACATCTTGAATTGACTGCATTCACATCTTTCTATCCGAAAGCTTCGAAACTAGTGATGTCCTTCGTCGATACATTTGCCAAGGAAAAAATGCATGCCAGTACACTTTGGGCTGATGTGATAACGGAACATGAGCTAGTGGATTATTACGAAAGTGTTGGATACTCTTTTGTCAGAGAGATCCATTGTAAAGTTGACAAAGAGACAAACATGGTTATTGGATCAGGGGAATTAGAAACCGGAGTCATGGCTAGAGAGGATTTTACTCTAACATTAATGAAAAAGGTGTTGTAGCATTAGTATTAAAAAAAAATAGATAGATATAGACTCAAGTGCAAGAATTGAAAAAGAATATACATAGATATATACTCATGTGCAGGAATTGAATTAGATCATATATATTAAAACTCCGATTTGCGATTGTAGGCTGTAGCGCAATTACTAGAAAGTAGAGTCGTAGTCCCGCAGACTGTCTAGAATCTAGATTCTAGAGCCATCGACGCGTCGATGATTGAAACCATCGCCGCCGTCAAAATTTTCCAGTGCTCGCTGGGCACACAGGTTGGCTGTTATGACGAGATAGGGTCCTATGATTTACCCTCTAACAGCCCAGCTTGGACATCCTCTTTGCTATCGTATAGATGCAACTTTTCAGAAATTGTCATATAGGTCATTCTCTCAGACAATTAACTAGAAGTTACAGTAAGAAAGTCACCGTTAAAAGATCCAAAGCAGGTTTACAAGTAAAACCAATGTCTAGCACTGAATTTAATAGAGAAGCTCTTGAATCTGTCTTAAAGAGAAGATTCTTCTTTGCTCCAGCATTTGAAATTTATGGTGGTGTCTCAGGTCTTTATGATTATGGTCCACCAGGTTGTGCTTTACAAGCTAACATCGTTGATGTCTGGAGAAAGCATTTCATTCTAGAAGAAGATATGTTGGAAGTTGATTGTACCATGTTGACTCCTCATGAAGTTTTAAAGACTTCTGGTCACGTTGATAAGTTCGCTGATTGGATGTGCCGTGATTTAAAGACTGGTGAAATTTTCAGAGCAGATCATTTAATCGAAGAAGTTTTAGAATCAAGATTGAAAGGTAATAAAGAAGCTAGAGGTGAAAAAGTTGAAGAAGTCGAAGAGGATGACCAAAAGAAAAAGAGAAAGAAGAAGGTTAAGGAGATTAAAGCCATTAAATTAGAAGATTCTGTTGTGGAAGAATATGAAACTATCTTAGCTATGATTGATGGTTTTTCAGGTCCTCAAATGGGTGAAATTATGGTGAAACACAACATTGGTAACCCAGCTACAGGTGAAGCATTAGAAGCTCCTATGGAATTCAATTTGATGTTCGAAACCGCAATTGGTCCATCTGGTCAATTGAAAGGTTACTTGAGACCAGAAACTGCACAAGGTCAATTTTTGAACTTTTCTAAATTATTAGATTTTAATAATGAAAAGATGCCATTTGCTTCTGCATCTATTGGTAAATCTTTTAGAAATGAAATTTCACCAAGATCTGGTTTATTGAGAGTGAGAGAATTTTTAATGGCTGAAATTGAACACTTTGTTGATCCAGAAGACAAATCACATGCAGGCTTTGAATCTGTTAAAGATGTTACGTTAAGCTTCTTGCCTAAAGAAGTTCAACAAGCTGGTCAGACAGAAGTTGTTCAAACAACGGTTGGTGAAGCTGTTGCTTCTGGAATGGTTGATAACCAAACTTTAGGTTACTTCATTGCTAGAATTTATATGTTCTTAGTTAAAATTGGTGTTGACCCAACTAAATTAAGATTCAGACAACACATGGCTAATGAAATGGCTCATTATGCTCAAGATTGTTGGGATGCTGAATTGAAAACATCTTACGGTTGGATTGAATGTGTCGGCTGTGCTGATAGATCTGCTTACGATTTAACTGTTCATGCTGCCAGAACGAAAGAAAAATTATGTGTTAGACAAGCATTACCAGAACCAAAGATTGTTGAAAGATTAGAATGTGAAATCGAAAAGAAGAAGTTTGGTCCTAAATTTAGAAAAGATGCTCCAAAGGTTGAAGAATGGTTAACATCTAGAACTGAATGTGAATTGGAAGAATTAGCTAAGGAATTGAAGGAAAAATTGAAGATCACTGCCAAGATTCCAGGTACCACCTCTTCTGAAATTGAAATTCCAGATGATTTAATAAAAATCGAGAAAAAGACAAGAACTGAATACGTTAGAGAATTTACTCCAAATGTTATTGAACCATCATTCGGTATTGGCCGTATTTTATATTCTATCTTTGAACACTCGTTCTGGACGAGACCTGAAGATTCAGCTAGATGTGTTTTATCTTTACCACCATTGGTTGCCCCAACTAAGGTCTTGTTGGTTCCTTTATCCAACAATGAAACTTTACAACCTGTCTTGAAGCATGTTAAAGACAAATTAAAATCTTACCAAATTCCATTTAAAGTTGATGATTCATCTGCTTCTATTGGTAAGAGATACGCTCGTAATGATGAATTAGGTACTCCATTTGGTATCACTATTGATTTCGAATCTGTTGATGATAACTCTGTGACATTAAGAGAAAGAGATTCCACTAAACAAGTTAGAGGTTCTGTTGAAGATGTGGTTGACGCTATTTTGTCAATTACTTATAAAGGTGTTTCATGGGAGAATGGTGTTAAGAACTTGACACCATTTGAAAGTAAGAACGACGATGAAGAATAAATACTATAGGATTACTCATATAGATATGTACTGTTTTTTGTTTCTCTAATTTTATTGACCTGTTATTTTTCTAAAAAAAAAGTAAAGTAACAAATGCAATCTGTGAAAAGACTGAAAAATCCACACGAATCACAAATCACGAAACACGATGATGTGCAGAATAATCGATCGACGCAGCAGAAGCAGAAAAAATGAAAATGTTCTCTTCCGTTGCGTCTCTCAGACGCTCTGTCTGCCTTCTCGAGTCTCGTCGCCCCGCCAGCCAGAACAGCTCCGCTTGTGACTCTGGGAGGTTCTCAAGTGGATGTGTTTACTTTGTTTGTTAGTTTCTAGTATTGGACGGTGTTAGCCACGTTCAATCAGTCTTCCACAGCTCTGTATACTGATAAATCACGAAGTTTCTCTTTCAATCATTGTGCTTGATCATTGCTGTGTCCGGGATTTCCAGTCTTCTTTTTAATCCGGTCCTCTACACGTGCTAGTGGTACTTCTCGTTAGTTACTATATTATATATCAAGAAACGCCTTAATACCCCAGTCCATTCCTTTTCAATAGAACAACAAAAATAGATAAAACAAAGGCCAAAACCAACTACTCCAAAAGAGACTTTTTTATTTTAGAATATACAAATTCAATTGAAATTTTAATTGCGTATTTAGTCAGAATCATTTCATTACAAATCAGGTGTCTGTTTTCTTTTACAACGTATATTATTATATAATCTTTAGACCAATATGGCCAGTGAAGAGAAAGATACATTAAGTTTAACGACGTCAATTACTCCCGTGTCGGAAAATTACAATCTTTCATTACCTCGTTCTCAAGCTATTTCCAATGTTAACGCATTAACCACCAATGAATCTGAACAAGACGCCAACGTTGCATATTTAAAAGCCAAAGCGGCTAATTTGAACGGAAATTCCAATTGGAGTTCCTCTGATGACGAAGAAGAAGAAGAAGAGGAACAAAAGATTGCTCAAGCAAAAGTTAATAACGAACAAGTAGAACAGGCAGAAATACGAGCAGCCACGCATCATTATGGATTAGGCGACACGAAACAGTTGAATGATCAATATCCAAAGCCCTCTTCTTTCAGCAAGTTAGAAGATAAACTCAAGAACACTTTGAAGTTTGATGATCAAGCAAGCAGTGAAGATGATTGTCTTTCTGGAATAAAAGGCACTACCTCAATAGATCAAAGAAGCATTGGAACTAGTCATTCTAAGACATTAGATCCGTTGATGTATAATCATAACCACAGTGGGATCGATGATTTTGATTTTAAGACTAAAGCTACATCGACACATTCCAAAAACTTAAGTTCCGACCTTGGTCAACTACAATTAGGAGAATATGAGGGAAAGGCTCTGAAATTGGATTTTGAATACAAAACTATGGATAACATCACTTCTCCAGCTTTGATCCCAGAACGAACTTTACATCACAAAAAAAGCTGCATTGGTACAGCCCCAACGTTTGATTTCAATAAAATGACAAATTCACCAGATTCGGTTGCTCCAGAAACAGAAGAAGATGAAGAAGGAATTTTACCCTCTACAGGAAACACTACAATAAACTCTGTTGACCAGTCTAATAACCACAACCATGTTTCGGTATCCTCACTGGATATTCCAAAAAGAAGAGCCAATAGAAATTTGGAATCACGAACTCCATCAGCAGAAGAGCAATCTTACATAGCCAAGCAACATCAACACCAGCAATCTGGACTGGCCCTAGGATATGGTTCATCAAGCGTTCCGACTGCCACTTCAAACTTGGATCCTGGGAAAGCATCTGATTTGAGTAGGAATTCAGCTACCAAATCGACATATTCGGCAAATGAGAGAACTGTTCATGAAATTATTGATGTCTATAATACAAATGAATCATCTCTGCATGGAGCTAGCTCCAGAAATTCAAGAAATAACAATTCTTCTGGCTCATCAAAATCAGATGCAGCACCGCCAGTTACGCCTGTATTGCAACAGGGGAATCTGTCGAATGATGGCAATTACTCTTCAGCTAGCACACCACGTGGCTCACCATTTGCTAATCGCAGACAACCATCCTCGACAACCAATCCTCCAAATAGACGCTCAGGCTCGACTACCCAAAGAAATGTGAGTAGTAATTCTACTACACCAGTTTCAGAAATAAAGAGAAGTAAAACAAAGAAAGTAATGGGCGGATTTTCCAGTTTTGTGTCGAATTTTTCATCTAAGAAGAAAATAAACCAGCCTGATTCAATATCTGAGCCGTTTAATCTCAGTCATGGTATTCATGTCACTTGGGATAGTGATAAAAGTGAATGGAACTATGGATCTGGTGATGGTGCCTTAACTCTTAAGGAACAGTTGAAAGCTGCCGAAGTGATCCAATTTTTAAAGGATAATATCAGTGGTGAAAAGTACATGAAGAGAGAAGGCGACCAGTCACAATCCAATAGTGATAGTGAAAGTACCTACAGTGGTACAGATTTCAAAAATGAAAAGACACCTATATCTACAACTGCAAATCAGTTTGAAAATAACAGTGCCGAAAACACTCCATATAGTTTATCAAGTTCTAACTTTGTTGGGACTCCCGCTTTAGATCATTCTCACGCATTTGCTAATAGTCCGACGTATGCTGGTCACAGTTCCAACTCTCCAACTTTACCTGTTGAAAAAGATAAAGGACGCTATAAGCAAAATCAAGAAGCACATGTTAATCAATATCCACCTATGGGCAGATTAGATAGAGAATTCATTCCAATGAGAGATGCCCCTGCTCCTCCGTCAACTCCTGCTCCTGCTTTACTTTCTCAACCAGTCTTTGCTAAGCCAGTAACTAGAATTTCTTCAAGATCGCCAAAACAACGTATCGCTTCTTCTCCGTCCTCATTTATTGGAAGCATTTCACGTAAGTTGAGTAACAAAAACATTCCAACTAGACCAAATATTGTTCACAGAGGTGCTGGAATTACTGATCCAAATCCTCCAATACCGGGAAATTCTTCGTCTTTGACCAGTTCACAGACTGCTTTGAAGTCACCTCTTGTCGCACCTGCAGGTTTTGTACTCCCAGAAGACAAACAGCAGATTATTCAACAATATCAACGAGATCTACAGAGTCAGGATACTATACCAGATGCTCCTACCGTTAGGGCTCCTGCACCCCCACTTCCACCACCAACTCTTCCTCCAGCTATTCCAACCCCTCCTCAATATTCTGCTCCAAAGCCTCCTGCTCAGGGTATTAGCTTGAATGCTGCTAACGAAATAAAAGACCAAAAGCTTCCTCCTATCCCAGTGGAGGCTGAAACGTCACAAGCTGACAAGAAAGTTGAGGCACCTGCTACCGAACAAGCAGAATCTGCCCCTGCTAATATGCCACCAATTCCAACTCCAAAGGCTAAGACCAAGCAACCATTGACAGAAGCAGAGCAAGAAAGAAGACGCGAACTAAGAAGAGCAAGAGAAAGAAAATATCTCAAGAGATTAATGGAAATTTGCTCAACTGAAGATCCAAATCAGAAGTACCATAATTTGGTCAAGATTGGTCAAGGTGCTTCCGGAGGTGTTTATACTGCTTACGAAGATGGTACTAATTTATGTGTTGCTATTAAGCAAATGGAATTGGAAAGACAACCTAAAAAGGAATTGATTATAAATGAAATCTTAGTTATGAAAGGTTCTCAGCATAAAAACATTGTCAATTTTATTGAGGCTTATTTAATGAAGAAAGATCTATGGGTTGTCATGGAATATATGGAGGGTGGGTCTTTGACCGATATCGTTACACACAGTGATCCAATGTCTGAAAGACAAATCGGTGCTGTTTGTAGAGAGACACTTCAAGGGTTGAAATTCTTACATTCAAAAGGTATTATTCACAGAGATATAAAATCTGATAATATTCTACTATCCCTGGAGGGTGATATTAAACTTACCGATTTTGGGTTCTGTGCTCAAATTAAAGACTATACTGCAAAGAGAAATACCATGGTGGGAACTCCATACTGGATGGCACCGGAGGTTGTCAATAAGAAAGAATATGGAACAAAGGTTGATATTTGGTCTTTGGGTATCATGACCATTGAAATGATTGAAGGTGAACCTCCATATTTGAACGAAGCCCCAATAAGAGCATTATACTTAATTACCACAAATGGTAAACCGAAGTTAAATGACAGGGATTCATTGTCAAAGCATTTGCAAAGCTTCTTAGATTATTGTCTAGAGGTTGATACTGAGAAGAGATACGATTGTATACAACTGCTTGAAACGCCATTCATTAAAAATGCTGATCCAAATAGTTCGTTGGCTCCGTTAGTTAAAACTGCAAGACTGCAAAAGCTTGCTGAAAGTGTCGAAGCCGATGACTTGTAATTGGCTCATTACGTGTTCATTACAGCTTCTTTGTTTTTACTTCTTCCATTATTCTGTTATTATTTTTTTAATCTTCTTATCTTTTTGAAAATTTAGAGACATCTTTTCGTATTTATTCTTATTTTTTTATCTTATATTCAGTTCGTGTTTATTATTCAACTTTTATATTTTTTGTTTCCTTCGTTCTTTTTTTTAATATGATCTTTCTTACCGTATTTTAAACATAAAAATGTAAAAATAAAATTATACTCAGAGATTTATTACGCTAGTCAAACTTAACTTCAGAAATAAATTACAAACAAGAGAAAGTAAACTTAGTAGAACACGAAATTAAACAAAACTTAAGACACAGAAGCAATAAGAGAGTGGGTAAAATCAGATTTGCGAGCTATTAAACTCAAAACAATAAAACAACAACAAAATAAAACAGCATTGGAATATTACAACGAGGCTAGAAAATAACACTGCTCAGAAAGAGTGAGCAAAAAAGAGAAGGAAGAAAAAACACAAGTCCTACTATACATATACTATCAAAAAATAGATTATTCATCGTCTTCAGAACCATTGTCATCGTCATCCTCCGATTCTGACTCGCTAGGTGATCCAACAACAACGTACTTGGACTG
This sequence comes from Ogataea ovalis, assembly GCA_030556425.1. Taxonomy (NCBI): domain Eukaryota; kingdom Fungi; phylum Ascomycota; class Pichiomycetes; order Pichiales; family Pichiaceae; genus Ogataea; species Ogataea ovalis. The sequence goes on from JAKTTZ010000010.1 coordinate 268,345, forward strand.
CACGAAAAACAACTTCACACTAGTCTTGCCCTTATTTTCAAATTGGTAAAAGTTACCCATTGGAATCTCAAATGAGCATCCGGCATGCACCACAAAATCGTTATGTGAGATTTGCACTTCCAGGATACCTTGAATCACGTAAAAGATAAAGTAGGTATCATCATTAGATTTGATAGCTTTTCTGGAGCCAACTGGAATTTCGATGATACCACCACCACTAAACTCATGATCTTGATCGAACAAAGTGGATATTTTAAAGTATTCTTCAGAATTCTTGATTTTAGAAACAAGTTTAGATTTATTTGGTGCCCAAGCGACGGTTCTTTCAATTTGTCCATCGGACCCTGGACCTTCAAAGACAGGAATAGAGAGTGAGCCTGTTGCCAGCCAGTCTGATCCAGATAAATTTTCAACTGATGCGTCATCAGCTTTCTCCACATCATCGTCAACATATATGGTATTTATATAAGCATTATCTTCTTTGTGTTGTTCAACTGCTGGTTTTGAAGGAATAGGCTGCGATTTGGAAGCCAAATCGGAAAGTTTTTTTCTCTTGATAGATGGCCTATTAGTACCTACAGAGCTAGTGTCTGTATTCTTATTCTGTGAAATATTAGAACCAAACGCATAAGAACGCTTTGCTGGAGTTGAGGAAACTTCAGGTTTATGAATCACATCTTTGATCTTTTTCACATAAGCACCATTTTCTGTAGTCGTCTCATAAACAACCTTTTCACTTCTCCACCAAGCGACAGGTGCAACTCTTGTTCTTGAAGATCTTCTGAGTCCACCGTCTGAATCAGGTGCAGGTGGTTTGGGAAGAGTCGTTGGTTTGGTAGGTGGCTTAGATAAGGGTTCAAGGACTGGCTCTGCAATCTTTGCCGATGATGATCCACTTTCAACTTTGGAACTAGATTTCGAAACAGCATGTGAACTAGATGCTTTTGGTATATTTTTAATTTGTTCAGGTTCATTGACTTCGTGCTCTTTAGTCACATAAGCTGCATCCTTACCATCAGCTATATCATCATCAGCATCATTACCATCATCTTCTTCATCATCGTCATCTTCATTAACATTGTCATCATCGCTCTCATGGCCATTGTAATCACTATCAGCTTCTTCTTTGTCACTTTGGAAGCCATTCTTATCCGTATCTTTGTCATTTGTTTCATACTCACTCTCATCCGACGATTGAACAAATAGGGGCTCCGACCAGGAATTATGAGCAGCTTGTGAACCATCAGCTGTAGACTCATTGAGCACTTCATGATTATTAGTTTTATCTTCCTCTGTGTGACTTGGCTTGCTAGAGGGTTTCTTAGCAGATGGTCCCTTCGGGACTTGAAAGGCCTTCTTGATTTTGTTTTTATTCAATGCCATATTTTTCGTTAAAGATGCAAGCTTGTGATCACTCAGCCCCTTTTGGTTTGTGTTCTCGTCGGTGACTCGCTGCTGTTGACTTTCAGTTTTATTTTTTGAGCCATGCAACTTCCCGAATGCACTAATAGGTTGTGATTTTTTTAATGGAGAAGGCTCCAATCCCCTTTGAACGAGCTTTGATCCATTCGAATGTTCAGGCGTTGCTTTTGAGCCTGATTTCAAAACTGTGTCAGAAGTGAATTTCTTAGGGGCAGTTGGCTTTATTGGTGAGCCCATCAAGGCTGCAGATTTGATCATCTCGTCAGCTGCACTTGAGTTGTCTGTATCATCAAAATCTGAGTTGTTTGGTAGCGGTTTCTCAATTATTGATGGGCTCTTGACTGGTGTATTAACTCTTTCTCCTTTTGTCTTATCCAATGACATTGCTGTTTCATGTCTTATTGATAATCTTTTTCTGGGAGAGCCGTTTGTAAGTTTACTATTTGGAGACTCATATTCCTCATCGGATAAAAAAAAATCATTTAGGTCCTCTAAGCCATTAGCATTCTTCTTGGGTGTTCTTGTCACATGGAATCCTGTTTTTCTTCCTGTCTTCCCAAAAGGCTCAAATATCTCACTCTTTCGATAACTCATTGATCTAGAATTGTTCTATTCGTTGATGACGGTTTCAAACAATTGATTTTGCTTTTGTTGCGAGGTGTAACACGTTACGCGAAGGTTCTTAAGAATGGGTCCGTTTTTTGAGTGCAATTGAAAGTCAATTTTAACCCAGGAGTCAACAAGGCAAAAAAATCAGTCTATAATTGTTTCAATTCTTCTGAAAGAAAATATCGCTCTAGGTTGTTGGTAATAACGGGAGGGTATCAGATCCAGATGACTTCTAAATCATATTCAAAACACGTCTAGCACCAAACACTGCAAGTTGCAAGTGAGACTCGATTGATAAAATTGGGGCGAGACGTCGATTGGCCGATCCAACAACCCAGCGACGCCGTTCCAGAACTACTCGATTCCAGTTTCTGACTTCTTAGCAAAGTTTTCCTCATTATGTAATGATCACGTAATTGGATTACCTATTGTATAATGCACTATGAACTAGAGATAATATCAGTTCAAGTTTGGGTTCGTGAAAGGAATTTGAAAGATTGGAAGCCAGGGAAATATTTACTGATAACGCTTTTGTGACAAATGGATTAAAACGCTACTCTCAGGAGTTAGTTACGACAAGTGAGGCTACTGTGGCAGATGCTACGGCGTAGCTTTTCTCTTAGATTCAGAGTGGAAAGAATTTTAATGTACATTGAAAGCATATAACATATATAGATTATAGATTAATCAGTACGCCGACTGCGGTTCGTTGTCGAGGGAGGGAAATGATTCCGGGATATAACGTGGCTGAAACTAAACTTATCTAGTTCACAGGAGAGAAAAAGCAAATAAGTCATTCCTTGCCATGCCAGAAATGGTGGAGGATTTGAGTTTTTCTAGAGCTTATTCATCATCTTTATCAATAACAGTAACCTCATTAGATTCCCCATCGTGGTAAGCAATCATTTTCACTTTAAAATCTGCACACGCAACACCAAATGTCTTCAAAATTAAAGCTTGTCTAACGTCTAGCACATCGCCTTTTTCACAGACTTTGTAGGCTTCTGTCAAAGTAATCTTACCTTGAACAATCTTCGTTGGTAGCTGTAGTTTGTTTCTTAAGATTGGTTCCATGGAATGAGACATTGGTAGATCTTCTTCTATTGAAATCTCACCACCTCTAGAATATAAGATGCCTTCAGGAAGAGTAAATGTAATTGGTGCTTTTGAATTAGCTCTAGGGTAATCAGATTTCACATATGCTGTAAAGTATGCAGTAACAGTTTCTGGAGTTTCGTCTGTAAATAAAAGCCCGACAACTCCATCGGCAATATCAGCCAATTTGTGCAAGTTATCTTTATATTCTTCAGCTGGACTCTCACCTAAAGCCTTCTCTAAAACCTTTCTCTTACCCATTATCAACTTGGATCCAATCCAATCTTGTCTAATATCTTGTAAAACAGGTGTTCTGACGTCTGTAAGCCCTAAAACCCAGGTATATCTGTGGTCGTTTAGTGCTTCTCTAACCTCATCGAAGATTCTGGTCTTGTTCTCTTTACCTTTCTTGTCAGTTTGTGCTAAAGTAACTAGTTTGGATCTTTTTGATCTTGGCATTGTGATAATAGTTCTATCTAGTTGGTTAGGGAAATAAAAGTTATTTACGGGAAAATGTATAACTTATAGTATGCCTTTGGATAAAGAACTATTTTGTTATCATAAAAATTTTTCACACTTTAAAAAAAAAAAAAAAAAAAAATTTAGAACAGGACCCTCCCAGTTGCACAAACGGGAAGCAGCGTCATGACATAAGCTATTATTGAAGCGCTAGAGAGTAAAGGTGTAAGCTGTGATACCCTGCGGAAGTGCTTCTTTTTGCCATCTAAGATGGTGAAGACACCTGCCATTCTGCAGTCATATATCCCATTCAAGCATCGATTAATCTAATTTCAGCACAGTTAGGAACTAGAGAGCTTCGTTTTGTCCACTTTTATTTTTAAATAGGAAGCAAGGATTTCATAGCACTTAATTGAGACCAGTCAGGTTTCTACGCATATCCCATCAAACTTAAGAGCTAGTTACTCTAAACGCCCTAAATTTCAATACTACAAGAAAGCAACTATATATCACACCTACAGTTTAGACGTTAAATATGGCGAGAAGAAAATCTATCACTTCTTCCAAATCTAAGCCAGATTATTCTTCAGTTACCAGAAGGACCAGGAGTAGCAGTACAAGAAACATTGACAATCACCAACGATCGATTAGTGGGGATAGACATTCACTCGGAGATTCAGATGTTGAAATGGCAGATAACGCGATAGATAGTCAAAATGAAAGCTCCGATGCTGGTGGAGTAGAAGAAGAGGAAGCATTGAACCGTTTGGCAAATAATTATAGACGATTTTCAGAGTCTCAAAATGTGTTCCAAAGTCTGGGGCAAGAAGATAGGGATGAAGATGAAGATGAGGAAGTCGACAGTCAGTCCGATCCAAATGAACAAACACAAGAAAGAGATGAACGAGATACAGTGAATAGCTCTTATCAACACTCTGAATCTCATAGCGAATCTGATATGAATAATGATGTGCTGATGAGGTCCCTCCATGGTATCTTATCAGCCCGGACCGGAGCTGGCGCTGCTCAGTCGGCATTTGAACAAGGATTTATGCGTTCTCTTGGTGCACAAGTAGCAACAAGGTCCAACGATAATGGAAATTCTTTGGCAGCACAACGTAATACAGAAGAAAACGAAGATGATGAAGGCGAAGGTGATGACAACGATGATGATCAAGATGAATTTCGAAATGAGTTGGGTGAGTTCAGAAGTGCACTGGGGAGAATGTTCCCTGGGGCAAATTTTATTGATGCATTGGGCGATATTCCACGAATTACTTCGTTGACAAATTCGCTTGAGAGGCACCAAGACCCCTTTATGGTTTTGGAAACGTTGAACGAAATTGCCGAAAGATTATTAATGTTAAATGGATTAGAGCGCAACTTACCTTCGTATAAGTTTGCCAAGTCAATTGTTACTATATTAGATAACCCATTTTATCAAGATGAATTAGAAATTCAATTAGTTGCGTGTCGTTGCCTCTACAATCGTTTGGAAGTTAATCCAGAAGTGGCGCATGATTTTGTTGCAGCAGGTGTTCTCGAATCTTTACAATCAAAATTAATTGAAATCAACTATATCGATCTTGCCGAGCAAGTTTTACAAACAATTGAGTATATTTCACGAGAATGCGGTAAAGATGTTTTAATGAAAGGCTGTCTTCCTCATTGTCTCGAATATTTAGATTTCTTTACCATACATGGCCAGAGGAAGTCTTTGGTCATAGCCGCCAATGTTTGCAAGTACATCCCTAGATCCAAATTTGATACGTTAAAAGAAGTTTTCCCTATTCTTGAAAGGGTGGCGACTGAGTATTCAGATCCAAATACTGTGGAAAATGCCTGGCTGGCAATATCAAGAACAGTTAAAAGCTTTGAAAGAGAACCTAAATTTTTGGAGGAATTGGTTGGCTCTAAGTTACTTAAGAGACTTGTTATTTTGCTAAGCAGTTGCGTTAACAAAGGTAAAAATTCTAATAGTTTACTCAGTTTCAGTTCTTGTTTAAATTTGCTGCAATCTCTATCAATTATGGCAAATGTGTCTCCAAAACTTTCTGTCATACTACTCTCTGAATGTGATATTGGTAAAGCCATTGTTGCCTCCCTGTCTGGGTATGAGAAATCTGATGTCGATAAAACGCCTCTAAAATCTGATGGTGATGATATTCTTACGACTGCAATGTTGATTTCTGTTGAAGCCCTGATGGCAACTCCAAAAGAGCTAGTTATGTCTATTATAAAGCTCGTCGCTCCTTTACTACCGTTCACCCAATGGATAAGCTCGTCAAAACAGATAGATGTCGGATTCTATCAAGGTAAGAATAATGGACAAGATAGGATCATGATTAACAAAAACAGACTTGATCTCTATTTGAAAAATGAATCAAATTTGAAACACTTTGATACTTTTGTGAAGGAGATTTTTAATCTCTTATTAAACATTTATGATTCTACAGTTGATTACAGCATAAGAAGAATAGTCCTAATTTGTATATACCGTATTGTTCGGATTTTGAGTAAAGAACAGCTATCAATAATTGTTTATGACTCTGGAATAACTTCATTACTAGCATCCATCGTCATCCAGGGAAAACCAATTTTGAGGAAATCACACGAGTCAGGTTCATATTCTGAGGATATAAAACCGTGTGTATTGATTTATGGAGCTCTCTTGGCTACACATTTATTGATCAGCAAAGCTCCTGAATTGTTTTTAAATGATTTTGAAAGGGAGGGATTGCTATCACATGTTACAGAACTATCGCAGTCTCTTTCTTTAGACAAGAGAGTGAAAGCTCCTTCGAACAGTAATACCAGCAGTACAGAGATTTCAGCTGTTCCCCTGTCACAACAATCAATTACAGATATGGATATGGACCGTGATGAAAATGATAGTCAAGATTCTCATGATGACGAAGACGAAGATGCAGAAGATGATATCGAAGATAATGAGGTGTACGACGACGAAGATGAGGCTGATTCAGATAGCTTAGCTGACAGTGAAGATGGGGATAGTTATACTTCATCGAAGGTTGTTCAAGATTACACATTAGATGGTGATGGAACTGCTTTATTAGGCATTGGTGTTGTTTTAACCGAGTTATCAGAGCTTTGCCATGATATTGAAGATGATTATATTACTATCAAAGCTTCCTCAAATACTTCAAAATCAAAACACATGAAACTAATCGATGAAGTTAGGGTGTTGTTTGAAAATGGTTCGATTGTCAAATACAACTACGAGCAATGGTGCACTATCTGGCGGAAATTGGCTGATGCCTTTGGATTTTTGGATGTCAAATCAGGTGTGGTTTCCAGTTTTGAATTGGTTTCTTCTGGAATCATTTCCACTCTTTTATCTATTTTTGAGTCACCTGTTGGCGTTGTTGGATCCGACTGCCACAAAGCTTTTCAAGATTTGTTTTGCTCCTCTCTCAGCCCACTTGGAACAGGTGAATCATTGCCGTTAGTTTTGTTAGTCAAGAAGTTAGAAGAGGCATTAAGTAGAACGGAATCTTTTGAAATCATTGATTCTGGCGCAACACAATATAGTTCATCACCAAACGTGAAAGCTGCAGCTATGGCAAAACAGATCAAAATTAAGTTAGTGTCAGATGACCCTGGTCAGAGTGAACAGAACAAACAGCTAATGTTAGTTGTTCATGCTATTGCCACGTTTAAATCGGTTAATGGTTTTCTGAAAGCAAGAATGGATGGTATGAGAGGTTTAATGAGAGCCATTGTTACTCCACAGGCAAGTGCTGCCCAAGATTCTTCGGAAACTCCTTCTTATATTGAATTCAGCATTAACGGAGAAGTTGTTCCACACGGCACTACTGTTTATGGTGCTGTTTATAGATCTCTTCAATCACAGTCAAATGAAATTGTACCAGCTAGAAAGATTTGGACTAACGTTCCTCATATCGTTCATTACAAAAGAGTTCAAAGCACTGTCCCCGAAACATACGAGGATTTATATCCTAGTGACATGAATGAAGATGAATTCGGCTCTATTGGTGATACAAATACAATAAGAATTCTTCAGATTTTAAAATCATTGTATAGCTTGAATTCGACCACATCAAATAGTGGTGCTTCTGATGTCTTGTTCCTCAACTATAAACTGACTGCAAAACTTAATCGTCAATTAGAAGAACCATTGGTTGTCGCTAGCGGAACATTACCGGATTGGAGTGTTCAAATTACAAGGCAATTCCCCTTTTTATTCCCATTAGATACTAGGGTCTTTTTCTTAAAATCTACTTCTTTTGGCTACTCAAGATTGATAAACTTATGGCAGATGAGATCAAACCAAGAAGAGCAGGAAGTTCACTCAAGTTCATCGATTTCTTCAAATGTTCCTCAACTGGGAAGACCTGTTAGACATAAGTTAAGATTATCGAGAAAACATTTACTAAAGGGTGCTATTAAGGTCCTAGATGGGTATGCTACAATCCCTGGATTACTAGAGATCGAATACTTTGATGAAGCAGGTACTGGATTAGGTCCTACTTTAGAATTTTATGCGAATGTTTCAAAGGAATTTAGTAAGGCCAGATTGACAATGTGGCGAACTACGAAACACTCAGAAAACAAGAATAACGGCATTCGGAATACCGACAATGCTAATAAAACAGCTGGTCAAGACATCGAAGGTGACGACAATACTGATTCGTATGTCAATTATCAGACAGGATTATTCCCTCGTCCTTTGACACAGTCGGTTCGTCACTATGAAAAGATTATTCATTTGTTTTCTGTTCTAGGTAAATTTGTTGCCAGATCGCTGTTGGATTCAAGAATTATTGACTTTGCTTTCAATCCACTTTTCTTTCAACTTGCTAGAGATATTGAATCGGGAAATCAATCGAGTAATGCTTACCGCCACTCTCAAATTGATATGTTGAAACTCGTTGATCCATTTCTATCCACTTCTTTGTCTCACTTACATCTATACTTGAAACAATACGCTGGACTTTCAGATGAAGAACAGGCAAATGTTAAGGTTGATGAGTGTTTATTGAGTGATCTTGCATTGAACTTTGTCCTGCCTGGTTATGAAGATATTCAATTGAAAGAAAATGGTGAAGACATTGACGTTACTCATGAAAATTTGCAAGAGTATATTGATAAGGTGATTGATATGACCCTTGGTTCAGGTGTGACATCTTCAATTCAAGCATTTGTGGAAGGTTTTAGCGTGGTGTTTCCTTACTCGTCAATGATGATCTTTTCACCAGATGAATTGGTGAGATTACTGGGTAACGGTGAAGAAGATTGGTCATATGAGACTTTATTAAGTGTCTTACACGCCGATCATGGGTACACTACCGAGTCACCTTCTATTCAAAGATTGCTTGACATTATGACTGAGTTTACAAAAGAAGAAAGAAGAAAGTTTCTGCAATTTTTGACTGGTTCTCCTAAGTTACCGATTGGTGGATTCAAGAGTTTACACCCTGATTTGACTGTGGTGTTGAAGCACACTGAGAATGGCTTAAAACCTGATGATTATCTTCCTAGTGTGATGACATGTGCGAACTACTTGAAGCTACCTGATTATTCTTCCAAAGAAGTAATGAAGGAAAAATTGGTGAAGGCTATGAATGAAGGTGCTAATTCGTTCTTATTATCTTAATCTTATGTTTTGTTTTTTATTCTGTTTAATTTGGTCATTAGCTTGAGTTTTTTGCGAGGATGGGTTGGTAAGTCAATCAAAAGTGTATAAGTTATAGATATTAAAGTATTTTTATATTCCTTGGGTTTGGAATCCGATCGTAATTTAACCCTGTTTTTTAGTAACGATTTTGCAACTCTCTCCCACCGATTACTTTTTGAGGAAATACAAATCAACTCCTTGGAATCAACTCCTTGGAATCAACTGGAAATATCTTTGCGAGCAACTGCTAACCGCATCAGTATGCCTGTACGGCTCCAAATTTGAGCACTGATAATTACAATCGTTGCTCTTTATTCACTGTAACGTGACTTCTTAAATTGTTACACAGAAACCTTTCATAAAACGGCATACACTATAATTGAGTGAACTGCAGACTAACCTGCATAACAATAAGGAAGGATATAAAAGAGAGAAATGAAGTGAAATCAAACACTATACATAAACTATACGGGAACAAAACTAAAGCACTGAATCTAACTCGAAGATAGATAAAGGTTCGAGTTGCTAACTTTATCCACGGACCCAGCTTCCGGCTTTAGACAATAACGTTTGGGCCTGTTCATTGCCTTCATTCAACCCACTCTGCGCCTTATCCACCAAGTTGGCACTTCCTTCTTTAGCTTCTTTCTTTGCCTTTTCAAGATAATAATTGAGGTTATCTTGTGCTTCCTTTTGTCTAGCAGCAAGATTATCGTACTCTCTCTTTGTTGCATCTTGAACTTCCTTTGATTTTGCTTTTCTCCATTTCAACCAGCTACCTCTCGTTTCTTCATACTTCTTCTTTGCAATTTCTGTCTGTTCTTTGTAATAATCAGAAACCTTTTGTGCCGATTCCTGTGTTTTTAAGACCAACTTACCATTCTTATCGAATAAAGAATCATATTGGTCTTGAGCAACGTTGGTAGCAGTTTCACCCCATCCAGAAACTGCGTTGGCTGCCGCCTTGGCTACTCCATCCTCGGCCAAAGGCTTTTGAATTTCGTTGGCAACTGCATCCTTTCTAGCAAGAACCCTTTGGGCTAAGTCATCGGATTTTTGCTTCACCCCGTCAACAACTTCTCCGGCTTTCTTGTTCACGTTGTCAGCAACTTCACCAGTTTTTGCTTTAAAGTTTGCAAATAGCTTGTTAGATCTAGCTTCTGCTTCCTTTAAAGCATCTTCACCCCATTTGGCTAAGTTTTCTCTGGAACTTTGGAAGTCCTTTTTGGCTTGTTCCAAATGTTTTTCAGCTTCAGCATCCTTCTTCTTTCCCCAGGATAGCCAGCCACCTTTAGCTTCATCCGCCTGCTTTTGAGCTTCTTTTAATTTGGCAAATGCAGCCGAGTACGTCTCTTCGGCAGATTCTTTTGTGTTTCCGAGTATAGAGTCCCATTTATCTTTTGAAGCTTTTAAACTGTCCAATACTTGGGAACCAACAGAACCAACAGCATCCTGAGCTTGATCGCTCTTGTCACCAACCCAGCTAACTGCCGAAGCTCTCAAGTCATCAGCTCTGTTGGCACCAGTGTTGAAAGTGTTTTGTGCTTGCTGTAGTATTGATGGATCAACTCTTGGAGGTGGATTCCAGTTGTATAATCCAATTTGTTCAATTTGTCTGCCATGGTTAACTTGAACATCATAAATGTAAAAACCTGACAAACCCGCAGCTAATGCTAAAACTAATCTGCTTGACATTTTTAATTCGAGTTTCCGCTATATATAAATTTAAGTTAATAATCCTATTGTAATCAATATTCAGAAAATAATGCTTCTAGGCAATTGAGTAAGGATGATCTCAAAAAAAGAACATTTAACTACGATTGGCAAATTACAAGGGGCGTATGGCATATATATATAAACAAATAGTTACACTTAAATACATAGGATTTTACGGGGGAACTAAAAAATAGCTATGCACATGCGAGGTGCAAACATAGAAGCGTTTAGAAAATAGCAAGCAAGCAGCCATATGGCTAGAAAGAGCCAATGGTCGGGGATAGCAACTAGAGCAAATCAGAGGAAGGGAGTGGAGCAGAGTTTAATTATTTTGTATATACTTCTTGTAGTATTTTATTAAACCTTGCTACAGTTTTGCACTTTGCACTTCCTTTCTGATTCCTGTTTTCTGATTCCTGATTCCTGAGTCCGGGGGCCCACTTATTTCTTAAAAGGCACACTGTGGGTGGCCATTGGCATTCTAGCACCCTCTACATCCCGATACTAGGTTTCTGTGGCGTTGTGTTATATCAATGCCTTTCTTGGTAATAGCATATATTATCTATTTACTGTATAAATATTATATATATGAGAGTGCTGTGTGTGGCAGCGACAACACGTGTGGGTGTGCTCTTCAAATATATTAGATCGATACAGCTAGTGTACATCTACAAAGAACGAAGTTCCAACTCCAGGAGGCACCGCCCCGAGGCAGAGAAGAGCCCCTGAGCAATAAGAGCAGCTGCGGGAATAGCGAGCTAACCGGAGCCTGGGAGAGTTGTAGGCGCCCCGGCAGCCGCACATCCATCTGGGCATGTTCGCACCTGCGTTGAGCTGATGTAGTTAATTACGTCATTATAATGAGTTTCACTATCTAAATTATTCTATGTATATTTATATCTATATTCACTCCCTTTTCAACCTTTCTCTGAGTTCGTCATCCCAGGCATAGATATAGAGACCTCTCACGCCTCTTGTCAATAAAACATTGATGGAATTTAAGATGATTTTTTCTTTCACTTGATCTGCATTTGCAATGTTGTTTCTCTTTGTGAAGCCGGCTTTGTCGTCATACAGTTCAGGCTTGATTACTATTTCATCTCTTTCCTTGTCATATCCAACAGATCTACCAAGAATAACACCTGCGTAGTTTAGATCAAACCCTTGGACTGTGTACACTGAACCGACTTCGTCAATAGTATCTGGTCTCTCACTCCAGGGTTTGATGTTACTTGGGGCAAATCGATCCCACCGAAGTTTGAAATTTCCACCACAAGTAACATACCAATCTTTGGTTCCCAATCTATAAGGAAAATCATATGTACACAACATACGGCATTGCCCATATTCATAATCTTTTCGTTTCAATTCCTCGTACATAGCCCCACAGTCATCCCAAATCTTGAATTCAAATGCATCATGATTGCCTTTCTTTCTTTTCAGATTATCGATAGTTGGGAAAGGCAAAATTTTTTTCGTTGTACTTATTGACATGATCCATGATTGAACATCTGGGGCGCCGGTAACTCTGAATTGTTGCTTTAAATAATAAGTTTCATGTATTCTGGCTGATTTCAAGTAATCAGACAATGTTCCTCCATTATTTGTTCCCTCTGACCAATACTGATCCATTCTTAATGATTGCTTATCATCATAAACAATAACCAACACTTTCCCTAATCTCATTAATTCCTCTAAATGGTTGTCACCATAAAATCTTTTATATGCATTCTTAGCTGTCGCTAGTAAGTGTGCTTCATCAACAATTATCACATCGCAGCCAGGAGATTTTTCCTTCGCAAGTCTATTAATAAGCGAAGTGGGTCTTTCAATATCCTTTTTAGTTAAGTAACTGAACGAACTAGACAATCTATGGTATAATTTTAACATCTCGGGATGATTGACAACCAAGTAATTTTCAGTACCTGTCAAGATATCTTTATCTTTCACTAACGATTCTTTACTGATTTTTTGAATATCGTTGAATAGAGCATTCAATATAACCGACTTCCCAGTACCAGCATCACCATCAATCACGAATATCGAGGCTTTCCCGTCCCTGGAATTGTAGTTTTTCAATCCATCTCGAATAAACTGTAAGACTTTAGCTTTTAGCTCAATTTGCTCGTCCGAGAGTTCGATATGAGAAAGTTTGTCGATTGCATCCTTTTCATTCGAATGGGTTACAGATATATTTTTGGTAACTATCATTTTCTTTGAAGCTTTTACCGGTTCACTAGAAAGCCGGGATCTTTTTTGATTTGCTGGAATTGTAGAAAGGGGCATTTTTAACGCAACTGATGAACTACTTATCATTCGTCTGAGCATCTAAATACCCGAAACGGCACACCTTGATGATTCAAATAACGAAAGGTTCGGAAACGGCCAGAAAGAAGAGCAAGAAAAACTAGCATTGGCTAAGAATTGAACTAAGTAATACAAAAAAAGTTCCACAAGCTCTTAAGTCCGTCTCACCAGATCAGATCTCAAAATGACCCGACTTCAGAATCTGAAATGGGATCTCGGTATTAAAGGAGAAATTTAAAAAATTGCATAAAATATTACTAAGCAGTCGATAAAACGTGTTTCCAGCAATCTAGATTGTAATTTGTGTCTTAGCGACTCATTTAACATGGCATCGACTCAACGTTTCCAAACGCGACGCGCCTTTGAGACGATCCCGACTGTTTCAACTTTTCGCTTGTTTGTTTTCATGCTGTTTGGATCAAATCGCGTCAGGGCATGCATTGGCACAGTCTTTAAGGTTGGTATTGAACAAAGAAATTGATGTTCAGTAGACCACTGTCTCTGACAAGATCAGCTCATTGTTTTCGTTGTCACAATTACTTAAGGTTTGCCATTTATCAATCTTATTATCCATCATCAACCCTCTCCGCAAGACAATTCTCAACCAAAATGAGTGATTTTGATGACGATGATTTCGTCATGGAGGACAGCCCTCCTCCAAACTCCACTAAGAACGGATCTGCCGCTTCAAAAAAGAAGCAGCCACTTACAAATACTACCAATACAACTTTAAATTCTTCCACTACAAAGAAGATGAAGACCTCAGCTTCGGATCAATATCAGAAGTTGTCACAGTTAGAACATATTTTAAAGAGACCAGACACATATATCGGTTCCGTTGAAAAATTTGAATCTGAGCAATGGGTTTTAAATGAAGAATCAGAATCTATGGAAAAGAAAACAGTCAGCATTGTCCCTGGTCTATTTAAGATTTTTGATGAAATTTTAGTTAATGCTGCAGATAACAAGATTAGAGATCCATCGATGAAAAAAATCGACGTAAAGATTGATGCTGAAAATAATCTCATTTCAGTTAGAAATGATGGTAAAGGTATTCCTATTGAGATTCATGATAAAGAGAAGATCTATATTCCAGAATTGATCTTCGGTAATCTATTAACATCTAGTAATTATGATGATGATGAGAAGAAAGTTACTGGTGGTAGAAATGGTTATGGTGCCAAGTTGTGTAATATCTTCTCTACTGAATTTACCGTGAAGACTGCTGACAAAACAAATCAGAAAATATATACCCAAACTTGGACTGACAATATGAGTAAAACTGGTAAAGCTAAGATTACGGCCATGAAAAAGCAAGAGGAGTATACCGAGATTATTTTCAAACCAGATTTATCAAAATTCAACATGGAAAAACTTGATAGTGATATACTAGGTATTTTGAAAAGAAGAGTCTACGATATTTCTGGTTCTGTCAGAGGTGTCAAGGTTACATTAAATGGTAAGACTTTAAAAGTTCATAACTTCAAGCAATATGTTGAAATGTATGTTAAAGCTTTGGAAAAAGCAAAAAACTTGGATGATGATACCCCTGAACCTGTTAAAACTGAAGATGGTCAACTTGTGGCTCCAGTGGAGAAACTACCTACCATTGTTCATCAAATTATAGACGATAGATGGGAAGTTGCCTTCTCTGTTTCTGACGGAAGTTTCAACCAAGTCTCGTTTGTTAATTCAATCGCAACTACCTCTGGTGGTACCCACGTTGAAACTGTGGCCAACTTACTGGTTACTAAAGTCTTGGAACAGATCAAGAAAAAAAATAAAAAGGCAATGATTAAGCCATTCCAAATTAAAAACAACATGTTCTTGTTCATCAATTGTTTGATTGAAAATCCTGCGTTCACCTCTCAAACTAAGGAGCAATTGACCACAAGAGCTTCTCAATTCGGTGGTAAAAAGCTCGAATTGCCAGAGACATTTATTAAAAAGGTGTTATCGTCAGGCCTTGTAGATAACGTTATGAATATTGTTGCCGCTAACGCTGACAAAGCTCTCAAGAAAATGGATGGTTCCAGAAAGAGTAGATTAACTGGCTACCCTAAATTAGAAGATGCAAATAGAGCAGGTACCAAAGATGGGCACAAATGTACATTAATTTTAACAGAAGGTGATTCCGCCTTGACATTAGCTGTTGCAGGTCTAGCAGTTGTTGGTAGAGATTATTATGGGTGCTTCCCGTTGAGAGGTAAGATGTTGAACGTTAGAGAGGCCAGCGCCGATCAAATCACCAAGAATGCTGAAATTCAAGCAATTAAGCAGATTATGGGTTTGCAGCACAAGAAAAAATATGATTCTACAAACGTGAATTCTTTGAGATATGGTCATATTATGATCATGACCGATCAAGATCATGATGGTTCTCATATCAAGGGTTTAATTATCAACTTTTTGGAGACATCATTCCCAGGCTTGCTTGAGGTGCCAGAATTCTTGATTGAGTTCATCACTCCTATTGTTAAGGTTACTATCCTGAGTGGTCCTAACAGAAAGAAAGTTATCTCATTCTACAATATGCCCGAATATGAAGAATGGAGAGATACTGAGGGTAAAACATGTTCTTATAAACAAAAGTACTATAAGGGTTTGGGTACTTCTTCGCCTCAAGAAGCTAGAGAGTATTTCAGTCGTTTGGACAAGCATTTAAAAAAATTCCATGCATTGCAAAATGATGACAAGTCTTTAATTGATTTGGCTTTCTCCAAGAAAAAGGCAGACGACCGTAAAGAATGGTTAAGAGGTTTTGTTCCTGGTACATTTTTAGATCCTACTCTACAAACAATTCCAATTTCTGATTTCATCAATAAAGAGTTGATTTTGTTCTCCATGGCAGATAATATCAGATCCATTCCATGTGTGTTGGATGGGTTTAAGCCTTCACAAAGAAAGATTTTATATGGTTGTTACAAGCGTAATTTAGATGGTGAAATTAAGGTTTCTCAATTAGCTGGTTATATTGGTGAACATACAGGTTATCACCATGGTGAAGCTTCCTTAATTCAGTCTATTGTTTCTTTAGCACAAGATTTTGTTGGCTCCAATAATATAAACATATTAAGACCTCTTGGTGGGTTTGGTTCTAGAGCTGCAGGTGGTAAAGACGCATCTGCTCCGAGATATATTTTTACGGAGTTGACACCAATAACAAGAAAGACTTTCAATGTTTTAGACAATCCACTACTAACTTATATGCAAGATGATGAACAAACTGTTGAACCACAGTGGTATCTACCTGTGCTTCCAATGCTACTAGTCAATGGTTCTGAAGGTATTGGTTCCGGTTGGAGTACTAATATTCCTCCATTCAACCCTACAGATATCATTAAAAACATCAGAGCTATCATGAATGGTGAAGAAATGGAAGATATGAAGCCATGGTTCAAAGGTTGGGAGGGTACTATTACTAGAATCAGCAGTGATAAGTTCAGAGTCGAAGGTAACATTGAGGAAATTGATGATAATACACTTGAAATTACTGAGTTACCTGCAAGAATGTGGACGATTACAATGAAGGAATATCTATTATTAGGATTGGGTGGTAATGATAAACAGAAGCCATGGATTAAAGATATGGAAGAGCAGCACGGTGTCGGAATCAGATTTATTGTCAAATTGACAGACGAAGAAATGGCCAAAGCTAGAAAAGTCGGTTTGAAAGAAAAATTCAAATTGGTTTCCACAATCAACACAAGTAACATGGTTGCTTTTGATCATCAAGGAAGAATTAAGAAATACGATCATGTAAATCAAATCATTGAGGATTATTATCATGTGAGATTAGATTATTATCAACGTAGAAAAGATCATTTGGCCAATCAATTTTCAAATCAGTTAGAAAAGCTTTCATGTCAAGCGCGGTTTATTAAAATGATCATCGATGATGAATTGGTTGTTAGCAACCGGAAGAGAACCGTGATTATTGCAGAATTACAAAAATTGGGATTCCCAGGTTTCGATAAGAACGATCAACTAATTAAAGTCAAATCCGAAGAAATCACAAGTGGTGATGAGGATGATGACGAAGCTGCTGCAGACACAACTTTGACAACAACAATTGTCAATAACAATGTAACAGCCGCTGCTACTTATAACTATTTGTTAGGTATGCAAATTTGGTCGTTGACGAGGGAAAGATACGAAAAGTTGTTGAAACAGAGGGATGAAAAGGAAGCTGAGTTGAACATCCTACTTAATAAATCTGCAAAAGATCTATGGAATGAAGACTTGGACACATTTTTGGTTTCTTGGGATGAGTTCTTAAAAGCAGATGAAGAGTCACGTAACTCGATTGTTCCTGATGCTAATGGAAAGAAGAAGAGAGCCCCAGCACGTAAGCGTAAGGCCAAGTCTGAAACTCCTCTTGATGACAACAATGACTCTGATTTCGTCGTTAACGCTGCAAAGAAAAAGAAGGCTGCTCCAAAGAAGCAATCGACGCTCCCTTTCAAAAAGTCACCAAGTGATGAAGAATTAAAGTTGGAGACTCCTAAAAAGAAATCAGTTGCTGGTAATGATGAATCAAAAGCTGAATTCAAAAGCGTATTTGGTGCCTCAGCTGCGAAGAATTCCTCTAGCCCAAGTCAGTCATTTTCTAGATTCAGTGCTGCATTTTCAGCATTTTCCAATGAAGATCTAGATATTGCTGATGATGTTGATGATGATGTGTCTCAGCCAAAGAAGGCAAGTTCAATCTTCCAGAAGAAAGTTAAAACTGCTGCTCCTGCAAAGGCTTCCAAACAAAAGTTAGTAGAATTATCAGACGACGAAGATGATGAGCCGATCAAGAAGCCAGCTCCAAAAGCTACAAAGAAGGATAAGACTGCTCCAAAAAAGAAATCTAAGAAGCAGGTTAGTTTGTCATCAGAGGATGAAGATGATGAACTACTATCTTTGAATTCCGATAGTGATGGAGAAGCCACAGCTCCAATTGCTAGATCTTCTGCTGTTGGATCTAGACGTAGGGCTGCACCCGCCAAATCTTATGCTATTGATTCATTTGACGAGGATGAAGAAGAAGTGTCGGAGAACGCTGATAACGATGATGATGATAGCTATGACGAGTTTGAATAGATTCCATTGAATTTAGATTTTAATGTATAATTTTTTTTTCCTTTGCCTATTATGTTCTTTTATCTTTTGCTTCACTTGCTAATTTGCTTCTTTATGTTTTTTTCATTCTTCAAGATATTACAATTGACCCTTTTAGTACTTTCTACAAACAGTAAATTACAGAAAAGAGCAGCGCACTCGATAATCAAATAAATAGCAAAATCTATATCAAATAAACAAATGAAAGAACAAAAAAAAGGCATGTACGAACGTAAGTATATATATGGTATTCATTGGATTTTTTAAAAAACTCCGCAAAAAGCATTAGTAATTTATATGTAACTCAAAGTTTTCTATTAGGAACCATTGGAGCCCACTTGTTAAGATCAGCTGCTGGTGCAGGCGTTGAAGTTGAAGTTGAACTTGCTGATTCAGTTGCGATTCCAACAGGTGTAGCAGCCAATGCTTTTGGCTTGTTAGGGACAATCGGTAGCACTTTGCTATTTCCTGAATTTGTCGATGATCTTGAATCAGTTCTCATGAGTTGATCCTGTTGAATTGAACCTGCGGTGCTGACTCCTCTTCTAGGTGGTGGTGGTGGTGGAGTCTTGGTGTTAGAAGACAAAGATGATGACACTGGTTGGTTTGCAGGTGTTTGTTTTTGATGTAGTGGGCCAGGAGAACTGGAGGCGGATCTGGTTGGTTGCATCACGTTTAGTGAGTAGCTAATATTTGGTGATGAGAGAACACTAGGTGATTTTTCAGCTGATACAGCCACTGAGTTGTTTTTCCTTTGTTGAGGTGGCGATGGTGGAGGATGTGATTGCGATTGCTGAGATTTCAATAATCCAGGAGATAGAGCAGGCAAAAGCATTGCTTGAGCTTCTTTTGGATCATAAGGTGGTGGAACCCTCCGTTGAGTTTGAGTTGCGCTAAGTGTTGTTGGAGCACGAGGAGGCAGAGATGGAATTCCTGCCAAATTATCACTTTTAGCTGAACCGTTTCCACTATTACTTGTTGTTGAGGCTGATAAATCTATCAGGGGTGGTGCTGCTGCAAAGGACCAATTAGAAGACGACGCAATTGACTTTAAATCAGCTTCATCGCCATCGTATGGTTCATTCAACTCAATCAACAAACCTTTAGAGCTGACAGCGGATTTCTTATATTGTTCGTATATCTTCTTGGTCAATTCTGATTTGATTTCTTCATCAACGAGCTTGACGTGTGAGGTGAATACACCATAGACTGGTTTATGGTCTGAAAACGTTAAGCTTTGCACTGTGTCATAGTTCAATTGCTTTAAATGAGAACCTCTATATAGAATTCTATCAGTCCAAGATGGGACTCTTTGCTTCTCACTGGTGTCATACTGAGATGTACCTTTGTCATACTTGTAAGTTGGAGGGAATTCGATTGGTAATTCTTTAAATCCTCTCATTTCTGCCCTTCTCTTAATCTCAAAATTTAATTGATCATACTCTAGTAACAGATCCAACTTGCCAGCATCTATCAAGGCTCTCACTTCATTGTTCTCTTTTGAAATTCTATAATTCAAGTCACCCAGCCAGACAATGTTATCATGATGTTTTATCTGTCTGTTTCTGGAGAATCTGATTGCATTCCATGTAGTTATGAAATCATTATATCTCTCATCAACGTTTGTGGTTCCTGCAGCTAAATGCGAATTAAAGAAGCAGAAGGATGATGAACCGTAGTTGAATCTGATAGCCACAGATCCTTTATTTGCTGTCATACCACCTAAACCAGTCTTCTTGGATTTACCTTCCACTTGAGTAACTTTTGACACGTTATCTGATTTTACATAGAATAGAATCAAGACTGATGACATGTATTCTGCTCTAAGAAGAACATATCTGTTGTTTGGGTTAGCCTGGTTTAATTCTCTTTCAATAGTTCCTTGCCAGTATTGTGAAATGGAAGTATCATTTTTCAATATGTTGGTCGCATTCAACTCAACAACTTCTTGGAATCCAACAATAACAACATCAGGAGAAAATCTATTACCTCTACCGCCCCCTGGGAAAAGCCATTTAGACAAATCAGATGCTCTACTGGAACCTGCTAAATTATATGTTCCGACATAAATTGTGATATTTTCATAGGACGTGAATTGGCTTTCGCATTTTCTGGACTCTTCTTGAATGTATTCGGTGACTGGATCAAAAATTCCAACGGTCATCTGATATGAGTTCTTACCTAGTAGTGTGTCAGTAACCACTTGCTTTCCTTTATCCACAAAATTATTGATGTAAATTCTGCTAATGGACTTTGTAGCATCTGATAATGCACCTGCAAATCCCATTTTACCACTTCTTGAAAAACTAGATTTCAAAGCATTAGTACCTGTATAGATCTGAGAAATTTGGTCACCATGATCCGCCCATAATGAACTATGCTTACTTCTAATGTCATATTCATCACCTTTGACGTTACTCTGCAAAAACTCCTCAAGTGCTGCCAATGAAATGACTTGTTGGACAACATTCGTTCTGTCTAAACAATCCAAACAATTTGTTCTAAAAACACCTTGCTGTTCCATAATAACCTCTCCAGATCTTCTATCGTATAGATAATAACCAAAATCAGTCAAAGATGGTTCTAAGTCCCTCAAAACCTTTGCAGCATGTGCATATGTCTTTGCAGTTTCTTGGTGAAAGTCAAAGTCTGTGAAAAAAACTGAATCTGGAGTCTTTTCATCCAGTGAAAGAAAATGTTTTTTATACTTAGTACTTAGCTCAATTTCTCCAACTTTTGTGGATGACAATAGGTTTACTATATGAACAGGTCCATACTTTCCATTCAAATTTTCAAAGTGCTTATCAAAGGAAGGTTGAGTGGCATCAAAAGATCTTGTTATTTGAACCTTAGGCGAAATCAAAGCTGTGTCTTGTTCCCAAAACATAGGTATTGAACCCCTAATTTGGGTATATGCAAAAATATATCTGTCATCATTATAAATACATTCTGTTTCAACGAAGTTGGCAACATTACCATCATCATCAACACCTCTCACATTGAATCTTGTTCCGGCCCTTTTCCAGGATTGCTTCGAAATGATTGTTATGAAAACTTTAGAGCCACCAACGGACGCCCTCAAAGTCTCTGCAAAACCTCTGATAACTGTAGTTAAAAACTTGTTGGTGTCTAATGCCATCTTTAGTTCATCATCTAGATTGTTTCTAAAACTGATTATCTCTTCCATCATAAATGCGTTCCACATGTAATCCAAATGGTATCTATCCTTCGACAATGTATTGGTGCTGTTAATTCCTCTAGTTTGCAAAGTGGAAGTCAAGTCGAAATCAGAACTATAGAAAAACGAACCATCACAGAGAAGTTTCCTCAATTCATAGCATGGGTGTTGTTCATATTTTGAATATGCATTAGTTTCCTCAGTATCCATTACTGGATACCCATTTGAATTCAGTTCCAAGAAGTCCCAGGAATCTTTCGTTAGGCAATGAAACTCGACATCCATGATCTTATTGATCAATTCACCTTGAATTGGACAAGCGACATCCACTTTTCCGGAAATTAGAGCCAAAAAAATGTGACCATTCATTTCGATCAATCCCAGGAACCCCATTGGTTTGTGTCTGGATAAGGATCTGTAGTGCCTATGATTAAATTGTTCTCTTTTCACAAGTTCAATCGCACACTTTTCAATTTTTGGGATATATCTAAAAAGAAGAACATCAGTATCGGACTCAAGAGCCAATGTACGTTCATGTCGAGTATTGACTAAAATACGCATGATGTTTGAAGTTGTTAATGCCTATTATAGTATCTGTTATTTTTTCAGAGTGATGCTGATTCACTGTCTTTATTTGAAATTATAAAGTAACTTCAAGTTATCTATTAAAATCGAAGCAAGTAAAATGATAGATCAGCTCTCCGTCTGTCTTATGATATATTATTCTATAAATGGTAGAATATCGAATTCTAAGGAATCGCAAGGTAAACGGCGTCCTCTATATCCTGTTGGCCAGCTAAATGCATGTTGTGCTCTTCTGTTCCGCACCCTTTGCTTTTGGTCGTCTGCCACTTTCAGCTTCTAACTTCTCTGTTTCTAACTTCTAAATCTGGCGTGCACCGTGTACGGGACAGGGAGCCAGTCGCGACGCTCCCGGTGGTTCTCCGGGATCGACCGACCCTACTTACAAGTTACAACGTAGTTCGAATCTGGGATTGATTGTTCAACTTCCCGTTAGATGAATTTGAATACAAAATTAAATATGCCTATAAGTAAAATGCTATTATATAACTAGAAAATCAAGAAAGAATCCGTTTCACATTTTCATAAACGGTAAACGTAATACATGTTGCAGGTAACACTCTGATCAAATTGGCGAGCACACCCTTGTAGAAGCCTTTCACTCCTTCATACCTCAAAATTGATTGGCAGATCGATCTCATTGATTCTACATCCTGGCTCTTGTTTAGTGTCCGTGTCAAATGAAGAGCTTGAAGACGTGATCTCACGACTTGGAGTGGATAGAATACAACAGTGGAAATCATTTTTGACGTAGCACTGGCGTATAAATATTGGAAAGTAGTCAAATGTGCTTGATCAACTTTTTTAACCGCATCTCCATCTGCATCTAAAAGTAATGTATGGTTATCGCGCTTCAGAAGGATATGATTTTTTAAGGTATCGTAAATCGAAAATTGGAGTGCTCCTTGAGAGACACTAAGCAAAGCTGGAGAAAGACCCTTGTAGTATCCCATTATACCTTCTCGTTTGTATATTTGCTTGATTCCATCAAGTATGGATGTATAAGCACCAGGTGTAGTCCGTGACGTGGTTATCATTCTCGTCTTGATAACCCATATTGGATTTGTCAATATTGAAGTTGACCACCCCGCTGCAAATGCACACATTAAATAATGCACGGAATTGAGATCTCTATCCTTATTTGAACTCGTAGGTATAAAATATGAATCATTTGATAAAGTTTTGTACATTAAGGTTTTATACTCTCTATAAAACATGAAATATAAACCCCAAGCTGTTGTACTACCTAATAAGTTAGGGCCAACCCCTCTATATAGATTTTTTATAAATTGGTTATAACTGATTATGGTGTTTTTATAAGCATTAGGTTTTGTGGAAGATATTATTTGGGTTTTGGAACTATTTATTAAGTCTTGTGAAATCTTGCGGAAACTCTCTAATTGAGATTTAGAATTGGTATCCACTTGTAGTCTTAGTTTGTAGAAATCCAAGGGGTGTGATATGAGAGTTGTCATAAATCCAGCTGACAGTCCCGCTATTGATTCAACGGTTCTAGATCCCAGAGCATATTTATTGGCAAATGGCTCTCGATTATGAACATTGGTAGTCTCAGCAGATGGTGAAATATTTGACTTTGCATTAGCATCAGCTATATTGACTTTGATATCAGCTGGCATTTCATAACGTAAAATGATTCCTAATAATACAAAATAATTTCGATTTATAAACTGGTGTGAGAGAAAAAAACGTTCTATAAATTTTACTGATTGAGTGCAATAAGTTTTTTTACCGAAATACTTTTCAGAAGCTAACGAATAAGATACCTTGAAATGTAATAACAGTTGCGATTAAGTGTGGCAGTAGCTTTCGCTTCTCTATAAAAACAGCTCACAGGCAATGTATTAACTAATTCCTGAATAACTTATGTATTGAAAATGAGTCGATAAGTTGATATCCACAGACTGGGTGTCCTACATAAAGTATTTCTTGTATGCTTAAGGTTTAACCTTCTTGTAGAACCCCCAGCAAGTACGTAAAAATGGGTACGAAAAACGAAAAACGAAAAACGACCTAATCTCTAAGAGTCGACGACCCGTCGAAGCCAGAAAACTGGAGCTAAAAGAACTCAAAGCTTATATAATAGAAAGACGGAAGAATCAAGAATCAAGATGAGCGACTGAATCGAGTCGACCCAAAGGCTAAAGCTCCCAGTCGCGTCGCAAAACCCGAGTCAGAAAATTTTTCAAACCGGGTTTATTTCGACTCTGTCTGTCGTGACGCTTCGAGGGAAGGAAGATCTTCAGATCACCCACCTGGTGGTTGGTAAGGGGGGGTTTAAGATTTCTCGGTGTCTTTGTTTTTTCTCCATTTCTCCTTAATCACTAACATCTTCTGGCAAGCTATGTCAATCAATTCCACAATGTCTGATTTCAAACGTTTAAAGCTTAACTTAGTTAAACCTGTCCCTTCTGATTACGAAATTTCAAGAAATCAGAAGCCAAAGCATATCTCTGAGGTTGCAAGAGAAGCTGGTATCTTAGAAGATGAGATTGAACCTTATGGTGCTTACAAAGGTAAGGTCAAGCTAGATGTTATTGATAGATTACACCAAAGAAAGAATGGTAAGTATATTTTGGTTACTGGTATTACACCAACTCCACTTGGTGAAGGTAAATCCACTACCACTGTTGGTTTAGCTCAAGCAATTGGTGCTACTTTAGGCAAGAAAGCTTTTGCTAATGTTAGACAACCTTCAATGGGTCCTACCTTTGGTGTTAAAGGTGGTGCTGCTGGTGGTGGATTCTCTCAAGTTATTCCTATGGATGAATTCAATATGCATATCACTGGTGATATTCATGCTGTTGGTATGGCTAACAACTTGTTGGCTGCTGCTTTAGATACAAGAATGTTCCATGAAAACACTCAAACTGATAAGGCCTTATGGAAGAGATTGTGCCCAGAAAAGAAAGATGGTTCAAGAGATATTCCAATTGGTTTGTTACCAAGAATTGCTAAACTTGGCTTGGA
Source organism: Ogataea ovalis (assembly GCA_030556425.1). Lineage (NCBI taxonomy): Eukaryota > Fungi > Ascomycota > Pichiomycetes > Pichiales > Pichiaceae > Ogataea > Ogataea ovalis. The sequence goes on from JAKTTZ010000010.1 coordinate 293,466, forward strand.
CACCAAAGATCCAAAGGACTGGACAGATGAAGAAGTTTCCAAATTCGTTAGATTGGACGTTGATCCAGAGACCATTACATGGAGAAGAGTTTTAGATTTGAATGATAGATCTTTAAGAGGTATCACTATCAATGAAGCTCCAACTGAAAAGGGTCAAACTAGAAAAACTGGTTTTGATATTACCGTTGCTTCTGAAGTTATGGCCATCTTGGCTCTATCAACTTCATTGAAAGATATGAGAGAAAGATTAGGTAAGATGGTTGTCGCTTCTTCTAAGGCTGGTGAACCAATTACTTGTGAAGATCTTGGTTGTGCTGGTGCATTGACTGCTATCATGAAAGATGCAATCAAGCCAAATATTATGCAAACTTTAGAAGGTACCCCAGTCTTTGTGCACGCTGGTCCATTTGCCAACATTTCCATTGGTGCCTCATCTGTCTTAGCTGACAAAATGGCATTAAAACTAGCTGGTACTGAACCAGGCTTACCAATTGAAGAAGAAAAAGAACAAGCCGGTTATGTTATCACTGAAGCTGGTTTTGATTTCACCATGGGAGGTGAGAGATTCTTAAACATCAAATGTAGATCATCCGGTTTATCACCAGATGTTATCATCATCGTTGCTACAGTTAGAGCATTGAAAGTGCATGGTGGAGGAGCTGAAGTTAAAGCTGGTGCACCATTACCACTGGAATACAGAACTGAGAATGTTGAAATGTTAAGAACTGGTTGTGCTAATTTAGCCAAACATATTGCCAACGCTAAGCAATACGGTGTTGATGTTATTGTTGCCATCAACAGAATGTCATCAGACACTGATAAAGAACATGAAGTTATTCGTGAAGCTTCTTTAGCTGCAGGTGCCACTGATGCTATTGTTTCAAACCACTGGGAAGAAGGTGGTCAAGGTGCCAAGGCATTAGCTGAAGGTGTTATCAAGTGCGCTAACAAAGAATATCCAGGCCAATCCCCAGAATCCAACTTCAAGTACTTATATGGAACCGAAGGTTCTTCAATTGAACAAAAGATTGAATGTATTGCTAAGGAAATGTACGGTGCTGGAGAAGTTGAATTCTTACCAGCTGCACAAGAAAAGATCAAAGAGTATACTGCACAAGGTTTCTCAAACTTGCCTATCTGTATCGCTAAGACTCAATACTCTTTCTCTCATGACGCTAAATTGAAGGGTGTTCCTACAGGATTCACTTTCCCAATTAGAGACATCAAGGCCTCTATTGGTGCTGGTTATTTGTACGCTTTAGCCGACAACATTCAAACCATTCCTGGTTTAGCTACTAAGTGTGGTTTCATGAACGTCGAGGTTAATAATGATGGTGAAATTGAAGGTTTGTTCTAAATACATTTATCAATTTGAACCCAAAGCTACAAATATGAGTTTCAACAACATCTTGTGTTTTAATATTTTTTTTTCTCTTTTTTGCTTTTACTTTCTTTATTTTACCGTTATCGTCCTTTTTTGATTAGCTGATTTTAGTTTTCAGTTGTGCGTTCCGATTCTTTCTTGTTCCAATATTTCTACTTTTTTTTTACTGTTTCAGTGTTTTCTTTTATGCCATGTTTTACTGTTTTTGTAATTCATCCCATATCTCATCACCCTGTTTATCATATATATCACCTACTTAATAGATTTTCAACAATTCTGTGAAGATTCTTAATTGTGAAGGACCGAGTTTCCAACGATACATAGAAAAAAGATAAACTAATAATATTATCCTAAATATTAGGTATATTGACTGGTACAAAGATTTATAAATATGATGTATTAAATAAATGCAATTATTGTGGGAATTGTGTACCCAATTATTAATCTGACTGCTGATCAACGGTAACACTCAATTCCTCTGAAACTGTCCGATTGGCAAATTTTTTTAAATTAACAGGTCCAGAAGAAGCTCTCTGAGGTTTTGAAGTATTTGATTGGTTGGTTTTATTATTTCGCCAGTTGTTATGGTCACTGTTCGATCTTCTGTGATTGGCATTGGAGCCGTCAGAGCCTAATCTCTTTATACCACCGGTATTGGATTCACTTGGTCCTCTTCTTTGTGACGGTCTACGCTGCATACCACTTGCATTTCTTGCTGAATTTCTTCTTTGAGGAGTATTATTATAACTTTTGCTAACAGCTTCATTTGAACCATTGGCATTTCTCGTCTTTTGGACAGCCAATTCAGAAATTTCATTCAATTCGCTGGAGGATGGAGGTGTCTGTAATCCATTGTCGTCCTTAGTTGCTTGGGGACGGTTGTTTCCTCTATTTTTTTTGCCCCTTTTGCGGTAATTTTTCTTGTTGAAATTCCCATTCTGTTGAGGTGGAGTACTTTGAACGGTGTTTTCAAACGAATATGGGTCACTTTCGGATTTTGGGGTCATCAATGATTCACTATCTTTACTTTCCATAGTGTCATCTCCCTCATCTTCTCTATCAGAGAAACCCTCACTGTTATCGTGATCCGAAGAGTTGCCACCATCAACATCTACTTCAGTTTCATTTGGATATTTATAATGTATGCCTCTTTCAATTGTATCGCTGATAGATGTCTGTCTTTTTCCTGTCCTGTGTTCATATTCTTGGACGACTGGGATTTGTTTCGCTTTATCAGAAACATCCTCTTTCTTCAAGTCTAATTGCTCGAAAGAGGAAGAATGTAAATTCTTGGTATTCTCATCGATCACTTCAGTTTTGGCTGATTGGTTCTGCTTTGTTGGAATCTTTTCTCGTAATATTCCTTCCTTCTTATTATCAATAATTTCAGGCTTTGCTTCAATTGAAGGTGAAGACACATTCTTGTTTGGCTGTTGAGAAACTGGCTGGATTAGTAAGTTAGTATCAGAAAAAGAATCATATTTATTTTTCGAATGATGTTTCTTGTCGATTTGCGCATTAGAGGTGGGCATACTCATTCCGTCAGTTATAGCAGCATTATTATGTTCATTGTGACTTTCAGCTTCAGCAGCATCCTCCATTTTTTTCAACATAGAGGCGACACTTTCATTTCCATTGAAAGTCTTCAAGATCTCTTCACATTCACTTAGAACAATACTGGTTTCCACACCATGATTTTTAGTTGCCATCGCTAATGTGACCAATGCCTCACTAATTGCACTCTGCTTCTGTGCATACATGGTTTCCATTTGTTTATTTGTTCTCACAAGAGTTCTGTAAGCAGTCAAAATCTCAGGATCTTGTCTCTTGATTATATCAATGTTTTGATCCATGACGTTCTTTCTATCATCAATAAAACTAATTAATTGTTTTCGAAGATCAGAGATTTGAGAATTCATATATTCTTTATACTCTCGTTGAGATGCAGAAACTGTGTCATATGCTACTTTTAATCTCTCACATTCTGATGTAGCGGCTTGTTCTTTCTCTTGCAATTGATCCATTCTTCTTTTCATGGAACTACTTTCGAACTTGATTGAATCAACATTTGATAGTGCTTCGGTTAATTGAATTTCCAAATCTATCACACGGCGTTCTTTTCTTTTAAGCAGTGCTGCTGAAACTTCTGTTTGATGCTTTGCATTTGACAACTGCTCAACTAACGTTTCATTCCGACGCTGTAAAATCGAATTCTTTTGTCTTAATTCGTTGACATCAGCTTTCGTTCCATGAAGTTTTAAAGTTAGATCATCAATCTGAGTATGCAGCCCCTCGATGACTTTGGAAGTACCAGTCTGTCTTGACATAGCAATTATATTGAGGAATTGTATATGGCGGTGAATCTATGAACAAAAGGTATAATAAAGAGAAATATTTGGCAGGAAAAAAAAAAAACTAGAAAAAAATTAAATGCAGACAACAACAACCAATTTTTTAAAAAAAAAAGAAGGTCAAAGTTAGAACCTTTTAAAAATTGAGAGAGTAATGTGTTACTGAATACTACCTGTCATTCCCATTTAGGGGTCATAAAAAGAATTATCTTGTCTGCAAAATCGTTCAGTTTCTGACAATGTTTACGATCCTTTATTTTTTTTTTGGATTTTGGGAGATCAAATATCGACGCGCCGCTTCTAAGATGTAACTGCAAAAATTTGTTTACAATTTCACAAATTACATAAAGATCCATCAATAAAATTTATGTGGTTTCCCCTCTGTCGCGTCGCTCCAATATGCAGATAAAACTGTCTCTTTGTTTACAGAAATGATGAGCCTGGAACTTGCAACTTTTGGCCAGGCTTCATTGATCTCATGTTTTGAGAACGCGTCGGTCGTCTCTCTTCTAGTCTACTTGAATCTTTTTATGTATTTTTCACTTCATATAATAAGTTATGCTTCAATTCCTATGAAAATCAAAAATCATGATTTGTAATAAGAGTTAGGTCGAAAAATAATAACAAAATATTTAAATCTGTAGTTCTAAACGTAATCTTAAATTACCATCTTCCACCTGGGCCACCTGGTCCTCCTGGACCTTGTTGACCTGGACCACCTGGACCACCTGGACCACCATGATGTTGGCCACCCATACCACCTGGACCTTGTTGACCTGGACCACCTGGACCACCTGGACCACCTGGACCACCATGATGTTGGCCACCCATACCACCTGGACCTTGTTGACCTGGACCACCGAAGCCACCTGGGCCACCTGGACCACCTGGACCACCTGGGCCGCCATGATTACCTTGTCCACCAAACATTTTGTTGTACTTTATTAATTGATTTGCCTCGTATTGATTGAGTTTAACTCTGCGTAAAACAAAACTAAAGTGAGAGGAAGAGATTGTGTGTACTCAAATGATAAACTAAAAAGTTAAGTAGGAATTGAGTGGCATATTTATATAAACGACACTATTGCATATTAGGGCCATTCCACAACTGAAACATGTGAATTGAGATGAATTTCAAGTTTGCAACGTACCAGTGGGAGCTCACTGCTCAATTCTGGCACGCATGCACGAATTGAAGTGGGATCGTCTGTATTATATCAATCAACAAAAGGGGCGCTCGGCCTGCTTTGTACCACGCTCCACGACATGAAATATAGCTTTACATGAATTGACAGGTTGTATGTGTGCGTAAAAAAGTAGGGGGCTCAGTCAGTTGGGTAGCCTGCACCCTAGCGGATGACAGCGCATGGACCGATAAACCAATTTATCCAATACCAACAACTATTCCAAAAAGATTTTTTATGTGTGTAAATGAGATGTGAATATAAAACTAATTTATACTCTAGAGTCTAATGTATTAACTATAAAATTGCAATTTAGGTGCCCGTATATTATAATTATTGAACACAATTAACGACAGGCGAAAGCCGGATCTTCACCTTATACTCGGGATCCTGGATTTTTAATCTCGCTGAGCAATGCACAAATTACAATTTTCAATAGAGTTTACCTGCAGGGTACAGGAGGGCCTCCCGGGGAGAACATGGAGGCGTGCGCGGCGCGGCTACCTGAAATTGCCCGCGACTAGCTGGCACAGTGTTACCCTGTTGGGTTTTTTGTCTTTATGGTGCTCAAACTTCAGGTGCTTGAACTCAATTCGCGAATCGCGAATAGCGACGCATTAAAGCGTCGATCGACCTACAAGTTACGAGCCAATAGTCAATACGTTTACGTGGTCAGCTTAATTAAGCATTAAGCAAGCCATGCGGGTGGGCCCTGTTTGGCTTTTTCTGTACGAGTTGTTTACTGGTTCCTCGTAAAAGGCAATTCCATCGGAAATAGTACGAGAGGCATATATGGACGCGTAATAAACTCCCATACAGCGAATAATTATTATGTCATTCATTGGCTTCAGTCGTTTGCGATTTCCCATCTGTCCAGCACCGTATACACTTATAAGATATTGTGGTTGCTTATGATAAATTTATGGGTTGTCTTCTCCGAGAGATCTCCACAATTGCCTTTCCGTATAAATTCTAACTCTTTACCTAGAGGCCTGGAGGACCTGAAGGCTGAAGTTCTCTAGCATTGCCGTGTGGTCAGCATTACATCATAGGTTGGTTTAATTTCCTCTCAATTCAAGCTTCGGTCAATTAGAGCGCTAGAAAGTTCTGATATCTTTGGTGTAACACAAAAGTTAATTGACCGCCAACTTCTGCAGTATCTTTGAATGTATAAATTTATATCTCTCAGTTTTATCCACCATATTCCACGACTCCTCCACTTCAATTGGTAGTGCAGCATTTAATTATGAGCATTTTTCCTTTGCTATAATCTTTAGTTTATTTTTCTTTCTCCATCCCTACTTGTAAGTTTTACGTACGCCAGAATGGCTGTAAAAACTTATAGTTATATGTAACTCCACCAATTTGTTTATCCTGTTTTGTTCCGTCACACTTTCTCTTTTCAAAAAGCCGACAGAGTACCCTATTTTAATTCGGTAGTTTCTGGCAAGCTGGGGTTACTGAGTTCCGTAGTTTCTCCCTTTGGCACAGACGGAGAAACTGGCACGCACCAGGATGTGGGGTAAAGAGCTCTGAGTACTACAGAGTCCAGACAGACTGAAATTGTTGCACCCACAATATAGCATATACAATCAATGATAAGTGCTATACTTATCTAAGGAAAGAAAATGGTTGTGTCTCAGTTCCACAGATACCGGCGCACGATCACTGACATTTAAATTCCCTATTGAACTATAACTAAAAAAAAAAGAAAACTCAATTTCAGTTTTAAACTCAAATTTACGCTTGAGTTTTTTTTACTTTTTCATTTTCGAGTGACCGTATCATCGAAGGAAAATTACACGGAAGAATGGTTGTAATAGAAACAAATATAAAAATAGTCATTAGAAAGTCATTTGATGTTTATTGTAATCAATAAGAATGAGACAGCCAAGCAAACCCAATAAAGAAAAACAAGAAAAGTAGTAGAAAACGAAATCAAAAACAAAAACAAACGATAACAAGAACAGAAATGAAATGAAATCGAAAACAAAAGCACAGAAACGAATTATGTAAAAACCTCTTAGATAAAAAAATGTAGAATAAAAACACTGTATATAAAATTAAAAAGCAAAACATCCTATTGGTCATTATCACTAATCCCTCTCACTAGTAGTTGTAGTACTAGAACCGGTACTTGCAATCATAGGTGTACTAAAAGAAGAGCCCGAGGACATAAATCCCATCTTAATTTCCCTAGATCTATCCCTTAAGACATCTTTAGCGGAACTCACACTGATAGTACGATCAAGTCTGGTCCTGGTTGGAAATGTAGCAGAAACAGCAGATGTAGACCTCGTTATTGTAGACAATGAATCTTTACTCTCCTCGGCAGCATCGACCTCATTAGTGAAATCATCATCATCCTTCATCTCTGAAGGGCATGAGACGACTTCAAACTCCTTCTCAAAATACTTGGTGTTCGATGGATAATGTCTCAATGATTCAGAAAGGGTTGATTTTCTTGAAAGTGAATTACCTCTTGATAAAGGATCATGGCCATAATCAACTGATGATTGACGATAAGTCCTAGCTGGTGGAGGCATTTTTGGGAAATATTCCTTAATTTCATCTGGATCCATAGTACTTGTTGAATTTTGAGTAGTAACTTTCTTCAGAAAGTTATCAATATTGGTCTGCGGATATGGAGGAGAAGCTGAATTTAACACTTTTGTTTTTCTTGATTTGTTTCTTCTTGGATCAATTGGAGAAAGAGACGGATGACGAGGTGATGATGGAGAGGCTGGTTTCATTTGTAAAGGACCTTCGCCTCCACTATCAATCGAATGGTCTTCATCTTCATCGTCTTCCTCGGATGTATTCAATGTTTCATCAATGTCAGCTGGTATAATATCTTCAGGTTGACCTTGACTGGTAGATCTTGTAGCGGATGATGTAGATCCTGTGGGATATGGTGAACCAATATCACTATTTGCAAGCATATTAGTTCCAGAAGTAGCCGAAATCGAAGGTCTGCATCTTTCGTAGTTGACTAAATCAGAGTATGAGTAGAAACTAATGGATTTACGTTCCAGTGATTTTCCAGTTGGCGATTCAAGTCCAGCGACAGAACCTTGTGGCGAAGAAATTGAGTTGTTTGTTAGTTGATGAGAGACACTTCCGTGGTTCACATTACTTAAAGATCTACTCAGTGATGCATGAATTGGTTGACTCCGTGATTCTCGAATTTCCGCCAAAGGAACTTGAGAAGCTCCAACATCCGATGATGAGTGTACAGTGAAGGAAGATTGTCTTCTTCCTAATCCTGCTAGATATGGCGAGTGGCTAGGTGATTGGTCATTATTTTGTTGTTGTTGCTGTTGCTGTTGCTGCTGTGATTGTTGCAATTGTTGCAATTGTTGTTGGTTGATAGGAATCGATATTGAAGGCTTGTGTGGATATTGAACTAAATCAACAGAATTGAGGTCCATATTTTTATTTGCAATCAATTCTACTGTTGAATCTAATATTGGAGATGTATAGTTCTCTGTAAGTAAGTGGTGAGGATGCAGAGATGAATTTATAATTGAATTGGACCTTCTTCTAAATAAAGGAGGAGAACAAGATGCAGAAGTAGGAGGGGAATTTTGTTGTTGTTGTAATAATTGTGGTTTGAATGAGAATGGTAGTTGTTCAGAAGCATCTGATGAAACTGGAGACATCATTATGACAGAGTTTTTTCTAGAATTCTTCAGCGATGAAGTGCTGGATCTTGAGTTGGATAGTGAAACCACAGGTAAATCAAAGTCTTCAACAGATCTTTCAAAAATTGAAGTGGGTAATTCAACAGATTTTCTATTCATAGTTTTCACCTTTTGTGGGGAAGTGATGTTAGACGTTGACTTGGATGGTGTTCTATTCAAATCAATGACTGTATCTGCCGTTGAACCTTCTTCTATATTATCAGGGGTTGGTGATTTTGTAGGAAAATCACAAGGGTCCGTAGAAATCTGACTGATTGAAGAATTCTTTCTCTTGTTAAATTTAAACATTGTGAATCTTCTATGAGACGATGAGCTATTCTCACTCAGATCATCATTTGTTGTTGAAGTTGAAGTTGATGCTGATGATGAGACAAGTGGTTGGCAGGTGATTATATTTCCGGACTGAGTTCTTAAATTAGCGGGAAGTAAGGAAGGTGATGAAGGATTATTGCTGTCGTCGTTCGATTTCAAGTCGGGGCTGTTGGAGCCAGCACCAGTAGCACTGGCAGCGCGCTTCCACTTTAGAGATATTGTCATGGTTATAATAATGTTGTAGTCAATAGCAATTTGACTAAGCTAAATCTTTATAGAGTAAATTTTGAATAATCTATTAAATGTTATAAAAGATAGTATATGAAATTGATCTGTTTTTTTTTAAGTACTAGTTAATGATCATTCAATGAGACGATTGCAACAATAGTATAAAGAGATGGGGATACAAGATATTTATTTATTTCAAAGTGAAATCGTGAGATGACTTTGGAATTGAATAGGGATAAAATAGAAGAAACTGAACTAAAAGTCAGGATATAGGAAGATAAGGATTCAACGAAAAAAACAATTAATATAAAAGAGAAAGAAGTCCAAGTGGCAGGAGGTGGTCATGGAATACCAAAGAAGGAGTATTTGATTAGCAGAAACAACATAGAGAACAGCTACTTGGTTATATAGTTACCCATGGTGGACGTCAGGGCTGTGCAGGGGAAGGTCAGCGATCGGTCAGCGTGCGGCGCTCGGCATGGCAAGTGCCATGGCGGGTGATGTGGCTGAGGATTGCCAGGCGGGCTGGAGAGCGGGTTGCCTTCTCTACTGTCTTAGCCAGCTTGTTTACTATACAATGTACATACGTATACACACACACAGTTTAATTTAGAGTAATTCTCTTAAAAATTATTGGAGGGGTGATGGCGCGCGCGCGGCGCGGGCACGCTCACATACATCGTTACACCAAATATATTTCATATCTATTAGCCATAACAAAATGGAAAATCCCTATAGCTTTGATTGTTCCAGAAGGAGGCTCGCATAGAAGTCACCCCACACCGGCAGGCGGTGGTCGGTCTGGACGATTTGCGGTGTTTTGTTATTTGGCGCTACCTGGCGGTGCTTGGCCATGCTTGGAGCCTTTCTTCTGGTGCATCCTCCGTTGCAGCTGCTGGTGCACCGTGATTATATATTATGTGCTACGAGATCGATCATGGTAGGGCTTCTGCATTGGCATATGGCACTTATAACTGATAGGTCTATTCCCGACTGTATATCGACACGGATAGAATTGATATGTATTGGCATTGTTAGAATGCGTATCTGTACGTATGTCCATTGCCCATAAGTAAGCTAAGACTAAGGCTAAGGCCAAGTCGATTCTATTTTGTTGGGTAGATTAGGGGGTTTTAGTTGCCGCTGGCTGGTCCAATTGAGTTCTCCTCAATGCTCATCATTCGCACAGAGTGGGTTAGTAATTATTAATGATTGAGGAAACGAGTGGGTGATCACTCTTCAATAGCGTCACACTGCTCCATCGCCCTCTCCCATATTTGTCCTCCCAGTGCCCGGCAACGAAACAATACACAACCCAATTTTATTTATAATGTTCACAATCCCAGTACCCTTCCCTTTGCTTTTTTCTATTATGTAATCGGAATAATACACGTTTGTATATATACGTAGGTATACGTATGTATTCATTCTATGGGCTATACACTATACGTTATAGAGTCTCTATAGGCTTTATGATTATGTGAACGCTAGCGTATTAGTTCGGGCGAGGTCATTTCTTCTGTTCGCTTAAAAACTCGAACCGTTCGATTCTTGGTACAGCTGGTGGTTACACTTCCTATTGTTTGCCTTGTTTCCGCTTTTATTCTATGGTCCCTTTGTTGGTCCCTTTCGGCGATTGGACGCTTGGGCTTACGAACTGTCAGCTCTTGCTCTTTAATATCAGTAGCTTTTTTGCTGTTCTGTCCCATGTCATGTCCTTTACTTGCTTCAAGAAATTCAAGCTCCTGACTTGCTTTTACAATGATAACAGTATTGCTCTTGTATGAACCTCGCTGGTCCGTATCTATTATCCATGCTTTCGTATATGGTTTCTTTCTGAATCCCGTGTTGCGTCAGGTATATGTATATTTTTTTGTTGTCACGTTTGAAAAATTGCTTTGCTTTGCTACTGCCGATGTCAGAGGGACTTTCCGTACTTCCAGATCAGTACTCATGGATTCATACGGAAACTAGCATTGGCTGGATCTGGTTGAGAATAGTAACGGAAAGGTTCAATTGTTGACTTAAAAGTTATCTGCATCTTCAATAAATTAATTCCTTCTACTATGCATGAGAAGTTTAATCATTTACCATGAAGAATGTGTGCGAGTTTATGCACGATTTAAGTATGTTACATCACCTGCTAGATTTGACTGCAATGTAGAGACCATCTGGCATCTAGATTCGATATATTTATCTAAAATAATATACAGATCGTGATCCGTAATCCAAGTGTAAGAAAATAATTAAGCAGAAAATAAGTTTTTGACCTATCAGTGCTCTATATATAGTGGCATGATAAAGTTACTCGTGGGCATTTGATACCGCCAGTCGTGGCTCTATCTTTCTTTGCTAATGGTTTTTATACAATTTCAACCAATTCAACAAAAAAATGTAGAATATAAAATATTAACATTTAATTCGAATTGGTTTGTAACGATGTAGCAATTATTATGTACGTCACGCCTCATTTCGAATAATTAATAATTGGATTCTTTATTCTGGATCTATTTATCATTTGTGGCGCATAGATTTAAAAAAAATGCTCGGATATAAATTGATTATGGCAATTGCAATAAAAGCTGAAATTGTGTATTGATCGTGATTTATGTATATATATAACATATAAGGCTGAAGTTAGAAAATAGAAAATTGTTAATTTTTCAAAAAGTTAATGAGAAATGGTTCGATACTTTTTGAATCTACGAAAAAGTCCATAATCATTTAATGGAGAAGCTACATTTCTTAAACGAGAGCCTATTCTAAATTAAGACAAAAGCTTTTTTTCCATTATCTTAATGATTTTCCCGGTTTAAAGAAGTAATTCCAAGTAATATATATGCAACTTATAAGTGGTTGAAAGCATCGGCGTGAAGTTGATAAGCTACGATTAGTAACACCGCCTTAAATACAACACAATATGTGTCACATTTCAACTTTGCACCAACTAAATCCTTTATCTTGTTTTCACACTACCACAACTTTTTTTTTAACTGTATGATCGACATGACTACGTTAAAGTTTCAAAGGAACAGAAGAAAAGATACTGAACTATAGATAAACAGCATAGCTAGGTTCATATTTTGTCATCTTCACTAAATCATATTTTTCTTCTGTTGTTGATTTTTGACGTTATTTTAATTGCGGAGAACTTATTTCAAATTTGCTGCACGTTTGACAACTTATAGAGATAAACCAAAATAACTTTTTTTTTTTGAATCAACTGACTAGAAAGACAAATATTCAACAGGTGCAAAACTTTGGTCATGTCGTTCATTCAATATCCACCTCCACCAGCTTCTGATTTTACGGCGAATGACACCATATCTTTAGTCGATTCATATAGCGGTCTTGATTATGGTAATCAGTTAACCACTGAAGATCCATTTTATCCTCAAATGGCAGCAGCACCTCCAGAACACTCGTGTGCTTACTGCGGAATACATGCTCCTACTTGTGTCGTTAAATGTAATACATGTAACAAGTGGTTTTGTAATGCCAAGAGCTCAGGAACTGGGTCTCATATTGTCACACATTTAGTTATGGCAAAACATAGCGTGGTCTCTTTACACCCCGATTCTGATCTTGGTGAAACTACATTAGAATGTTACAACTGTGGTAATAAGAATATATTCGTGCTAGGATTTGTCTCTGCTAAGGCTGACTCTGTGGTTGTTATTTTATGTAGATTGCCATGCGCCCAAACAAAAGATGCTAATTGGGATACAGACCAATGGCAATCATTAATTGAGGATAGACAACTATTACCTTGGGTTGCAGCCAAACCAGACGAAGCACAATCTATTAATGCAAGACCTATAACCTCAGTACAAATTGCAAAATTGGAGGCTAAATGGAGATCAAATGCTGATGCTACATTAGAAGAAATCGAAAGACTTGAACAGGACAACAAAGAAGAAGAAGTTGAACCAATTTTAATGCGTTATACGGATGCTTTCCAATATCAAAGATCATTCGCGCCTTTGGTTAAAATCGAAGCCGATTATGATAAACAATTAAAAGAATCACAAGGTTTAGAACATATAAGTGTGACGTGGGGTTTAGGTTTGAACAATAAACATTTAGCTTCATTTTCATTTTCAACATATAACTCATCGGAGATCAAAGTTGCCGTGGGTGATGAAATGATCTTGAGATATTCTGGATCGGAGCTAGATACTCCGTGGGAACAAAACGGTTATATTATTAGAATTCCGGGTCGTTTACAAGAAGATTACACTCTTGAATTGAATCCGAGCAAGAGAACTCCACCGACTCATTTAACTAATAGATTCACTGCAGAATTCGTGTGGAAAGGTACATCATACGAGAGACAACAAGAAGCTTTAAAAACTTTTGCAGTTAATGAACAATCAGTTTCCGCACATATATACCATAAGTTGTTAGGTTTAGAGGCACCACCGGTGGAAATTGATGTAAAATTACCAAAGATGTTTTCTATTCCGGAATTGGCGGAATTAAATGTTTCTCAAGCCAACGCTGTTAGTGCTGTGTTACAAAGACCTTTATCTTTGATTCAAGGTCCTCCAGGTACTGGTAAGACAGTGACATCTGCAACAATTGTTTATCATTTATCCAAGATTTACAAGGAGCAAATTCTAGTTTGTGCGCCATCAAATGTTGCTGTTGATCATCTTGCCTTAAAGCTAAAGACATTAGGTTTGCAAGTTGTTAGAATCACTGCAAGAAGTAGAGAAGATGTTGAAAGTTCAATTCAAGATTTAGCTCTTCATGAACGAGTTAGACAAGTTGCCAAAGGTAAATTGAAGAAATTAATCAAGTTGAAAGAAGAAGTTGGTGAATTATCTTCTGAAGATACAAAGAGCTATATCTCCGCTGTTATGAAGGCAGAAAAGTCTATCTTGAAAAACTGTGATGTTATTTGTTGTACGCTAGTTGGTGCTGGCGATAGAAGAATATCAAATATGAAATTTAGAACCGTGTTGATTGATGAAAGTACACAGGCATCAGAACCAGAATGTTTAATTCCAATTGTTAAAGGTGCAAGACAAGTGATTTTGGTTGGTGATCATCAACAATTAGGTCCTGTTATTCTGAGTAAAAAAGCTGGTGATGCAGGATTAAGACAATCACTGTTTGAAAGATTAATCTTGTTAGGTCATATTCCAATTCGTTTGGAAGTTCAATATCGTATGCATCCTTGTTTATCAGAATTCCCAAGTAATGTGTTCTATGATGGTATGTTGCAAAACGGTATCACTGCAGAAAGTAGAACAACATATGAGTCTACATTCCCTTGGCCGATTAGAGAAACTCCAATGATGTTCTGGGCTGTTTATGGTCGTGAAGAAATTTCTGGTTCTGGTGTGTCTTACTTGAACAGAGTGGAAGCTATGGATTGTGAACGTGTTATCAGTAGATTGTTTAGAGATGGCGTCCAACCACATCAAATTGGTGTCATTACTCCTTATGAAGGACAAAGAGCTCATATTGTTCAATATATGCTGACTAACGGTACTTTTGCCGATAAGCAACTCTATCAAGATATAGAGGTTGCATCCGTTGATGCTTTCCAAGGTCGTGAAAAAGATTATATAGTGTTATCATGTGTTCGTGCTAATGATCAACAAGTGATTGGATTTTTAAGTGATCCTAGACGTTTGAATGTTGCTCTAACTCGTGCAAAATATGGTTTATTTGTTTTAGGTAATCCGAAAGCGTTGAGCAGAAATGCATTATGGAATCGTTTGTTAGTTCACTTTAGAGAGAAAGGTTGTTTGGTGGAAGGACATTTGGATAGCTTACAATTGAGTTCAGTTCAATTATCACGTGTGTACAACAAGTACAACACCAACTCTCACGCAGCAACCAGAAATTCTAATGAAGGTTCAACATATTCATCAAGTGTGGCTTCTTCCAGGGCTTTTGATTCGGCAAGTTTAGTGTCTTATGACGGAGGCTCTATGTCATTCCAGCAAAGAGCAAACTTCAGAAATGCCCAGTGGCCAAAACTAGGCCAGACGTTCGTGGACTCAAATGGTAATAGTGAAAGTTTCGACAATCGATCAAGTCGAAGAGGCAGTGTGGGTAGTACTGTGAAGATGGACAATAGCGATGAGAATGCCGCGATAAGGCACCTAACTAGCTCTTTCACCAGTCAATTCAAGTTTTGAAGATTGCCGACCATGCGTTATATAATAATATATAGATAACAATTGAGTAGGATGTATATATATATCTAAGAAAATGATTTCAAAAAACGAGCAACGAAAAAACAAAAACAACAAGTAGAGAGTGCATATAATCCAAGACTCAAACTGAAGACAGTGGACCGAAATGCAGGAGAACACCGTACGTGGTGATTAATAATTGGCGGTGCCCCCATATAATTATGTCCACAGGTGTATCAACACTGGATTGCTCTCTGAAGAAGCAGCGGGAGAATAATTATAATTAGGCTGGCAGTCGGGATTGCTCTATCCCAACTGGGAAAGCGGCTTCCCGCATCGCGGTACCACTTATAACTTATACAGCCGGCTGGGGGAGGAGGGGCGGTGAATCTACCAGCTATACAGTATTTATATAAAGTGCCCTGGTCCCTGGTCCCTGGGGCCTGCCCTGCACTCCGAGAGTATTGAGATGTTTTCCTGTTTGCCTTTTAAACTCATTTTTATTATTAGTAATTGAATTGCCACATATTATAAAACAATCAATTCTAAACTCAATTGAATATGTCTGCATTAAAACTAACCACGAAATTAAACACAGGTGCTTCAATTCCTTTAGTTGGTTTTGGAACTTACTTTGAAACAGATGCCAAACGGAAATGTAAGGAGGGTTTAACTGCAGCGTTGAAGTATGCCGGCTATATTCACATAGATACCGCTTGGGTTTATGGAACTGAAGGTTCCATTGGTGAAGTCTTGAAGGAATTGATGGATGAAGGTGTTGTCAAGAGAGAGGATCTTTTCATAACTACAAAAGTTTGGCCAACCATGTGGGATCGCCCAGCTGAGAGCTTGACTGAATCCTTAAAGAATTTAGGTGTTGATTATGTTGATTTATTACTACAACATTGGCCTGCTTGTTTCGTTGGAGATGAAAATGATCAACAAGTTGTTGGCGAAGATGGGAAAGTTAAATTGGTTGAAAATGCTAATTTTATAGATGGGTACAAGAACATAATTGAAGTTTTCAAGACTTTTGAAGGGAAAGTTCGTGCCATTGGAGTTTCCAATTATAGTGTTTCATATTTAGAAAAATTGTTACAAGTTCCTGATATTATTGTGCCTGCAGTTAATCAATTGGAATTACATCCACATTTATCTCAAGTTGAATTGGTGAAGTATTGTAAAGAAAAGGGTATTGTCGTGGAGGCATATTCTCCATTTGGTGCTGGTGGTGCACCAAATTTGAAGATCCCATTAGTGGTTGAACTTGCGGAGAAGTATGGTGTAACACCTGCTGATATTTGTGTGAATTATCATGTTCAAAGTGGAAGAGTTGCATTACCTAGATCTGAAAACGCAGAGCGTATTAAAAAAGGTTACAAGGATGTTAAGCTAACATCTGAGGATTTATTGAAATTAGATCAATTTGGTGCTGAACATCCAAAGAGATATGTTGGATTTAATTTAAACACTAACTTAGGTTTTGATAATTGGAAGTATGAATGAACAAATAAATAAATAAATAGTCAATTAATTATATTTATATCATGTATATATACATATAGACAAATTGTTACTTTTTATGCAGATCTAACACCACCATTCCAGATTTCGAAGTTACATTCTTGTAGACTCGTGCTGTTGATCAAAGGACTAAACACAACTTTCAACGATCTTTGAGTTTCAAAATTATGATTTGTTAGGTATTCATTGGATGTTAAGATATCCACCACTGTTGGTTTTTTCTTTTTTGTTGCTGTTGCTGTTGCAGTTGTTGGTTGAGTTGGCACATCGGATTCTTCATTATCGTCGTCATTTAATCCACTTGTATCAATCCCCAAGTCAGAACTAAACTCATCAATTAGCATTTCATTCAAGATTGGTTTGTAATTCTTGTATAGACATATCCTTATATCCACGAAATTTAACCAGTTTAGTCCTAATGCAGGTATAGTTTTAATTCTAGTAACTTTATCACGATACGAACTTTCAAACAATTTTTTCCTCTCTGATCGAACTTGACTTGATACAGATCTATCCTTTTCTAAAATATTTGAAACTTCATCATCATCGAAATCAAATTCAAATTCAGCACCATTACCGATTCCCTTTCTAGAACATAGTAATTGCCGATAAACGACCCCAATGTCATCCCATCCGTATAGCCAACCCATTTGATAATCTCCGTTCAGTTTCCAGAATAACCCACCTTCATCAGCACCTACGCCTGCTCCACCTACAAGAGGCTTGTCGGTGACTTGGTTAACTACAATGAAAGTAACACCGTGACTCACTCCCAATTGTTTGATGTACCTTGCAGTTTTCAAAATGTACGCTTGTCGTTCAGTATAGTTATCAATCTCAGCACGGATATGATGCGTTAAAGAATCTAGAATTATGAGTTTTATTTGTGGGTCACGGGATAAAAGTACAGGTAATTGAACGTATAGACAGTGTTCTTGAGATTCCAAATCGGGAAGCGGGGTGCTTGTTGTTAAAACATTATCTAAATGTGGATAGAATGATTTATCTTCAACTCCATTTGTCTTGAGAAGGTTTTGGTAATGTGAAGTTATCTGTGAAAGTCTTTGTGTACTCAATGGGGATTCTGTCGTTATATACATTACTTTAGCTTGATCAGAATTGGATGTGGAAGTAGATGTGGATGCTGATGTGGAAGTGTCAGTTGGCGTTAGAATGGATTTCCCCAGCCCACCAAATTCAATTGGTAGCTGGATAGTAATAGCCAAGTTCATTAAAAAGTTTGATTTTCCGGTAGCTGAGCCACCAGTCACTTCAACCAAATATCCACCATTGGGTATACCTCCTCCAAGAGTACTATCAATTGTATCATCACCTGTTGTGAAGACTTTTGGGGTTGTAGATGATAATTCATCAGCAATAGAACTGATCTTGTATTCAACAACTTGTTTTTCTTCATCAGTTTCTAAATCATGATCTGATAATTTTTTTTCAGTCTTGAATAGTCGTTCGCTTAATTCAGATCGATACTCTTGAATGAATCTCTCAATTTCTAAACCTGATCGTCCTAATCTTCGAGATATACTTTGAGGTGTTGATAGTAATAACTCTTGTGATGTTATACCGTTTCTTTCCAGTGCTGTAAGTAGTGATGCATAGTTTTCAGAAAGTAATATAGGGAGCGTCGTTGGTGATTCTGTGTTGATGTTCATTAGTTAAATATCATGAAGGATTCTTGTTTCTTTTTTCCATTTAGAATTGTTTGTTGAATCTAGCTTTAATCGATCTGAATGATTGACATGCGAGTCATATAGGTTGGTGGAATCATGAAGCTAGAAGAGCTACGCGTCGTCTGTTGATATGTACGTGCGCGGTGCGGAACGTGCCGCCTTACAGGATGGGCACCGGGTGCGTGCAATTACCACTGCATCTTAGATTTATATTATCAATCTGACTGATTATGACTATTACGATAAGATGCACTTGTGACGTGTGGAGGAAAAAAAATCATGATGATCGTTAGTAATCATTATTAAATATTAAACAATAACAGGTAGTATCAAACTAAAAAAATAAATATATGAACGAAGTTGAAAGGAAAAAAACAAAAACAGAAAGTAAAGAGCAAATGGAAACTTGGAAACTTATAATACTCAAAAAGCTACATCAACAATTTAATATATATATACAATATTTTAATTCATCTCAATATCACCGATAACATCTTCTTTATCGGCACTCATATTTATATCTTCATCTTCATCTCCATCATCATCATCTTGAGCTTCATTTGGATCTCTTAATTCCTCCTCAAATTCCACGTCGTCATCATCATCATCATCATCGTCCTCTTCTTCAACTTCATAATCTTCGTCTTCATTTCCTTCTTCATATAGAATATCATCATCATCGTCATCATTTTCATCATCATCATCAAAAACATCTTCATAATTAATACCATTTCTATCATTGTCTACAGAATATCGTAAATCCCATTCTTCTTGACTTTCATCAAACTCTCCAGCATCTTCATCCAAAGTTCCAACTTTACTATCTCTTCTTAAATTTGAGCCATTCTTTGTCATACCTGTAGATCCTATGTTTCCACTTCCATCACCTACACTACCTCCACCCATGCCACTACCAATACTACCATTTATTCCATCTTTAGGTATCAATCTAGTTGCTGAAAAGTATAAGAAAGCCACTCTTTTCTTCTTCTTATTATATATGAAATACATATTACACCATAAAATTGAATTTAAATCATTTAAAAAAGATTGTTCAGGTTCATAAGTGAAACATAAACAATCATCCAAATCCATATAAGTATTTATCGTTTGCCATATCCAAGCTAAATTGTTTGATTTACCTAAGGAAATAAGTAAAGAATTGACACGATAAACAAGTTCACTTGAAGTTGGTATAGATGTAAAATTAGTTGGTTGTACCGTACTAAAATCATGGTCAGGGAATGTGGAGTTAAGGATAGCTATTATATATGCAAGTATACGACGAGATGATTGTTGAGTTAAAGGACCAAAAGGTGAGTCGACTATAGGATCATCTGAAGTTGTATATGAATAATGGAATGGCTTCAAAGGAGCATTCAGATTATTGGAAGGAGTTGGTGAATGGAAAGATTTTGATCTTGATTGACTTTGTGGTCTAGAAGATTGATAATTTAAAAAATGGTTTGAAGGATTTGAGTAAGAAGAAGATCTTTTTTTCAATTTAATAAATTCAGGAGATATAGATGATTGATCAAAAGTATTTGAAGTTATTGTTGTTGTTGAAGCATCACTATTTGTTCTTGATTTAGAATCCATATTTGATGTATTACCATCATTTGAAGTTTCATTATTAGTAGAATAGAGTCTATCTAAAGTTTTGTATAACTTTCTATCGGACCCAATTGGTTTCGTTGTGAACAAATCACAATTACCATGAACATGAGCATCAGTAGTATCAAACGTTAAAGCTTGATTAACCAGCTCTATGTCAAATTCGTCGATATACTTTTAGAAACAAAGGGCCAGCCAGCCAGCCAGCATGCATGTTAGTACGATAACACACGGGGAATTCGTAATTGAAGGTGATAGGAGATAAAAAAACATACCTTCATTCTTGTTTAAATAAGAGATGAAATAAAAACCAGAAAGCTATCAATATAATGCAAGCTATATATAAGAGTAAAGTGACATAAAATTAAGTCAAAACACGGTAATTAATGTCAACTAGAGGTATAAAAACACATATACATGTTACGAGATAAAGAGACAAGGAAAACAATTGCTCCAGGTATAGGTAATAATTGGCAGATACACGTGAAGTGAAAGCGGGTGTCGCAACAACAAAATACTCCAGACTCAGAGTCCAGCTATTAATTAATTAATTAGCAGCAGATTACGTACTGTTACTGTCAACGTTGAGCTTTCAACGGATAACGGCCGGCGGGCAGCTGCAGCTGCAGTGGCTGGCCACTCTTAGTTACTATACAATTTCTAGGCATATATAATAATATACATGTGATTAGGGATCAGGTGATAAAGAATTAAGAGAAAAAAAAGACATGATAACGTAATCTCTAACGTCAGCAGAAAGAGAGTGAGAGAAAGAGAAAGGATTATATAATATATGCCATAATCACTCAGCTCATCAGTAATGTGCAACAGAGAAAGAGAAAACCCAAAAAAGCCAGCCACCACGCAACGCGCAACCAAATAATGAAAGTAGTACTATATAGACTATCGCCATACAATCATCTCCGCGATCCAGCTAGTTAAAAACTAGTTAAAAAAAAAAATTTTACTCAAAGCGCACCAAAAACCGCTCCGTGCGAATTTCAGGTGAATGTGATTCTTGCAATACCAGTGAGCTACTAAGTAATACATACACAACAACAATATTTGCACGGACAAAAAGACAAAGAGACACTAAGAAAAGAAGAAAAAAGAAGCAAAGATAAAACGCTTGACAGCCCGCGGTGTCTAGTGAGGCGCACGTTTCTTTTTTTCTTCGTTTATTCTTAGTTTTTCTTTGTAGTTGATAATTTCATATGAATTACGTACACGGTGCGGACAATAGGTGTAGCTGTGTTTATATAGTGGTGCCCCTTATTTCATGTGCTACTAAAGCTCCCTGTTTGTTTGTTTGACTTGTGTCACTGTTTTGCTTTTTTGCTTTTTGCTTTTTGTTTTTTGTTTTTTTTTCTTATTCTTCTTCTTCTTCTTCTTCTTCTAGATAGCTCTCTTGATTGCTTCCTTGTTTTTTTTATTTAAACACTGAAGTTGGGCACAATTTATTTGATTTCGTAATTATTTAGTATCCTTAATTGATAGATCCACACTATAATATATCAAGATGGCAACAGATACAACGGCAACATCCTCATCGGTGTCCTCCTTTGTTTCATCTTTAATATTGAACTTGATAATCTTTGTCATCTTTGTTTCTATATTCGTTCTATTCAGAGCAAAGTATTTAGCAGTTTATCAACCTAGAACTACCATTGAAACTTTACCCCCTGAAAAGAGATCAGATGCTCAGCCAAAGGGCCCATTTTCTTGGTTCTTCTTTATTTTGACTAAGCCTGAATCCTATATCATTGAAAAGACCAGTATTGATGGTTACTTTTATCTACGTTATTTATTCACATTTGGTCTGATTGGTATTGTTGGTGGTGTATTCTTATGGCCTATCTTATTTGCTGTTAATGCAACTGGTGGTGGTTCAAGTTCAGGATTTGATATCATTTCTTATTCAAATGTTACTAAAAAATGGTTTGTTTTCGCTCACGTTTTTTGTTCTTGGGTCTTTTTTGGATTGATTATTTATACAATCTATAAAGAATTGATTTATTACGTTAGTTTTAGACATGCTTTACAAGTTACACCAAAATATGCTTCTCTACAATCTTCAAAGACTCTGTTAATTGATAATGTTCCTGAATCTTTGTTAAATGAAGAATCCATTTTAAGATTATTCCCTGCAACTAAAAACATTTGGTTCACCAGAAAGACCAAAAAATTGCAAAAATTAATCAAAAAGAGAAATAAGCTTGCTAACAAATTGGAAGCTGGTATGAACAAAGTTTTAAATAAATCAATCAAGATTAGAAATAAAGCAATCAAGAAAGGTAAACCAGTTCCAGAACCTGAAAATGAACTGGTTTCTTATATTCCTGAAAAGAAATTACCAACTTATAAGGATAAACCAATTCCATTTATTGGTGAAAAGAAGAAATTATTTACAAAAGGTTTTGATGAGGTTGAAGAATTCAATACTGAAATCTCATCACAACAAGCTTCATATCCTGATGGATTTGAAAAAACAGGTTCTGTGTTTTTAGAATTTGTGAATCACTTGGAATTACAAAGAGCTTATCAAGCTATTCCATATTCTTCTGAATTGAAACTGTGTAGACGTTTTACCGATATTGCTCCAGAAGATATTGTTTGGGAAAATACTGGTTTATCACTAAAAGTTCGTATTGTTAAAAAGTTTATCGCCGTTTCTGTCTTAACTTTAACAATTATTTTCTGGTCCATTCCTGTTGCTGTTGTTGGTTGTATTTCAAATATTAACTATTTAACTGATGTGGTTCCATTTTTAAGATTTATTAATAATATGCCAGATGTTTTGATGGGTATTATCACTTCTTTGTTACCAACCATTGCATTATCTGTTTTAATGTCGTTATTACCTCCATTTATTAGAAAGATGGGTAAAATTGGTGGTTGCATGACAGTTCAACAAGTTGATACATGGACCCAACAATGGTACTTTGCCTTTGAAGTTGTTCAAGTTTTCTTAGTTGCTACATTGGCATCTTCTGCATCTTCTGCTGTTCCTAAAATTATTAAAAATCCATCATCTGTGATGACTTTATTAGGTCAAAAGCTACCTCCATCCTCTAACTTTTATATTTCCTATATGTTATTGCAAGGTTTATCAATTAGTTCCGGTACTTTAGCTAGAATTGTTCCTTTAATTTTGTCATTTATCTTAGGTAGATTTTTAGATAACACTCCTAGAAAGAAGTGGAATAGAGCTCATAGTTTAGGTCAACCTTCCTGGGGTACCATGTACTCATTATATGGTTTCTTCACAGTCATTATGGTTTGTTATGCTATTATTTCTCCAATCATTATTGCTTTCACAACAATTGCATACTTCTTGATTTATGTCGCTTACTTATACGTTTTGAATTATGTTTTAGATTGTTCTGTTGATAATAGAGGACGTAATTATCCTTTGGCTTTGTTTGAAGTTTTTGTTGGTTTATATCTCAGTGAAATCTGTTTGATTGCCTTATTTGTTTTCCGTAAGAATTGGGCTTGTGTTGTCTTAGAAGTTCTCATGTTAGCTGCTACCGTCTTATCTCATTTGTACTTCAGATGGAGATTTGAACCATTATTGGATACCGTTCCAATTGGTGCTATGAAGGAAGTTGCTGGTGTGGTTGGCGCTTATCCAATGAATGATCAAGGTTTCAAACAAATTAAAGAAGAAGGTAAATCATACTTTGTTGATGGTAATAATGAAAACCATGGTGAAGAATTATCTGAGATAAGATCAACTCCATTTGGCGATGATGATGCTCCTGGATCTGATGAAACAAACGTCAAGACCCATCAAAAGAACAACAGTATTCCTCAACAACAATCTCTATTCTCTGATACTAATACGGCACATGATTTAGAAAAAATTGGTACACTTGATAATGAAGACAAACCTTTCCGTGAATTGAATAACGAAAGTAATGCAAATTACTCTAATGGTTCTCTTGGAGTTGGTCAATTTGCTGCCGGTACTTCATCGGCAGTGAGAGGCTATTTGAATAGTTTCTTCAAGCCTCGCCAATTCTTATCTTTCGATGTTTGTAGAAGAATACTGCCAGATGCATACAACATTCCATCAAAAAATGAAGCCAAAATCAACGGATCCTATGATGATCCTGCAATTACTGCAACCGAACCAAAGTTGTGGATTCCAAGAGATAATCTGGGTTTATCGTCTGTTTTATTAGAAAAATCTGAGGGTAAAATTGAAGTCAGTGATGAAAATGCTGAGTTTGGTGACAATGGTAAGTCCATGTATACAGGCAACCCTCCTGATTATGAGCCTGAATTTTAATCTATTTTATTAGTGCTCTGCTATTTTTAATATTCCTTTTAATTCATGTGGTGATGTTTCCCTCCCTTTTAATTTTATATGATTTTTTGATTTTATACGAACATTAACCTTTTTTTTGTATGATTCTTTTTTAGGCTTTTTTTCTTTATTTTTGTTTCTTCTTCTTCCGGGTTATTTTGTCAATGTTCCTTTTTAATCTTGCTTTGTTAATTTGTTATTTTAGTTTAGCTACCTGGTTGCCTGTCTCTCATTAAAAGTTTCAATGCACCACTTGTTACTATATCGTTTGTGTATATCACCTAACCAACGAATGAATAATGTCCAATACATTTATACATATTCCTTTTTTTAACATTATAGTAATTTGTGCCCCCAAATTTAAGACAAAAGCTGATTCAGGTACGCCCTGCATATAGAGTTAGAACTTATTACCCGCCACAGTCACGTGAAAAAGGCACATGACACGTGACCCTATTTGATTCTGTCCCTCAGGGGTTGCTTGGAAACTGAATCTTCCAGCACGCCGAGCACCACTTTGCGAAGTTGAATGACACCTCTTTTTTTTTTTTGTGAAATACTATTTCCCAGCCCATCTCCTAGCTCTGTTTCATTCTTGATTCCCCACTCAATTATTTGATTCCAACTATCAATTAACTGTTAAAAAAATGTCTTACTCAGCCAGACAAGTTGGTGCTGCCAACACTTTAGATTACAAAGTTTACTTGGAAAAAGATGGTAAACCAATCTCTCCATTCCACGATATTCCATTATACGCTGATGAATCAAAGCAAGTGTTAAACATGATTGTTGAAGTTCCAAGATGGACCAATGCCAAATTGGAAATTTCAAAAGAACAAAAATTGAACCCAATTATTCAAGATACCAAGAAAGGTAAATTAAGATTTGTGAGAAACTGTTTCCCACACCACGGTTACATTCACAACTACGGTGCTTTCCCTCAAACTTGGGAAGATCCAAATGTTGCTCACCCAGAAACTAGAGCCAATGGTGATAACGATCCATTAGATGTTTGTGAAATCGGTGAACAAGTTGCATACCCAGGTCAAGTTAAACAAGTTAAGGTGCTTGGTGTCATGGCTTTATTAGATGAAGGTGAAACTGATTGGAAAGTTATCGTCATCGATGTTACTGATCCATTAGCTTCAAAATTGAACGATATTGAAGATGTTGAAAAACACTTACCAGGTTTATTGAGAGCCACTAACGAATGGTTCAGAATTTACAAGATTCCTGATGGAAAACCAGAAAATCAATTCGCCTTCTCTGGTGAATGTAAGAACAAGAAATATGCTGAAGAAGTTATTGAAGAATGTTCTGCTGCTTGGAAGAAATTGATCGCTGGTGAAGTCGATCCAAAGGGTATTGATTTAACCAACACTACTTTATCATCCACTGCTGCTTTCAGTTCAGCTGCTGTTGTTCCTGAGGCTTCTCCATTACCAGCTGCTCCAATTGACAAGTCAATTGACAAATGGTTCTTCATCTCCGGTTCTGCTTAACTATCCACTTGTTTTATTCTAGGACATCTTTGAGTGCTTCACTTCTTTGAATTTTTTTTTTCTATTTCTGCTCTACTGCTAGTTAGTTTTTTCCATAATTTACTTTTTTTTTTTTCTCTTTGGATATATAGTTTATCTAAGCTAGTTAATTTGACACAATAACCAAATTTACTGAAACTATACATAATTAAACACCCGCTCTTGCATTTGAAACAAATAATTTGATCTTATTCAAGTCTTTAACCCCTTCTGTTTCAGTACCCCCGCTCACGTCAACTCCAACACATCCATTGACAAGTAATGCTTGTGCAACGTTGTCACAATTCAATCCTCCAGCCAAAAGGTATCGACCATTCTCACTACCAAATGATGCTGCATCATCCCATGAAATCACTTTCCCTTCGCCACCAGCCTCTGAATCGAGTAACGGTATAATATGTCTACCAGTGATCTGAGCACCTCTAATTCTCTCTGCATCTTGAACAACGTACCTTGGTATAACAGGTTTATCTAATGATTCACAAAACTGAGCAACATTTTCGGAACCGTGTAATTGAACAAAATCTAGATTTAATTCTTCAGCTAGACTTACCACTTGATCTAAAGGCTGGTTACGAAAAACTCCAACTAAATAAGGACCATTAGTCATGATTGTCGAAGCAGTATACTCAAACCAAGCTGGACCTTGATATTCTGAAATAATTTGATCCGTAGTGACATGTTTCAATAGATCTTTAGAGTCAATGAACTTTCTATTGAGTTTTATACGTTGTTGTTTACATAAATCACTTATTTGTTTGGCTATTGTTGGATCAACTGTACGTTTTCTGTTTGGTACCAGGATTATCCCTAATAAATCTGCTCCACTAACTATCGCTTCACTAGCCGCCTGGGTTGTTTGTAAACCACATATTTTCACTATTTTACCAGTCATGAGTTAGTTTGATCCCTTTTTCCTGTGTCTATGTTGCCACTTTTAAGAACGGGAGAACTGACTCTTTGAAGGTCTAAATGTATAGTGATCAGTGAAATATTTTGGAGCTATAGCACAGTGCACTAAGTATAGCTTTATCGACGCGTCGATATTTGAACAGAAGAGACTGCAGCTCCAGAATTTATCACTCCGGGGAAATGTTTAAAAACCAAACGTTAAAGGTATTTCTCAACTCAATTCCTTTAAATTCAATACACTAATTACAACATTAGTCAGTGAATCATGGTAAATATTCACTTCAAAGTATTTGACGACAAAATTGAGAATAGACTTCAAAGATTGCATCTTAGTCATGGCCACAATCAGCGCCAGCAACAATACCAACAACAGCTGCTGGTTCCACAGTACCAACAACCACCACAACAACAGGTAGGTGACTATAATAGACCACCGGCACCTGATCCACCAGCAATTCCTCCAAGGGATTACAGACAGACTACTACTTCAAGGACGACAGTGAAACAGTCTACTGATAATTTATTTGATACACCGATATCTACAAATCCACCTGTCCCGCAAATATCTCAGACTTCCACACATCCGGTCCCTGTTCCTAAACTTTATACTTCTGGAAACCCCAAACCGATTCAAACAAATAACTACTATGGGAACTTTTTAGTCGAAGAGCAAAATTTACCTGTTTGGACTCATCCTTATAGTGTTTGGCAATCTAAAGATGAATTATTTAAAGGGTTGGCTATTTCACATACTAGTAATGCCCAAAAAGTATTTGGCGATGATCCAAACATGAACCCAGTTAAATATTTTTTCAGCCCCGTTGGAATTTGTTCATTGGTTCTTGGAAGCCAAGAGCTTCAACATGAACAATATACGTTCAAAGTTGGAGAGTGTGAGAGATTTAGTTGTGGAATTATGTGGGAATTGAACAATGGAGGAGGTTACATATGCTCAAATATCGTTCAAGGTATGGGATTCATCACTACTGTATACCATGATGGAGCTAAAATGATTACACCAACTATTGGAAGTAAAGTTGGGTTTCAAAACTTTGAATGCGTTGGACAGATTGGTCCCATGTGGAAATTTGTTTGTACGTTATTCGACGGAACGAAATGGGTGATTTACTCAACTGAAAATGGGTTTAAGTTAACTGATCCACACCAAATTATCATGCAACGTGCTGGCTCTAATGGGAAGAATATAATTGTGCAAGCCGCTAAACTAACTCAAGGTAATAATATAAACGAGTATGATCTTGCAGCTGGTTGTTACGTTACTGGAATGTCATTATCCGGCAATGTGAATAGTTCTGGAAGAGAAGCTACTTATTGTTTCAATTATGAATTATCTGGCAATTCACAGAGTGGGAAGACTGTTCAATGGGCACTACCTCATCAATATATGACTTTTAATCAAAGTATGCAACCTCATGAATTACAAAACATGCACTTGGATTCCACTTGTAAAGGTGTAATGAAAGCTTATTTATGTTCTGAATTTGTTATGAATGTTCAATTACCTGGTGATGAAATCCAATTCGAACCATGGTCTGAATTGAGAGGTTTTACTGGATATTCACAAGAAGCACTAAATAGGATTAAGAGAGTTGCTGACGTTGAGGTTGGTAACTTTGATATTGTCAATCAGTCAAATACTGATTCCATGTATACTGCTGGAAAGATATTAGATAAAGGTGCTATGATGCTATATGTTGTTGCAATCGTTTTAAAAGATAGACAATTGACTAATTTACATTTAAATAAAATGAAAAGTGCTTTTACGAGATTCATAGAAAATAGACAACAATCTCCATTAGCTTACGAGACAAATTGGAAAGGTATAGTGTCAACAGCCGGTTTAGCCGACGGTAATTTTTATTGTGATTTTGGAAATTGTTTCTATAACGACCATCATTTTCACTATGGATATCATATTCATGCTGCAGCGATTGTCTGCCTCATTGATAATGAGTTTGGTGATAGGACATTCTACGGTAAATGCAAAGACTGGATAGAGACGCTAATAAGAGATGTTGCCAATCCAAGTAAACTAGATCCATACTTCCCTGTTTTCAGATCTTTTGATTTCTTCAATGGGCATAGTTTTGCCAATGGATTATTCGCGCATGGTGATGGGAAAGACGAGGAATCTTCAAGTGAAGACTACCATTGTTACTATGGTATTAAGCTGTGGGGGTTAGTTACTGGGAATTATCAGTTGGAGAAGATTGGATCCTTGATATTGGGTATTGAAAGAGTTGCCATGAATATGTACATGCTATATCGATCAGACAATAATATAGTTCCACCTAATTTCAAATCTAATAAGGTGTCAGGTATTTTGTTTGAAAACAAGATTGATCATGCCACTTACTTTGGACTGAACAAGGAGTATATACATGGAATCCACATGCTCCCAACGACTCCAATATCATCTTTCATCAGAGGTTCCAGATTTACTAAAGAAGAGTGGGAGGAAATGAGATTGGGAGAACTTGCTAATAGTATTAACGATGGTTGGAAAGGTATCCTCATGTTGAGCCTTGCAAGCATCGATCCGCAGACGTGCTGGAGGTTCTTTAGCAGCGATCAGTTCCAGGATCAGTGGCTCGACAACGGGATGTCGAGAACATGGTCGATGGCATACTGCGCCGGGGTGGGCGGATGCCCATAAAAAAAGGCTCTGCAGCCTGTATATCTAAATAGTTGAACCTATATATATATTTAACTTTAGACTCATGAGTTATGGCCTATTAAAATTATCAAATGACAGGTAATTGATCTGTAAAAAAAAGGCACCTCTGCTGGCCCACGCCACCAGGCACCAGACTGGCAGCTCGGCCGTCGGGTTGAGAAGAAAGAAATGCAGCGCCAAAACGGAGTAGATCCAAACCCGCAGTCTGCACTTCTGCAGGAAAAAAAAAGACGACTTTGAGTGTGTGGGGTCGATGCTAGCTCGGAGGGCAAGTGGTCTTTTTTTATGGGTGCGCCATTTACAGTTTTCCATTCTTATTTTGCCACTCTTGTTCTTGGGGTGAAATTAAGAATTGACGTTTAAAACAGTTATAGAACGATAAAGGACCAAATAGAAGAATTATTTATAAGTGCAATTTAATAAAAAATGGGATCTATCTTACCATCGGAGAGTTCCAAGAAGAAGACTTTCATGCTTCATTCCCCAAGGGAGAGCTCTCCACTCTCGAGATCAGTTTCTGCCTCCAATTTACTTAGAAACCATAGCGCCTTCCATAACTTCCATAATGATTATAAGAGGGGAATCAGTCCACCTAATGCCCATATATCTGACGAGCTGGCTACTGAGCTGCAAAGATTAGAGCATTATAATTTGAATGTCCCTGATAATGACGACGAAACTTTAAAATTGATAACAGACAAGAATTCTAAGCACTATGCTACAAATATGAAAAGGCTACTCAATAAAAAGAAGCTTTTACCTTACAAAACTGAATCCATTAGAGATCAATATAAATATTTAAGTCATATTGTTGCCCATTTGTACATTGCTATAAAAAGTTTGGATTTGAAAGGTAATTTGTCAATTAGTGTATCTGATTTGGAAAAGGCAAAGAGATCTCTTTTGAACGAGACAATGAACGTAGACGAGAGTGCACTACCACTACAGGATGACGAATGCTATGATACTTTAGGGAAATCAGACTCAGAAGATGAAGATGAGGAAGATGACGACGACGATGGCGAATACGAAGATGATGAGGACGATGAATACATGTTCACTTCTACACCAGCTACAAAGGTTCAAATTAAATCGGCAGCTATCATCAATATGAAGTATTGGACAATGGAATTGAAAAATTTACTAGAAATGGGATTAAAAATTCCAGTGACTTTAACAAAAGCGTTAGTTCGTGCTTATTATGCGGTTATTTTATCCAGAGGTCAAGGACTAGATATTTCATTCTATAATAGTATTGTCACTTGTTTGACTCAAGAAAAACAAATGTTGGTTGATAGTGGATTGAGGTTGGATTGGAAGCCTTTGTATGATGAACTTTCTTCTGGAATCGGCTATCCTAATGCATCCACAATCATATCAAATGAAACTAGACGTAAGAAGCTAGTTAAATTTGGAATGACTGTCAATTGGTTTTTCGATGAAGAATGCATACCACTGATCATGGAACAGATTATGCAAAGATATACGAATCAAACTATATCACAATCTTTTGTTCATATGGCTGTCATGCTACCAGTTGTATTAAAGAGACCAATCCTTGATGCCAATGGCCAATTTGTCTCCTATGAAAAAACGGATATAAGACACTACTTGCCCCTTCTTTTCTCTCAGTGGGCATTCCAAAGATCCAATAAGGAAATAGGTTGTATCGTTACAATTATTGCTAATATTGTAAATAGTGTGCCATATGAACTGACAAAGGACCCACAAATTGCTATTATGGGTAAGTTTGGTATCTTTACTGCTGATCAATTTAAGCTATTCATCAGCCAACTGGTTATCACTTCAAAGTTGGGTAAAGTTGATGAGAAGAATGTTAGCTATGTCAAATTGATCACTGAATGTTTAGTTTACTCACTTACTAGCAAAAATGCACTACTTAAAGGTGGTATTATAGATTTACTCAAGACTTACACGGAAGCTGTTCATACTTTAGTGCATCCATCTAATAGTGGCGCTTGGTCTGGAATGATGGGCCAAATCGTCAAGAAATTGACTTCAACGTATTATGTTAGATTGCTTGAGGAGAGAACTGACAGAAGTTTGATATCTGAAACTGTGGATGATCACTCTTCATTACCTGACAACTTCAAGCTTTCTAAGGAGGTTACAGATAGTTTCATGGATGCGCTCTTACCTTTGATACATTTAGGCCTCCAAGCTAAATCGTCGAGTATAAGAAAGAAGTATTATAAATCATTAGAGCTCTTCTGCTGTATCGATTCAGCTAGAACGTTAGATAATGTGATATTAGATATTTATCAATCATTGGATTCAGTGAACTCCACCCATAGAATCAACGTTGTGTTACATGAATTGATATTTTTATCAAGATACATGGCTGTTCAACCTGTTTATCGAATCCATATCCCAAGACTGCTATCTTTGCTTGTCCCAGGTATTGATCTCAATGACCCAGAGAAAACCATCTTAACAATTAAATTTGTGAAGGCTGTTGCCGCAGTGGTGCCATTTACAGATTTAAACGATGATGGCACTGAGGGAGACAGTGGTATACTTGCTCTTGATTTCACCACTCAGCATTTGCACTACCTTGAAGCGAAATTCTATAAATCTTCGCCTAATCAGTCGATGAATATATATGGTGATGATATTCCAGATGTTTTTCAATATGATAAGGATTTTGAATTAGATGCCTTGAAATCTGCGTCTTCATCATTTGCTGAGTTCATCAAACAGTTCTGTGATCGTTGTTTCAAATGTTTAGAAGAGTCTCCTAGTGTTGAAAATGATTCTGGAATTGAAACAAAAGCTTCCGTTTTAATTGCTGAAGCATTTGATTCTTTAAATGAGTCATTGTCAGATGACTTGTTTGACATAGTCGCAGATGCTTTCTACGAATATATTACAAACAATACAAAACATTTGGTTGCTATCGTTTTTTCCAACATTGCTGAAATGATTGTTAGAAGGGATCCCAAGAAACAATTTAAAAGAATGTATGATTATCTAATGCCTCAAATTATGATTGAACTCGAACATGGTGCTGGCTCATCCCGTACTCAAAACGTTTTGGACAAGGATGCAAGACTTATTTGGTACTTCAAGTTGTTGTCTGGTGCCTCTTTGGGTGCTGGAGAATTACTACTGAAATACCTTCCGGAATTGAAAGACTTCCTTTTGATCAAGGCTCCTCAATTGAGAGGTGAGGCTGCATTTACAGCTAGTATACTTGCAAATTCTGTACTTTCATCACTTACATGTACGAGATTATTGGAAAGAAGATTGATTTCGAAAGATTGGCTTGATAAGAATGGTGGAAAAGTCACAGAAGCTTGTTGGGGTGGTTTCCAGTTTGATGAGTACAGATTTGATCCGAATAATCTATCATTTAACTGGTATACACCTTCTGCAAATATTGTCGATCAAGCTGTTAGCTTTTTTGATACAGTTGCATCACATTCTTTGGATAGAATAAATGAATTCATCTTATCGTTCGATCCAAATGAAAAGATACATCTAGAAGTCTCAGATCAGATTGCCTATCATATTACTATTCTTGATGGTTCTCTTTTAGGTATATGTACATTATTTGATCCAAAATTCAATAGTGAAGCTTTGAATAGTCATAACCTTTTGAAAAATAGTTTGCCGCCTTCTTCAGCGTTGATGTCCACTAGTGCTTCTCTGACTAGTCTTATGTCATTCCCTTCTACTCAGTTGCAAGAGATTAAAATAGATGCATCACTAAAGGAATTACAATCTCAACGATCCGGTGAGATTAAGCTTGATCAATCAATGGATATGGACGACCAATCAGCAGATGCCAATGAGGACGCTATTATGGCTGATGCAGCATTTGAAGAGGAAATTATTGATGATGATGCTGATGCAAATTTAAATAGCATGAAAAGTGATTCACTTCCAACTTCTGAAATGGCAAGTGGTTTAGTGACACCATCTTTAAACGATGGTGCACATGCCATAAACCCTATGTTAACTAATAGACCTTCTACATTGGATTCGTTTGGCTATTTCTTTGATCGCAATCAATCACACAATTATTCAGATCCTGTTTATATGAAGCTCCATTTGGTGAGAGAAAAGATCGGTACAACTTTACACGAACTTGCAAATTGTTTAATGCAACAGGATGGTTCCATTGATTTAATGAATCATTTACTAAGATGTATTAGTTGCTGGCTAAAGAATGTTGGCTACTTTAGTTCTAACAATCCAATTTTGATTGATAATTTACACATGCTGGAAATCTTAGACTTACAATATTTATACAGACCACATACAAGAACTATCACAGGTGCCAATTTGGCTGTTTATCATTGCAGTAGAATGGCAATGTCAAGATCCACAAGATTACCGAATGAAGTCGATAAATTGCTCATTAAGGATTTAGTTTCTTTATCTGCATCGAGTTATAATTCTACCTCCTTCCATGCAGCTTCAATTTTGAGTTCCACTCTTCGTAAGATTTTAAACTGTACTGGGTTATTTTTCAACATCTTTAAGTATTGGGAAGGTGCTTTACTCAACAAAGATCATGACAAATTAAGAAATATTTTGAGATTGTTCAGCTGGAAGAAATTCAAAGGTATAGCTGAGAAAAGTCACCACTTGTCTAAATATGAAAGCTTGCTATCACAATCTATTGCGTTTGATGATTTGAATGTCAGCACTAGTGCTTTGAAATTGTATGGTACTATTAAGAAGTATATCAAGATTCCTTCAACGGTTTGTATATTTGACGTTGACTTAGTTGAGGGCATAAGACCACCTGATGATAACATTGATTTCAAAGTTAATGCCGTTAAAATAGCTAAGGATCGTAAGAGAAAGCAGCTATTTGATGTTATGGAAAAGACTGAAGCTTTGGTGTTGAAAAGAGCAGACACCAATATGCACTGGAAGTTTTTGCTCAAAGTTTTGGAGCTTTTGGCATCTCTACAATCTAACTTTGAAAGTAAGCTGAATAGTGACATCCTTGTTCTCTTAGCCAACTCAATTAACGGTGTTCACCCAGCAATTTCTAAAAAGTGTGTTGCATGGATAGCCAATATTGTTGATTTAACTGAAAGTAAGGGAATGTTCAATTACGATTTAAGTACAATTCTTTCTGTGTCACCCAAAGAGGACGATATTTCCATGGTCAATTCAATTATTGGTGATGAAAATCCTGATGCGTTCTTTGCAGAAATGAAAAACTTTACTGATCCTAAATTCTTCATTGATAACAAGTTTTGGGTTCCTACAATGTGTTGGAAAAGTGACTTGCAAGTCATGAACACATATGTTCCTAAAGACCTTGGATTCAACGAAAGTGATACTAAGAGTTTAAATACATTTGGTAAGATAGTTTCGAAACAATGGCTGCTAGAGTTTATAAAGTTGCATATAGACGAGTCCGAATCAAATACCGCTTTCTTACCAGGATTAGTTTATTTCATGACATCAATTGCGACCTTATCAATTTATGGATATACTCCAAATTTCAAATATGAAGATTTCTTTGAAATATCTGATGAGATTTATCAAAAGGATAAGAAGCAGACACATATTGCAGTTAGTGAAATATTTTGTGCTATCTTATTAGCAGGTAAGAAAAATCCTGTTAAGATGAAGGCTACTGATTCATTTATTGCTAAACGTGTGAGTAAGATTGTTACAAGCGAAGTCACTCAAGCTACTTGTCAAATTTGGAAGATATTCTGTTGGTGGTTACCTGCTCACATGGATGGTAGACGTTTCCCTAAGCTAACAAAAGTTATTTGTGACTTTGATGTTGAAGCTTTGGGTGATGACTCACCATTTTTGATCTCTACTAGAATCAACTTTTTGAAAGTGTACATGTCTTCGACAATGAACAGATTCCATAACTTTGATTATGTGATTGATCAAATGTTCAAGTCATTATCTCATCCTTATAAGATTGTTGCAGAAATGAGTGCTTTGAATCTATTTGACTGTTTGCTATTTACTTCAAATGCTTCATACGATAACTTTGACCATCTTCTTACTGCTAACAATGAAACTTCGAATAATGGAATGGGTGCGTCACCTCACATTTTGAATAAGAGAATTCATGAGAATTTAATTTCTTACTTAGAAAGAATGAAAGCTATTAAACCAGATGTCAAGAATATGAGTGCTCAAAAGATTGCCACTACCGATTATATATATGCTGTTAGAGGTTTACATGAGTTCCTGTTCCAAACATTAAAGACAGCCCATGGTTTATTATTGGTTCCATACTTGAAAGACTACATAATTCCACATTTGTTTGAGCTTGATGAAATTAAAGACACATGTCAGTTAATTGGATTGAACCCAACCATTCAATTTTACTTGATTTCATCTATAAGGTACACTAAAGAACAAACCCCAATTATAATTGATAGTATCTGCAATGATCACGGCTTGAAAAATCCAACATTAACTCAATACTCACAACTTTTGACGTTTGCCAGCGCATATTATAATGTCAGATTTTTAACTATTACTCAAGATGAGAGATCCAAATTAGTTGAAAAGTGTACATCATTTTTATATAATCAGCATTTGAGCATTAGAGAACAGGCTGCTTCGCAATTCTCACTAATAATTCACTCCTACATTTCGTCGAGTACTGATAAACTAATCAACCGTTATATTAAACAGTTTACTAAGATTTTGAATACAAATATGAATTTGAAAGGTGCTAAACCTACGACTGAGCAAATAAATCAAATGCATGGTG
This sequence comes from Ogataea ovalis, assembly GCA_030556425.1. NCBI lineage: Eukaryota > Fungi > Ascomycota > Pichiomycetes > Pichiales > Pichiaceae > Ogataea > Ogataea ovalis. The sequence continues at coordinate 329,803 of JAKTTZ010000010.1, forward strand.
CCACGTTGGGTTTAGGAGCTTTAGTCGATGCATTCCCATACACTTCACCTCCACCATCGTGGCTTTCTGGAGTTTTATCACTTTTGGCTAGAAAATGCTCAAGTTACGATGGCATTGTTGGAAGAACTGCAAAGGATACTTTGAGTAAGTTTAAAAAGACTCGTCAAGATACGTGGCATATTGACTCAAAGTTCTTCTCTGAAGAACAGTTAGAGGATCTTGAAGGTGTCTTGTGGAGATCATACTTTATTTAGGTGCATCAAGTATAATAGGTTATTTATAAAATAAATTTTAAAATGTATATGTAAACCGGATAGCTTTAAATTGAATATGTAATTCCAATAAATAAATAAATATATGTTCTATATAGCTAATGTGTGAGTGATAAAGAAAACTCCGTAAAAAAACACACAAAGCATGGACTTCTCAAAACGACAACTGTTCCAATTTCTTTGTTACCAGTGCTGCACCATCAACTGAGGTATCTCCGTCGATATTCATTTTAGCCCTACTTAGCTCCAATCCTTCTAATAGCATGCAAGCTTTACAAATCGCGTTCATCGACAAGTACCCACATCTTTCACATCTATTTCCATCTCTAGGGAGCAATGAAACTGACCCATCCGGTCTGATCTCTGTTTCCTGACCGACTGCCAACTTTGTATTAGTTGCCGTTTCAACTTTGGTCTTTTTGTAATTGTTTAGATTTCTCTTTTTTCTTTCTTGAAGTTTGAAATGTTCACCACTATATATAATGTCTAAAATACATGAAGGTCTCACACTTTCTAAATTTTTCATTAAAACTCTAGCTGTACCTCTGAATGCCTCAGGTGCATAAGAGCATTCAGTACTGAAGTAGTCCAACTTCTTATAGTGTGCATACAAGACTATTTCCTTTTGATAAGTATATTTGAAAGGCTTTGATCTCTTAATTGGCGAACCAGAACTCTTGGTTGTAACATTCACAGAATTCTCTAATCTGGCTGTATCACCACGAAGTAGATTCATCAACACCGTTTCAGCCATATCATCTGCATTATGACCAGTTACAACATGATTTATTTCCAATTTGGAAGCTCCACGATCCAACGCTTGTCTTCTTAAGACACCACAGTAAGTACATGAAGATTTGATACCTGAACAAGACACAATTTCATCCATTGTCCAGTTATATAGCTCTTTATAAGACACAATTTTCAAAGGCATGCCATATTGCTTTTGGTTTCTTTTCACCGTTGCTAATGAGTCATCTCTATAACCAATAATTCCTTCATCTATACTTAGCAAGACTAGTTCTAATCCATAATCGTATCTTTCATTCAAGGTTTTCAAAATAGAAGCTAAAACAGTGGAATCTTTACCACCTGATGCTCCAATAGCGACCCTTTCACCTCTATAAAATAAATTTTCCTTTTTGATTGTAAGATGGATCTCAGTTTCAAATATACGGAAAAAGCACTCTTTACAAAGCTTCTGCAAATTCTTAGGCCTTTTCATGACCGCTTTTCTGCCATGGCACAACTCACAAAGAGCCGAAGCTTTTAACGGTTTTTTCTGTTTCAAAGGAAGTGGATTAGTAGGTTCCACCATATTTCTATAAATTCAAGATAATAATTCTTAAGGTCAAGATGGATAGGGAGAAGGGAAGTATACCAACTAACTAGTGAAAAATATATAATTATTAATAAAAGCTAGCAAAAAAAAAAAAAAAAAAAAAACCCCAAATCGACGCGCCGATAAGAAAAATAAAAAACGACGCAAATACTCACGTGACTTTAACACACCTCACACCAACAGTTTCACGTGACTCTGACAGAAGCGGCTCAACTTCCAACGTACGACAAACAAACAGAAACACCAAACAATTACAGGCGGGAAAAGCGAGAGTTTGAAATTGCTGCTGAATCAGCAGCGAATGTCGATTTGGTGCGGACAGCTCGTTTTGCTACCTGGCCTCGATTCGAGTCGAGTCGACAACAGTGAGTGATGTGGTGTGTCGAAGCTCCTCTAAACTCAAAATTGACTAGTTTGTTCCTCTCTATCGTACACGATACTTTAGATGGTTATATTTTCTACCTATAAATTTTAATATTCCAGAGATTTACAATTGGTATCGCTGATTTAGATAGTATTTCTTTCTATTATACACGTAATTCTCATTTACTCAATACTGTCTGAATACACCACTAATAGGAGATCCATCTGATCAACTTGCACAGTTACCTATATTTCCATACCAACACCGTTGTCTCTTTATTAATAACTTTCTTTTTTGTTTTAGTATTTGCTTTTTTTACTCTGCTTTTTGTTTGTTAATTCTGTTTACTCAACATTTTCATAGAGGATACTCATAAAGGTTCAATTTCACTCTCACCATCCTACGTAACAATTCATCAACATTTTCACATCAACCTTTCCATTCATACTTTTTAAGGATATAGATTCAACAACAAGATGGTTAAATTGAATGAGTTTAGTGAAACAGCTATTTTTGCATGGTCTAATGACTCAATGCCTTTGATGGCAACAGGTACTCTGGCTGGTGCTCTGGATATCACTTTCTCTTCGGAGTCCAGTTTGAAAATTTACGATCCATTCGATGCTTCAAAGAAACCTTTAGTTCATTCTTTTGTGGATTCCAAGTTTAACTCAATTGCCTGGTCAAATCCTTTTGAATCATATGAAAGAGGTTTACTTGCAGGTGCTTTAGAAGATTCATCTATTCATCTGTGGGATGCACATAAATTTATTAAGAGTGGTGATTTAAAATCCGCTAATGTCGCTGAATATAAAAAACACTCCGGTCCCGTCTTGCAAGTGAAATTTAACCCTTTACAAGATCACATTATGGGTTCCTCCGGACATAAGGGTGAAATATTTATTTGGGATACTAAAAAAGGCAGCTGCTTTACTCCTGGCCAAGCGATATCACCAATGGACAAAATTTCATCGCTTGCTTGGAACAATAATATGTCTCACATTTTTGCTTCTGCAGGTAATACAAACTACACTTCAATATGGGATTTGAAAGCAAAGAGGGAGGTCTTACAATTGAGTTATTCTGGTTCAAATTTAGCAGTTGTTGAATGGCACCCAACTCAATCTACAAAATTAGTCACTGCTTCAAATACTGACAGTAATCCAGTCATTCTAACTTGGGATTTAAGAAATGCCAACGTCCCAGAAATGGTGATGAGAGGTCATAATAAAGGTGTTTTATCTTTAGATTGGTGTAAGCAAGATCAAAATTTGTTATTATCAAGTGGTATGGACGATTCAACTTTCTTATGGAATCCAATGACGGGTGAGCAATTATGCAAATACCCTTCTATTCCAAATTGGGTTCATCACACCAAATTTGCTCCAAAACTGCCTGATGTTTTTGCTAGTGCTTCATTCGATAAAAAGATTGTTGTTCAATCCTTACAAGACACATCTCCTCCAGTTTGTCATACAGTCCAATCTTCCAATGAAGACGATTTCTGGAATCAATTATCCACCACTGATACTCAACAACCAGATTTCCTTGTTCAACAGGCACCTTCCTGGTTAAAGAGACCTGTCAGTGCTAGATTCGGTTTTGGTTCAAAGTTGGTGATTGTGAAAGCTGAAAAAAATTCTTCAAAAGTTATTATTTCAAAGGTTAAAGAAAACAAAACAATTGAAAAGGCTGTGAAAGCTATAACCTTGGCTGTTCAGAGTGGTGATTATAAAGATATCTGCGATACTAAACTGGAAGATAATATTGTTGTTCAGGGTCTGGATGATTGGAAATTATTAAAGCACTTATTAGAGACCGATAGATTAACTCCATTGAAGGATAGACTACCTATAGCTAAAGATAAAGAAGAGAAACCTGAAGAGGAAAAGGCAGCTAACGGTGAAAAGTCTGAAGAAAACTCCACCCAAGATGGAGAAAATGGCGAAGATTTTTTCTCATCCTTAGGTGGCGATCCAAAGAAGGCTGCCAAATTTTATGTTCCGCAAGGTAGCTTTACATTGTTTTCTGACAAGGAATCTGATTTTGAAAATGAAGTGATTGAGAATATTCTAATTGGTAAACTAGAAAAGGCATTGGATCTGTGTATCTCAAACGACAAAATATCCGAGGCGTTGATGATTGCCTCCAATGGTACCGAAGATATGAAAAAGAAAGCTAAGGATGCATATTTTGCAAAGTTTGCTTCTGGTTCATCACTCTCTAGAATATTGTATTCCATCTCAAGTGATAATATTCTAGATATTGTTGAAAATGCAGATATATCATCTTGGAAAGAAATCGCAAGTTCTGTTATTTCTTATTGTAAAGATCCAGTTACATTTAACCTGGCTATCAGTAAGTTAGGTGATAGATTATTCAAATCATCAACTGAAGATGCTAGAGAGAATGCAATTGCTTGTTATATTGCTGGTGATTCTTTGGACAATTTATCTGATATTTGGTTGGGAGAATTGAATGACACTGAAAGTGAATACTTGCAGTTAAACGATGTCATTTCTACTCCAGCTGAAGCTAGATTAAAGGCCTTAGGTGATATTGTGGGTAAAATCTTAATTTATCAATCAACAATTGCTGGTAAGAACAATTCTCCTAAATTTGCTGGTATTGTCAAAGAATATGCTAATACATTGGCTGACGCTGGTCACTTTGAAGTTGCTTACGCTTTATTGGAAAAAGTTCCATCTTCATTGGAGGGAGTCAAGCTAGAAATTGAAAGATTATCGAAAGTTTTGAATAAGACTTCAGCAGCTAGAAGTGTTAACAACAAGAGCAATAGCAACAACAATAACAATAATACTACTTCAGCTGCAGTCAGACCTGCAGGCTACAATTCAAATATTAAAGCAAAGCATTATGCTGCAGTGGTTCCACCATTTGGTCAGCCAGCAACTACAACTGCTTCACCATATGCTCCAATACAGCCTGCTTTACCAGCTACAACAGCTGCTCCACCAGTTTCCAATGGTATTTATCCACCTCCTTCTACAATTCCAGCATCGAACCCATATGCACCACAAACTACGGGTCCTGGTGCCGGAATCCCACCAAATCCTTATCAACCACCAAAGACTAATGCACCACTACCTCTATCCCCAATGAATTCAAAAGTGGCTCCAAGTATTCCTCAATTAAACCCAAGAGCATCTCTGTCCGGTCCTACAATTAGAAACTCTCTGTCGGGTCCAGGTAATCCATATGCTCCAAGAACTGCTCTTGATTCTTTGAAACAACAACAATCCTCACCTCAGCTGACCAATGCATCAATTCCGCCATCTTCGGGTGCTAATTTGCTACCTCCAATGCAAAACAAGTCTGCTCCTAGTAGAGAAGCGGGTGGTTGGAACGATTTACCAGCAAGCATGAATGCTCAACCTGCAAAACGTCCACCTCAAGCATCAATTCCATCTGCATTTAATTATCAGGCTGCTCACGATTTCCATATGCAACAGCAGGCATCTGCTTCGATAAGACCACCATCAAGAACTGCTTCTCAGCCACCATCAATGCCAGCTCCTCCAAGATCTGTGAGTCGTAATTCATCAAGCAAAATGACACCTACTGTTCCATCTCCTGCTCCAGCTCCACCTAGATCAAATAAATATGGTCCACCTCCATCACTCTCCTCACCTGCTCAATCTCAATCTCCACAGCCTCCACAATTCCAAGATCAAACAGGCTCCAGAGCAAGTTCATATTCGAACCCTTATGCTCCAAAACCGGAAGTGAATGAACCAATTAGAGTCCCTGTTGGTCACACCAATATTTCGCAAGCTGCTCCAACAAGCCCTGCTCCACCTCAACCGAGAAATCCTTATGCCCCAAGACATGATGCTACAACTACTACTTTCACAGCACCATTACCACCACAAAATTTCTCTACCCCACCACCACCAAGAGTTTCTGCTGGCTCCCCATCACCGGCTCCAGTTCCTCAATATCAACCACCAATGCCATCTCAGTCCATACCACCACCACCATCTACAGCAGCAGCAGCTGTGACTCCAGCGGCACAATCCCCTCAACCACCTAAACCAGCTTCACCTGCTGTGAAGAAGTACCCAGCTGGTGACAGATCTCATATTCCAGCTTCTGCAACCCCAGTGTATGAGATTTTAACTTCTTCTCTGGAAGCTGTCAAACCAAAGATCCCTGAAAAATTCAACAAGCATTTGGCTGATGCTGAAAAGAGAATTGGAATACTCTTTGATCACTTAAACAACGAAGATTTGCTATCAGAAGAAACTATTACTGGATTAGTCGAACTATGTGAGGCTATGAAGAGCGGTGACTACGTTACGGCAAGATCTTTGAAAGCAAAGATTTCAACTGACCATGTTAATGAATGCGGAAACTGGATGGTCGGTGTTGATAGATTAATTGGAATGGTTGAAGCTACTTCTAATTAGTTGTTTTTGACGTCATTTTGTGCCATTATTCTTTTATTAAACCATTACCATTTTTTTATAATATTTTTGTTTTGTTTTTTTACCTGTTTGATTCTTTTTTTATTTGAATTTTTCATTTCCCATTGTTTTATTTGCTTGATGTTCTGTTTCAAATTATACTTGGAATAGTTGTGCTAGATATATAGTTTGCAGTTATGTATATTTCTGTCCAACATTTGACTATTTTGTGCCTTATCTGATTTCAATGTTATTTGCCGTTATTTTACTAATTTTTACTTTTCTCACTCAGATACTTAACTTTAGAGAGACAGCTGTTTTGCGCGTTTTCATCAGCTGTCCCTTTTTGTTCCTACTTTTATCTTCTCGAGCAATGGGATTTCCTTTTTCTCTTTGTCTTGACACTAAAAAAAACATTTGTTATATTAATTCCATACATATTTGCAATTGATTAATTTCAAGTAAGAGGATGAACACGGAAATCGATTTACCCTCAACAATTACCGAGCTGATTGGTATGTGCGTACCGTATCGTCCCACTCCCTCTTTTTAAATATACCGAAACTAACCAAAACATGTATATAGCTGCATCGGACAAAACATTTACGATTTTAAAGAGCTTTAAAAATCCACATGAAGCAGACTTTGATATCTTATGCATGGGAACTAGATTCAATTCCCTTTTACCTGTCCTACATTCAACGGAAAGGTATGCACGCAAATTTAAGCCCACATTCGAGGAGAAACGATTGATAAGACATCTAGAAGTATCTGCTTCAAATCTTTGGAATGGACTCACCATTAGCATGAGGGAATTTAAAGGTTTCTATGTCAAGGAATTTGTCGAAGCTAAGTTTTTCAGTGGTTTAATGCTTTCTCTACATGAGTCATTACTCCCTTCGCTTGAGAATAAACTCAAAGTATTTAGATGCATGCTTAAATTGTATAATGTTTGTATTGATGAAAAACAAATGGATGTGGCTACAAAGATACAAGATTTTACTGAAAGGTTTAGAGGCATGCTAGAGGATATAAAAGACAGCTTTACACCTGAGAATTCCAAATCGTACCGGGCCCTTGTTGTAGAGCTTTCTTTCATGGGGATGCAGAGTTCAGCTCTTTTGGGAGATATAAAGCTCGCAAAATTCTATGAAAGCCAAGCAGATATTACATCAAATTTTGACTTAATAGACGACATATTAGTCGTCAATATTGCAAGAATCCTCTACAATATCGGTCTTAAACTGTTTGAAGAAGATAAAAACTATCAGGATGCCTATTATTTCACTCAAAAATGTAGCATGATTCTGGAGAACATACATAGATCTAATGACAAGATAATAAAGGATCGATTGGTTGGTATAGAGAAGATCGAGCAAATGTCGCTTATTCTCTTGATCAAATGCTGCATTAAAAAAAATGATACGGTGTCCATTGAGGAAAGCCAGAAACTGACTAATATGCTTAAGCAAATGCTTCCCAATAGCGTCGAGCCTTACAAACTCCTAATAGAATGCTTTCTATTGCAAATGGTTGACTCAAGTAAAATGGAGGAAATTTTCATGCAAATGATAGTGACAATATCAATTGATCAAAAGAATTTTAAAGACATTTTAGGGTTGTTGAATGAAAATGCATCAAGAGATGCAGGGGTATCAAAGCGATGTCTATTGTATATCTTTAACAATAAGCTTAGCTTTAATGACGACGATGCTGAAACTCCAGAGCTTTGTCTAACATCCTTATTGTGGATGATTACTGTTAAGTCAGAAGATCTATCAAATGAGGCCAACATTGAAGCTGCGAGTTCATTAATCGATCTTGCCGAAAGAAAATTCATTAACGGTCTGTCAAGAGATTGCCAAAGTTGCATCATTACACTTTTTTGGAGTATTGGAAAACGTCGTATAAAACAAAAAGAATTTGGAGCATCTGTAAAATGGTTCAAGCTTTGTCTGCATAGATTTTTAGATAACAACAAGAACCAACAATTAAACAAAGAAGAAATAGGTAAAATATATCGGAATATATTGAAATGCTACATAGAGCTTGGAAATCTTCAAAAGGTTACAGAAATATATCAAGATATGACACAAGATGACCAGGCTCATCCATTAACCCAATATTACATGTTTATTTCAAACTTGGAACTTAGGCAAGAAGGGAGAGCTATAAATAATTTGAAGTTACTTAGCGCCTCTTCAGATGCAAAATCATTGAATATTCTAGCTTTATGTGTTATCAAAGCTCAAGAGTCAAAGAACACAATTATTTTAAACGAATCAATCAATAAATTGCTAAAAAATTGTGATAATTCAAACATGCAGGTCTCTGGTGACTCTGTTATTCTACCAATTGCACTGAGGGCTTCTGTATATTTGACGACCAAACAATTCGAACTTCACTGCAAAAACAGTGACACGGAGCAAATGCTCAATTCAATCAAACTTCTAAAAAACTTCATCCAAAAGTCCATAAATGTTCTCTCCAATGTTTCTCTCATGAAAATTGAAGGAACTTGTGAGATCGCAGACTTGGACTTGGAATGGTTCGCTTCAAGTGCATACAATATCGGGCTATCGTGTCTAGAGAAAGAATTTGAATCTGATGCTATCGACTTTTTCGAAGACGCAAGTAAGTTGATTGATTTATTAACAGGAAAGGCTAATGATAAAACTGTTCTAGAAATTTGGAAAATCCGATCCAAAATTCTCAAATCGCTTGCACAGAGCATCTCAGTAAGAAAAGCCCCAGTGGCGACAACTTCAAGCAATATCTGGGTTCAAATCCTTGAAACTATCGAACCAATCTGGAAACAGCTTCCCAATTTATCACCTAAAGAGCAATATACAGAGTGTACTCTTCAAGTATTCACTCTTCTAACGGAATCGTTAGCGGAGCTTAGTCAATGGCACAAATTAGGCACTTACATCACAGAACTAAATATAGAGGAAACTTCTAATCTGCTAAAGCTCTTTGAAGTAACTATTGATATCGTTGTTCTTAAATGCGCACCAGCTCATGAAAGAAAAAAGCTATTTCAGATAGTTTTAGATAAATCGTTCGATTCTTTGGGCAGCATACCTGTTATGTCAGTTTCAAAGTGGCTTAGACTATTTATCGAAAGGTTGCTTGAAGATACAAGTTCTAATTCAACGCTTATCAAATATATCAACTTGCTATACACAGTCATTAGATCGTCAAATAATGGGAGTACTGAAAATGATAAAACTTTGCCATCGTATGAAGTTGAATGGTTTGCTTCAACTTGTTGGAATAGAGGTGTTTCATTGATGATGACTTCTATCACTGAGCTATACTCCAATGATGTAGTAAGTCTTGAACTCGGGGAAGAATGGTGCCAGCTAGCTTTGAAATTAAGCTCTTTTAGCAATAAGAGATTAGAGATTCAGTTTCAGGCGATGTACCCTCAGCTTATCACCGTTATCAGTAATTCCCGTGATCAAAGTGAATCTGTTTCAGTAAAACAATTACAAGACATAGACGATGAGTCATCATATTGAAATGAAATCAACACGATTCTCATACCCTTACAATTATTCACCTTTTTTACGTACATAAATAGTGGGAAATTATACGAGGGCACAAGCGAAAAGGCTAGCTCCCTAACCCAAGGGGCCGAGGACCAGGCGATCCTTCTTCCATCTCTATAACTTGAAGGCTGCAAACTAGAACATTTGAAAACGCACGCGAGGCATTTGAAAACAACGGCTCACTATTGGGCTGAGTTGTCAGATCCGCTCCACAGAGCCAGAAAATGAAAACACAACATAGTAGCATTCCAACTATATATACACGCTTTACAGTAGCTTTATACTTGTTATCAACTTTGACAAAGTTTATTTTCAAAAGTACTTGTGAGTTTACATTTGTAGGCCCAGAGAAAAACGACTCATCAGAACGAGTGAGTAATCCATCACTGGCGACTAATTCCTATAATGCCTATAGCCGTTGCAGAAGTCAAGACAAGGCATCCGTTTTTGGAAATCACGCAAAGCTTCTCTACGATAAGAGATGTGTCATTCTGACCCAACGCTATTTTTGGTAAACAGTGGAACGAGATCAAACAGTCGGGCAGCAGTTGTTCGTCTCAGTTAAGTATCTAGTATATCATGAATCATTTGTATTTAGCAAATTATATTTAACGTCTATCGCACGCTTCTTCGCATCATACCCAATATGAAAGAAAAAAACTACAAAAGTCAGAAGAGTCAACTTACAAGTTGCAACCATGCTTCCCCTGCAGCGTCGTATCATGTCGCCCGGGGTTTCCCTTTCAACTGATAAGGAGAGCGCGCGATGTTTTGCAATGAGCCGCTATAAAAGAATGCCTGTTTGCCCTTTTTCCTATGCTTCACTTCATTTTGTTTCAACAACCACCGTTCATTTTTTATCAAAAATTCCCTTTATAGATCTGTCTCAATAGTACATAATGGAAGCTACTAAAATTTCATATATTAAAGATAACATATACATCCCACCTAGTGTAGCATCCGCTGACCCTAAGATTCCACCTCATCATCCCTCATTGATTCTATCAGATCATCATATTGACGTTTCTCACTCTGCTAAGTGTGGATGTAAGGGTGATAAATGCATTACAGAAAGTGCTAGCTGGTTATATGGGCCTAACGGTGAGGTTAAAAAGGTCAATCCTAATGATGTCAACTCAACTGAGGGGATGATGTTTAAGAACTTGATCCACGACGGTAATGGAAGACAGCTCTGACCCCTAAATGCATGTTACAGGAAGTTGTGCAATTTTTTTACAATGATTTATAGATTTTGTTAGTTGGAGGTTGATGTCTTTTTTTTTTGGAAAATACTTTCTGGTTAAGTTTATCTTTTGAAGAATATCATTTTCTACTTGGTGACACAGTAATTTGTTAATGATTATAACAGTTTGCGTGTATGTGCGTGTTTTTCTTTCCTTTTTTAAAATCTCTCTTGCTTTTTACAGAGTTTTTTAAGAGTATAACGCTATCTGTTTTTAATACTTCCTTATTTTAGTTCAATCCCCTTTAGGGGAGTCTCTTATGCGATCTTTCGACTTACATTTCTTTGGGTGCTTCTTTGATGTGCTCTCTTACCCGTTAATCTATTTATATATTTAACTTCTTGTTTATTATTTATTTAATCTCCCTTTTCTTGGTTTTTCTTTTATCACTTCACACCATCTTATATATTTATAATTAGCTGCCGGCAAAGCTGCTAATTGCCGAACGCATTAATCTAGAACCAAAGTTTAATAATCCGCTGTCACTGCAAAGCATGAAGGGTAAAAAAAACTGATCACGTGAACAACATATGCAAACCGCAGAAGCTGCCCACAACGTGCGCTGCCTCATTTGTTTTGACTTGAAGGGCAGCACAGACCTCACAGGGTTGTTGTCTAGATAGATCTTTCTCATGCATCCATTGTCGAATCTTTCACCGAAAAACTAGTAAACAGTTTTCTAGAAAGACTGAGAAGCGCACAAAAGCATTGAGCTTGCGTTATTATCTGTCTTTTCATTATTTGCATACTATTCATATCATCCATCTGTATATTTTATTCGGTTACCCCAGAGTTTCACATTCTCATTGATATTTAAGTCACGCATCTCGCCATGAAGTTTGGTCAGGATTTAAATGATCACCTTGTGCCTGAATGGAAGGCCCAGTATCTTGATTACAAAAAGGGTAAGAAGAAGCTCAAGAAGCTTGAGAAGAAGCCAAGTGTGATAAGTCTGTCCCAGAACAGTAAACGAGGAACAGGATCGATCCCACCTCCAACACCCTTAAAGCCGTTCCAAGATTCCCCTCTATTGAACTATTATGATACGGGCTCAAAGGCTTCTAAAACGAATATCAGCTCTACTGATCCAAATGATCCATCTACTTTCAGATTACCTTCACCTACGATAAACCCTTCACAGTCAAAACAACAAAGAAGTTTTAGTGTATTCACACAGTCTTCTCAGAACAACCCAAAACGAACAGAAGAACCAGTAACGGATCATACACCTTTATTAACGTACCAGGATGATAAAAATGGAGTTAGTGAGCATTATGTTATAACTACTAACGACGCAGGTTCCCAATACAATGATCGAAGACATTCTCATGATCAACTCCCAAATGCATTATCCCCGGATAGTAATAGATCTAACACTTACTTACGTCGCCAATCAACTGTTTCAAAGCTGTTTAAGAGAGCTCAATCATTTGCGTACAGTCCTTCAACTGCTCTTTCAGCTGGGTACAATTATCAAGCAAGGCAATCTGCATCTCAAACTGAAATGGAAGATTTGGCAAGCTACGCAAGAGAGCAGTTCATAACATGGGTGGATGATGAACTTGCAAAGGTTAATAGCTTCTATAAGGAGAAAGAAGATGACTGTCTTGAAAGATTTTTAGTTTTACAAGATCAAGTAATTCAGTTGAATGAACAGAAGGATAGATCTACAAAGAAAATGAGAAGGATTAAAGAACTCCGTAAGCGCAAGCAGAATGGAACTAGCCAACATCATCCATCTGGCTATGAATCTGACCATGAAGTGGATGACGACGATGATGATGATGAAGGTGATTCACAATATGGGGATAATATCACTCTTCTTAATAGAGCTGCTTCAAGCAACCTTCAATTCTGGACATTTCTAACAAAAAGAAAACTAAGAATCATTAACAAATTCGATACACCTTCATTACCAAAATTTGAATGGTTGAGGGAGGATGGTAAAGCAGAGAAACAATATTACGAAGATGGTTACTACTCTGATGATAGATCTGATGATGATCGTGAAAACCATGGTTTAGATTCCAATGGTTCAGGAGATGGCCAGATCAGAGCTTCAAGTAATCCACCAACTGAACAAGATCCGAGATTCAACAAAAAAGATTATTCTCGTAACAAACCGAAAAAGCCTATTCCACAATTCAATATTCCATATTTTGTTGCTCGTAGACAATTAAAAAGGGCTGTTTACGAATTATATCGGTCAATGGAATTACTTAAATCTTATCGATTACTGAACCGTACTGCGTTCCGTAAAATCATCAAGAAATACGATAAAGCAACAAACGATAGAATTCTTGTGTCGTATATGAAGAAAGTTGATGAAGCTTACTTTTCATCTTCCGATGTTTTGGAACACCTAATTGGTAAGATTGAAACTCTGTTCACCGATACATTTGAAAATGGTAATAGAAAAATAGCTATTACCAAATTAAGATCAAGTGAGGTTGAGAAGACTCATTACTTTGAGACTTTTGGTGCTGGTATATTTATGGGTTTATCTATTCCTTTACTTACATTCACTATTTACTACGCATTGCACAGAACCTTAGATGGTGAATTACCTGAAGGTAAATTCTTGATGCAAATTTGGGCAGGATTTTTAATGATTTCATTGACAGGTTGTTTATTTGGTGTCAATTGCCTTGTTTGGACCAAATTTAAAGTTAACTACAAGTTCATCTTTGAATTCAATCCCAGGGATGCTTTAGATTTCCGGCAGTTTTCTCTGGTTCAATGCTTCTTTATGTTTTTGTGTTCTTTGTTGGCTTGGTTCAGTTTCCATGATTTTTGGCCAATAGAATTTAATGGTAGAGATTGGCCTTGGATTTATGTGGGTATCGCTTTGGCAATTCTACTTTGCCCCTTCGATGTTTTTTATCTCAACACAAGAACCTGGTTTTTATCAACACTGTTCAGATTGCTCTTAAGTGGATTATATCCTGTTGAATTTAGAGATTTTTTTATTGGTGATATCATGTGTTCCTTAACATATTCAATTTCAAATCTGTCGATGTTTTTCTGTCTATATGGTACACATTGGAAAGGATGCTTAGATGGCTCAAGTTCCACCACATGTGGATCTTCTAAGTCAAGACTATTGGGATTCTTATCAACGGTTCCAAGTTTGTGGAGATTTTTCCAATGTTTCAGAAGATATGCGGATACTGGCGATTGGTTTCCTCATTTGGCCAATATGGCAAAGTATTCGATCTCTATGTTATACTATATGTCTTTGAGTTTGTATAGAATTGAAACGGTCATCAAATACAGAGCATTATTGATAACATTTGCAACGATCAACTCAGTTTATAGTTCTATTTGGGATGTCCTAATGGATTGGTCGTTATTCCAATTTGGATCGGAGAATTTTTTGCTACGTGACGAACTAATCTTTAAAAACAAATGGTATTACTATTTTGCCATAGTAATTGATGTTATTCTCAGATTTCAATGGATTTTCTATGCATGCTTCCCCAATGAGATTCAGCAATCTGCAGTTACAAGTTTTGGTGTTGCATTAGCTGAAGTCATTAGAAGATTTATTTGGATCTTTTTCAGAATGGAGAACGAACATGCGACAAATGTGCATCTTTTTAGAGCTTCAAGAGAGACACCTCTTCCTTATCCTGTCATCAGACGTAAGAAGTTAGCTCATAAACAATCTCCTATTGATAATATTCCAGCGCCTAAAGAAGATGTTGAGTCACGTATACCGGGTGCTGATTCTCCAATATCCTTCAAACTTCCTCCAGCACATTCACAAAAGTCAATGGAATTTCACAGCGAAGATCAGCATACGCCACTGCCACATGCCATGTCTGGAACTGCTACTGGAATTATGCCTCTACCAAATGTCAGCTCCAGCAGTACACAGCGTCATGTAACGACTCCTAATACTCCATACACTATCCCTGAATCACCAATGGAAGGTCCTGATGTTCAAAATACATCGGCATTGAATGATCCAGATACAAACAGTCTGAGACGTGTCTTGTCCATCCAATCACAGATATCCGACACTCTGTCAGATTACAAAGGAAGAAGAGATACAATTTTGGGTAATTTATCACGGATAATTACAAATGCCCATATCAAGGATTTCCAAAGACGTAAGACTCCTAATAAATCCAGACCAACGTCAAAGTACCAGAAATCTGGATCTGGTACTATTGCAAATAGAATGAATCCAGATGATGAAGAAGAGGAAATGGGATCTGCAGATGACGAGGATGCAGATGTGGATACAGATGAAGATTTGGAAGAAGATAGAATTAGACAGATGAATCTGAATTAGCGGTATGGTAATCAAGTTTTTGCCTATATTTATTTACAATCCAGTTAGTATTCTGGCGGGTTTTATAGATCTTTCGCATTATTTCGACTTTATTTATATTTTTTTTATATTCTTTCGGACGATAATTATACTTAAAACACGTGTATGCTGAAAAACTTTGTATTCATTAAAAAGAAATAAAAATAAACAAAAACAGAACAAATTAGAACAAAATGAAACAAATAAAAAATCGAATTGTAAAAAATCAAGAGATTATCGGGTATATCTTTGTGATAGTAAGAGAGTATCTCAAGAAGGGAACAAGAGGAATAAATGGTGAATCGGAAAACATGACTAGAAAATCTACCAAACATACTATAAACTCTTTATGTCTGCAAGAACAAGAAAATTAAAAAGTACAAAAGAAAAGCAAAAAAACAATTGCAGCTTTCAAGTCAACTAAGCCTGTTGAACTTTAGCATAATTAGGAGGTCTCAGTTTTCTATTGATTGCTTTGGCAGCCCAAATAGGTAATAATGAAACTGAAATGATAGTAATCGTTTGCCAAACAAAAGCGACTGATTTCACGTAGCTCAAGTCGTAATAGTCGGTTAAGAATGGAATGGAACCAATGTATATTGCCAAAGTGATAATTTCACTAAACATCATAATTTTGTTCCATTTATTTATTTCAATAGCAACCATAGCAAGCTCATTAAACACTAGCGCAGAGAAACTCAATGCAACCATTTTAGTGAACAATTCCGATTCAATCCCAACAAATAGCTGTGAGAATCCTTGGATGATGACACCTTGATATAAGGACACCAGCACCCAAACAAAAAAGGTTTTATAAGATAACGAAGTTCCAGCAGTTAACTCCTTGTATAACTCTGGGTATAGCGATACTAAGTTCTCATTAACATCAGAATCTAAAACCAAAGAGAAGACAGGTGCCATAGTGTAACAAGTAGCATAACCAACCATCAAAAATCCTTGGTACAATGCCAAAGGTTCAAATGATGAACTGATTGAAAAGACTGCTTGACAGACAGAGATAATAAGACCTCTATGAATCACAAATTGAGCTAGCTTTGCACTTCTCTTGTAAGAATTTCTACCATGCCATAAGAGTAACTTGGTTAAGTGACAGAATTGAGTGATGGAAAAATCAGCAGCTAAAGAAGCTTGTTTTCCTTCTTTACCAACAATACCAACACCAACATCAGCACATTGAATCATACTGACATCGTTACCACCATCACCAATGCAGCAAACTCTCTTTTTAGTAGCATTACGAATCAAGAGTGCAACATCAGCCTTCTGTTGAGGTGAACAACGGCATGCAACAACAGCCGGTAAATGAACCACGATATCAAAAAATTCTTGTCTGAAGAAATTCAAGTATAAACCTAATGACTCACCATCTATTAACAAACAAGCATCTTTATTTGTTTTTAGGTACTCAATCTGCTGTAGGGCGTATTCTGGTCTATTCAACTTGGTGATCGTGTGAACATACTGGCCTCTGGAAATTAACTTTGCGCTGACTGAAACACATCTAGCGGTTTCCACCTTATCACCAGTTAGCATCCAAATCTTTATACCCGCATTTCTCAATAATTCAATAGATGATTTGACATCTTTTTGTAATCTATCTTCCACACCCGTCAGCCCTAATAATTCTAAATCGTGTTCCATATATTGGCCCAACACTTTTGCCATTGCTTGATCACGATTAAGCATGGAAAGAGAAGCTTCGTTGTATCTATTTTTGAATTCTTCGTATAAATTCTTACTCAATTTCTTTCTAGCAATGACTAACGTTCTTAAACCTTCTCTGGCCATGTTACCTGTTTCTTCTTCTAGCCAATCGTTATGTTGAACAATTTGCATCATGACAGTGTCGGCTCCCTTTTGCATGAACCATAGCTCATCTTTCGTCTTATCTAAAACAATAATACCCATTCTTTTAGACTCTGAACTAAATGGGAAGACTTGTAGTATTTCATAATCAAATGTTCTACTGCTGGCTTCGTGTAAGATAGTGAGGCTTGTTCTATCTCTTTTGACCAATGATAAGCCGACAGACTTCGTGAATTTCACAATGGCAATTTCATCAGGAGATGCAGCTTGGTAGTCTAATTCTCCATCTTCATAGGTTGGTGTAACATTATGACAAATGGCTAATGTAGTTACTAAATCACGAACTCTTGCTCCTAAATCTCTTCTTGAAACTTTAATTCCTTCCCCGGTGTTCTTTAAGTAATCGGCCACTAGATCCATAGTATCACCTGCATATGAGACGGTACCTAAATGTAGCTTCTTCAATTCCATGTCATTTTGAGTTAATGTACCCGTTTTATCACTTAGCAAGTACTCGATTCTACCCAAATCTTCAGGAATTGTGCTCGTTCTAACGACTGTTTCTTCAATTTGGTCATCGTGTTCAATCTGGTATGCATAAACAGATTTTCCCAAATCTAAATTAACTCTTAAGGACACAGGGATGATCGTAGAAAAGAGGATCAAGAATCTCATAATGTCAACATACCAATCACTTGCAAATCCTTGACAAGCAACGAGGACTACACTCAAAATGAAAACACACGCGCATAATATTTTGGATAAGCTGTTTATTTCCAGCTCCAATAATCCTGTTTTCACACCCGGAGTAGATGTATTCATAGACTGTCTAGTATCACTACCTGTGTAAATGATGCATCCTATTGCTGTACCAGAAGCCAACACCGTGTTAGCCCACATAGTATTATCAACAGTTAGCCCGGTTGTATGGTCACCATAAGTTAATTTACCTAAGAAAGAGTGAATGTGTTTCGAAGGAGGAGATGCCGTTATTTTGATCATTTCCATATCATCTTCCGATAGATTCTGTGTTAATGGACAAGCAATTCTTAATTTCCAGTCAGTCTCACCGTCCAATTGATCTGTCTTAATGAACGACTCACCTGTACTTTCACTAGATTGCAGCAAGATCATATCAGCAGGGACCCTTCTGTCTTTGTGTAATCTCACTAAATCACCACATTTCAAATTTTTGGCTGGTATCTTCTTTGCAGAACCAACGACTTCGTACAAATGATTGTTTTGTTCCATATCTCTTCTTCTACGTTGAATATCATCTATCGCCTCTTTCAACATCGTCACAGTCAAAACAAAGGCCAAAGGAACAATATAAGAAGATAAATAGCCAATTCTTAGTGCTGGTATGGCTTGTGATAATGCCACTAATAAAAAGTATAAATTAAAGAAGAACTTAAATTGTTCATATAATATAATAGGGAAGAATGAAAACATGTTATATTTGGCATTAGAAATGGCATTAGATGAAAAGCTAGAATCCATATGAGGTATGACAGTTCTTTGTTCTTGTAACGGTTGAAACGTAGAATTTGAATTAGAGTTGTCTTCATCGCCTGGTAGATGAATAGTTGAACGTTTTCTAGATCCATTGCCAAGAACTAGTTTATTAGATGAATGAATTAGCGATTGAACACCTTTCGACCAAATTGATTTTGCATCAGATTTAGAGCTGCCTCTTGAATTTTCAGGGTTGGAACCTTCAGTTGATTGTATTAAGGGAATATCCCCGTCGTCCAGGTTATCGCCATATACAGAATTCATCTTATTTAATGGTATACTTTTCAAAGAATATGTGTCCTCGCTGTTTCCTAAAAATCGATCTGAGTTCTGTCTTTCTATAAATGGGTTCAAATCAATATTTTCTAATGCGACATTCAAGGTGTCCTCAAAGTTCCTATCAAGTGTAGATTGGTTAAGGCTTTGTTGAGAGGAATGCAGCAAGGTAGTAGGTTCGTTTATATCGTGTTCTGATGAGTCTTCTTGTTGCAGTTGTAGCCCACTCCTTGAATTGTTGTTATCTGGTGAATTTGAGCTGGTCATGGAAGATATTGATAATTTTCAAACTGGAGCTTTTTGAAAAAATATTCCAGCTCTCTATGACAGTACACTATTGAATATGTCGGTACAGTCAAGTAAACAGTCAATGCTTTGATGATTATCTAGTCAATGAAAAATATTGTTTGTAAATATGTTTTAAATCTAAAAACTATCGATAATATCTTCAACCAACAGCTCAATCTAATTTATATGCTATCTGATAATAAGTTTTAGTTGAATATGTATTATATCAGATTTACTATGTCTGCTATCGTTGGTCAATACAAGATGGCGGTTTCCCTAAATATCCGATTTGGAATTTTTCTTGCTCTGTACCACGCAATTAGGTTCGGTCACCGAGTATTATCAGCTAATTGACAAATCTGTTATAAAGCAGAAAGTATTAATGCCTTCTTTTCTGAACCCAAACAAGAGCAAATGCCTGTTTCTAATCATGTATATAATGCGTAACCCTCCTATTCTTTTGTCTTTTGTTGTCTTCAGCCTGTAAGAGCTCCGATCGCTGAGAGGCGCGGGTGAAGACGTAATTGCTTAGCTGATGTGAGGAATATTTCTGTTTCTATTTCTGGATCTGCGCAGGGAAATCATTTTTATTTTTGGAAAAGCACTAATAACTACAATAGTTATTTTTGGAAAAGCACGAATAAATACAATTAAGACGAATATAGGAATATATAGAAGAAATGTATATATATAGGATCACTGGTAACGTAAGCAGGAAGTATTCTTGTCATCATCATTCTAGGTATATTCAACAAAGGACTTAGTGAGCACCCCACACGATTAAACTCTACAGTTTGAAATTTCAAACACTAAAATGTCGGAAGCTCCCAAGTTTTTCAACTTATCCATTATATTGCCCATATCTTTTCTTTCAACCATAGCGGACACAGCGACCCAAGTATCATCCTCTAAAGGTGAAACAGTAGCAGCTCTTCTGCCTGGAGTTAATTTTAATAATTCTGCTAATTTGGTTCTTGGTGCATTATAATTACATAACACGTATTTTTGAGCAGCCAGAACACCTTCTAATCTAGATCTGATAATCTCCACTAGTTCTGGGTGAGATGGATTCTTGGAAACGATCAAGTGAGCAGAAGTATCTAAAACTGTTTCGATAGCTTTTAAACCGGCAGCTTTCATAGTTTCACCAGATTCAACCAAGTCAACAATAGCATCACCAACACCTAAAGCGCAGGATGCTTCGACGGAACCACCAACAAACTTAACCTTTGTCTGTGTTGCTTCCCCAGCTTTCACACCTTCAAGCTTTTCAAAGTATTCTTTAGTTAAATTGGTGAATGATGAAACAATAGTCTTTCCAACCAATTGTTCAGGTTGTGTGTATGGCCCATTTTCAGGAACTTGAATTTGTAATTTACATCTACCGAATAGTAAATCCATCACGATATCAACATCAACGTTAGATTCTTTCACTTGATCAACACCGGTAATACCAATCGAACATCTACCTTCTCCAACGAAAGTTGGAATATCAGCAGCAGGTAAGAAAATCAAAGCAATTGGTAGATTTGTACAAAGAGCGATATCTAATCTGTTGGATCTATTGAATTGGATATCTGAACCTTTCAACAAATTCACACATTTTTCGTATAATCTACCCTCTTAATTAATAAAAGTTATTCCAAATGTTAGTACATTGTATTAAAAGTTATTCAGAAGAAAACTTGTTGGTTGTGAGAGGTATGGTAATCTACAATCCTTCAATAACATGATAAATATGATGAAGTATTTCAAAAACTTTAATCTCGATTCTCCACTAACAAAATCGGTAAGAAAAAAAAAAAGCCAAAACTGATAGCTCAACTTTTAAAAAATGGCACTTACTTTTAGGAACAGCAAACAATAATCTATCTGTCAGGTGGTTAACTAAATCCATTTTGCAAGAAAATATATATAACTATCTATCAATATAGTATCCTAGTAACAATATACCCGTTCCGAAGGTCTGTAAAAGGCCAAAAGAGTGAGCCCGTTCCTTTATAATTTGCGATCCCGATGTTTCGTCGAGTGAAAAATTGTGACCTGCAGTTAAAATTCATCTTTGGTAGCCGCCTGAGGATTGACTCATCTGTGTCACGTGGTTAATTTCTGCCCTAGAGGTTAGCGCGCGGCTCAATTAAGAGTTCCGGCGACCGGCGACCGGCGGTCAAATCTGACCGGTGGCTAGTTAGATCTGGGCTGTGCAAGAGGGAGGCAGTTTTGCGGTTTTCGCTCGTATAATTGGTACTTGAGTATAGCTTGCTTGCTTGGCAAGTAGCTGGAAGTGGTGGATGGACTGCTAATTACAGGATGGATGATGAAATAACAAAATTATGCATTAAATAATAATAATAATAGTAATAGTAATAGTAATAAAAATAGTAATAATAAAATAGTAATAAAAATAAGAATGATAGTAATTGTAGGAATGAAAAGACCTCAAAATATCATAAAAGTAGGTAAACAAGTAAAATGAAAAAAAAAAAGAATCAAGCTTAATCAACAAAAAGGAACTAAAAAAAACTCAAAATATGAAATTAACCAATGACAAAAAAACGCAACACCATGCATCATATATTACATACAAAAAAGGGACTCTTAAATGACAGAGGATGAACAAATTAATATAAAACACAAACTACTCGACATTGATGATAAATTAGGCACTTGAAGTACATCGCTTAATTATAAGATCCGGGCTGCTCATTACTCTCGTAACTTTGCTGTTGTTGCTGCTGTTGTTGTTGTTGCTGCTGCTGTTGCTGCTGCTGTTGCTGCTGCTGTTGCTGCTGCTGTTGCTGCTGCTGTTGCTGCTGCTGTTGCTGCTGCTGTTGTTGTTGTTGCTGCTGCTGTTGTTGTTGTTGTTGTTGTTGTTGTTCCTGATCACCAGTACTAACTTCGCTTCCGTGGGCAAGCTGCTGTTGTGATTGTTGTTGTTGCTCCTGAACTTGGAGCTGTTGTTGCTGAAGAGCAATTTTATTCTGTTCACGCTTCCAAAACTTCATCAACAAATCGCCGTAACGATACATTTCTTCAACTTGAATCATCAACTTAAAATCTAGTAATAATAAGAATTGTAACTCTAAATGATTCAATTCTTCTAATGGCAAACCTCCGACCTTAGCATATCTTGAATTTTTATAGAAAACATCACTGAAGAATTTTGAGGCAACCGTTATTCCAGAAATAATCAATCTATGGATATTGTAGCTATCCATAACAAATAATTGTTGCTGCTGCTGTTGATGTTGAGACCCCTGTCTTTTCGGATCTGGTGAGTTCGCATCGTTCATTTCATCATCATCTCCACGGCCATCAGTACCTAAACCCGAATCTGCACTCCCACCTCTTCCAAATGTAGAATTGAATTCTCCATTATTTGCTCTCTTCGCAATACGATCAAAATACACCAATAAACTTAAAAACACTTCATTTGTAACAGGACAATACTTTAATATACGTGTCAAATAAGCATGCAATGAGATAGCAGGTATGTTTCTTCCATGGAATGCAAGAACATTGGCAGTATATTTATTTGCCTCGCTGTTTGCAGCATTAGAACTATTCGCCAGTGACCCAGAATTTCCAGAATTATAATGATCAGGATGTAGTAAATCATTGGCTTCCACTATTTTTTGTAAAAGGGCAGATAGCATCAAGAGCAGGTCCTGAACAGGATGTTCCGCAATGTTAATATGATCTTCAGGTTTGCCTAATGCGGTTGGGATGGATGATTGGCGTAGAGACGATAGACCAGACTGTTCGGGATATTTCGACACTGATGATGAAAATTGGTTGTGCTGTTGCGGTTGTTGTGGTTGGGTTTGTGGTTGCTGCTGTTGCTGCTGTTGTTGGAAAGCTTCTGGTGCGTTATTTTCAATCAAATTTCTATTCTGTTGATTAGCAGGGAAATACTGGTTCGGGTTATTCGAAGGAAATGAAGAGTTTGAATAATCAAATGTGTGGGTAGGCGCTGATGCTGACATGAAATGAGGACGATGCTGATGCTGTTGTGTTTTGGAGGGTGGTTGCGGTGGTTGCATGCTATTCTGACCAGGTATTGGATGATTTATAGAGCCTCCTGTGTACGAAGGAGTTATCGATTGTTGAGCGTCTTGGTAAAGAGTGCTGCTTGAGGAATTCGTAGAAAATGCCAAATCTTTAGAAATTGTAGTTGTCGCAGTAGCAGGAGCAGGTTGGGGCTGAAATCCAAAGCTTGTTTGTGTGTAAGATGAATGGGATGATGATGGCATGTTTATGAAACCAGATGACACTGATGATGACTGTTGTTGTGATGCTGAAGGTTGTCGATTATCTTGGTTGTGATTATACGACGAACTCACTTGATTAGGAGTGTTATGAAGTGGTGCAAACATTTGAGCCTGTTGGTTTCGAAGAAATTGAGAATGGTTGTATGACGTTGAACTTGTGGTATCCTGATATGAAGAAGAGTTGAAAAAAGAAGATGAAGGGCTCTGTTGACTAGAACTGTCAAATCCGATTGGCTGAGGTGCAGTCGTAGATGAAGATGCTGTAGTACCTTGCTGTGGTTGGGTTCTTTGACCTTGCAATTTAGTAGTTAGTAAACTTCTTCTACCAGCGGGCCCAGCAGGTGCGATATATGAGGATGTTGGTGGCATAAAAGAAGTCCCCGTATACGAATTATTTCCTTGCAAAGCTGAAGTATTTCCAACATTATTAGTACCATCCATAGAACTAGATCTCGAACTAAATGAATTTCTATGTATAAATGCAGGAGGAGGATTGGCACCAGGACTATTATAGTTGGCAAAGTTTGAAGGAGACGAGGCTGACACCGACGTATAGGAAGAAGGCATGTTAAACTGCTGAGAAGAATAGGACGATGCAGGGAAATCTTGTTGCTGTTGTTGTTGCTGATGCTGCTGTTGTTGTTGCTGTTGCTGTTGTTGTTGCTGCTGTTGCAGTTGTTGTTGTTGTAAAAGTTGGTGCTGTTGTTGCATCTGCTGTTGCTGTTGCTGCTGTTGAGGGTTTGATTGCTGCATCTGTAGTTGGTGTTGCTGAGCTACAGCATCTTCTGAATTATAAGGTCCTTGTGGTTGTTGAAACGATTCCTGCCTCTCTTGTGTTATATTTTGAGGAACAGCCTCATTACTGAAGCCGTTTGAAAACATCAGTAGTAAGGTGTGTGTGTGAGCTTGGAATTTCTTTTTTTTTGGAGGGGATGAGATTTGAGTGAAGTGGAGTTTCTCTTCGACAACAACTTAAAATAAGATATCTCTGTAATTTGTTGGAAAGTTGTGGAGTTGAATATAAGTTGAAAAAGGATATCGTCAGAAAGCGGTAGCCAATATCGTGATGAGTTGGTCTGTGATGTAGACTTACAGTAGTATATGTCTGGACGTATGTATGTAAAGTAGGCTAATAATACACTTGAAATAGATCAATCGATACAAACCAGGTTGTGTTTGAATTTAATTAAAAATCTTATGATGCTAGAAACCTTTTGATTTGAGTTCAGTGTGACAATAGATTTGGTATAATCTAATTGGGGTAATGAATCAATTGAATTGAAACAGAATAGATGAATTAAAAATGATTAACTATCCGGCAAATTTACTGCGGCAATGCTGGAATAAGAGAGTGAAATAGGAGGATATATTAATGTTCCCAATATTAACTAAGAAGCCCAAGTCAGCTGAACGATGTTATTTAATCGTTTAACTCTCCCTAAAACTCTTTAACCAGTCAAGACCAGTTGTAAGTACCTAACTAATAATTGCTGCTGGTGAAAGTGCCAACCGAAATGGGGCCAGCCAATATCGTGTTTACCATTTGTACAGGGCATGCGTCCTGCTGCCATCTGGCGCCCGTGCTCCGCGCTCAGAGAGAGTGCAAGGGTGGAGGGGTAAGCTTCGCGCGCGCGCGGGACAAGCGAGCTAACTAAGCTGTGTAGGCGATATCTAGGCCTAGGTAATAGGTAGCAGTGGCACCGTAGCTCATTGCGACGGCCAGTTCCCCGGTGGAAGATGCCCTGTGAGCGCATGGTGCGGTTCCTTGACCTCGTCCCTCCCGCTTGAGTGTGTAGTTTTGTGCCTGGGTGAGAGCTATAGCTAGCACGTTGAGGCGATTGATTGATTGATTGATCGATCGAAATTAGCTCCTAACCAGGTGCTGATCTGCTTGTTCTATATTGCTAGACACTGTATTAGCTGATTGGCTGATTCTCCCCGATATTTCTCCGTCTTTAGTTACATCATGTCCAGAGCCGCTAAAGCTACATTGGCATTCAGCAGTATTTTGACTGTTTGCACCATCGTTGGTGTGTATTACCTAGCTGAAGAAGAGAAAGATGTAAGTTTTACTTGAAGCTAGCTCACTGCTAATTAGTTCAACTTTTCACTTTACACCAATAAATAGTTTTAGATACTAACAGAATTATTAATTGTGCGTAGGCTTTGAAATTTGGTCCCGTTAAGGATGCTGAAAGATTAGAGAGAAGAAGAATACGTGAATTGAATGCCAAACAACAGGCGAACTTGAGTGAGTTTGAACAGCAGAAGAAGCTAAGAGAGGAGCTCGAATCTAGCCAACCACTAAGTGGTGAGATAATTCAAGGTGTCGATAAACGCTTATAACACTCCAACGATTTAACTACATAAAATGTGTATAATGTACTTCTAACAAAGTAATGTATATCTGTCTGTATATAGTGATTAAACAAATTATTAATACTCCATTTCCACACAACTTGTAGAGACCACACATGTATTATGGTGCCATGCCATCCTCAAACCGGGGAGGTTTATTTGTTCACGTGATCATTACCGCTTACAAGTTACAAATCCCGGCGTCGGGTCGTTGACGCCGTCTACATCGCGGTGCATTGTAATTTGTAGCTTCTGTTAGCTTGTTAGACTAGTCTGCATGGGTATGGCAACCGCCAACAACCACAACGCTCCTTAACTCCAACCTCCGCTTCTTCTTCAACCAACTTTCACATTCTTAAAGTGGAGGCAATTTCTTTTACCCCCACATAATTTAGTTCGTATTACTATGTCCTTCTTACAAACATTTGCTAGAACTTCATTGACTCAATCTAGAAAACAATTCATCAGAATGTCCTCATCTAAGATCACCGCTGTTAATTCCGCAAATGCTCCACCAGCTGCCGCTGCCTACTCACACGCTATTAAAGCCAATGGTTTCGTTTACGTTTCTGGTCAAATTCCAATGAGACCAGATGGAACAAAGGTTGAAGGTACTTTACAAGACCGTGCTGATCAAGTTATTAAAAATGCTTTAGCCATTTTAAAGGATTCTAACTCTTCTTTGTCCAACATCGTTAAGATTAATGTGTTCTTAACTGATATGGACAACTTTGCCGCTTTCAACGAAGTTTACGTTAAATATTTCAATGAACACAAGCCAGCTAGATCATGTGTCGCTGTTAAAGCATTGCCATTGGGTGTTGATGTTGAGATGGAAGTTGTCGCTGTTGAAAACTAAGAAATCATTTCGACAATGAGAAGTTTTTACAACCGATAGTTTGTATTTAGAGGTTCAATGTGATCTGTACACACATATAGTTTGTTAATCGCTATTAACATCAATTAAAAGTAGTTTATGACTTTAATATTGTAAATTGAAGCTAAGATAGAGTAGTTGATATTGATATGCTAAGAATTATCAGTCAATTGTAGTTTAGAAACAGAGAAGTAAAAGAGGGTTCGTTTCTCTTCGATCCCTAACTTATCAATTGCAAAGTAATGTGAACAATGTAGCTACTATGTTAATTGGGCTAACTAAACTTAAACATGATTAACAATGGAATGTGGGTATTAAACATAGATCCAAAGAACGCCAGATAATGGCAAGGCCATCAATTTGAAGACGCGCCTTGAAAAATCCCACCCACAGACCACATAAAATGATATCACGTGATATCAATAGAGGGTTTGATAAACCCTCATCCAAAGCTGTGAAAAATTTGTCCATCATACTCTCTCAGTTAGTGAGGAATCTCACCCTCTTTCTCTCTCTCTCATACATTGAGATTCATACACTGTCAGCCAGCCTGGAAAATTTGCCAGAGAGGGACACTGCTTGTTAATTAGAGATTAGCATTAAAACAACTCATTACTGACATATAGTAATATTAAAGTCTTTTTGATATCACAGTTATAGGTAATTAATCAAAATGGCTCAAAGAGTTACTTTCAGAAGAAGAAATCCATGTATGTAATGAATATGAATATAAACTATTGTACATCTTTTGAAGTTGGAAAATTGAAGATTTACTGAACAGCACCATGACTACTTGATTGATATAATATAACAACAGAATGACCACAATATTGCGATACAAAGACACCAAAAACAACTGGATACAAGAAGCATTACAATGATACTGTTTTTGCATCGTTTCAAAAGTTAAAGAAAACAACAAGCGTACATAGATGAAGCATAAACATTCAGTTGATACGAAAATCAGTTCCCTACAAATTCTTAGTAAATATGAACGATATTCAAAAACAGCATCCCATCAACAGTTCTTTTAAAGTATTACTGTCAACAATATATCATATTGGTTTATGTTTCGTAGTGCAGCTCATTCCAGTATTAGAAAAGTTGATTAAAAAGTTTTAAAGTACACCAGTTTTAAACGGAATAAAATACATTTTAACTTCAAGTTTAAACATGCAACTTTGAATATGTTGAAAACTGAATTGGAATGTAGACATATGAACACACTTTTAGAATATAGGTTTTCAACATAGTTAGAGAGCTTGTCTAGGAGTGTGTCACTTTCCAAGACAGCAGGACAAACAAATAAACTTTTTAATAATAGCGTACTACAGATCAAAATATGCTATGTTACAAGTTTGGAGTATCATATATCTGTTCAGCGAATCTTCTAAAGCAACTACAAAATTACTCAATAGATGTTTTTCGGAACCCAGTGATTTAAATACTAACATTAACTTTACTTTTATTTTTATTATAGACAACACCAAATCCAACCAAATCAAGGTTGTTAAGACTCCAGGTGGTAAGTTAGTCGCTCAACACTTAAAGAAGATTGGTACTAGACCAAAGTGTGGTGACTGTGGTATTGCATTAGCTGGTATCTCTCAATTGAGACCAAGACAATACGCTTCTGTTTCTAAGACCCACAAGACCGTGTCAAGATCTTACGGTGGTTCCAGATGTGCTAACTGTGTTAAGGAAAGAATCGTTAGAGCTTTCTTGATTGAAGAACAAAAGATTGTTAAGAAAGTCATGAAGGATCAAGCTGAAAAGGAAAAGAAAGCTAAGAAATAAATCAAATTAGTTTTAGTTTAGTTTATATTTTAACAGTTTTTACTTTGCACCAAAATACGATAATAAATACTTAATATCTTGTTTTTTTAAAAAATAAAAGATTAATTATATATATATATAACATTTACTTAATAAATAGTGTAGCGTAGAAAATTCATCTGTACAGAGAAACAAAAATATGAGCAATTCACGTGATCAAAATACATGTGACCAGATTGCACGTGATATTCAACGAAAACTGGATGTTGTGGCGCTTGTGGGTGGTACACGACACCAACGCGGAGAGAGCTAATCAGCGGGCATAGAGATGGTGGCTAGCTGAGAGCACTTATCGGTCATAGAGAGATAGTTTGTATTCTGGTGTGATTTCGCTCTTGTGTAGGATTAGGCCTTGGGGGGTCTGAATTTGGGTCTGATCTTATAAATAGTTTCTGCTTTCTTTTCATCTTTTTTTGGTTGACTCTTTTGATGGTTTTTTAATATCAACCGTCTCCTTTTTAATTTATTTTAGTGTTTTTTTTATCATCTGTTTGATTTCTTTTTGTCTACCTTGTCATCCCC
The DNA here is from genome assembly GCA_030556425.1 of Ogataea ovalis. Taxonomy (NCBI): domain Eukaryota; kingdom Fungi; phylum Ascomycota; class Pichiomycetes; order Pichiales; family Pichiaceae; genus Ogataea; species Ogataea ovalis. Next base: position 359,094 of record JAKTTZ010000010.1, read on the forward strand.
ACTGTTTAATTAATAGTCATTATTGGCCTTATCTATTTCCTACCCCACCCCCTATATTCCCATATATTCATTTGCTTTTTTCCCCCCTTAAAATATTCCAGCTATAATTTACACAATGTTTCTAACACTTAAGTCATCATCGGTTAACCTTATAAAACGTGCTACCACTAGCCGTTCAGTCAGATTTTCGTCTACAACATCTACTTCTACGGAAACTTTAGAAGTAGCCACCTCAAGCACAACGCAACCACAAGCTCAAGAGGAATCATCATCATCCGCTTTCAAATCTACGCAATCACCAACGACTCCATTAGTCACTTCGCCTATAAATCCAATTAATGAATACGATAATCTAAATTTTGCTGCATACAATAAACCATCAAAGACTAAATATATAAACTCCCTTCCTAGAGTTCCATCTACATCCAATATTCAGAAGAATGACTTAATGCTTGATGCATTATTTAACAACTACCAACCACTTCTCCAACCTATAAAAGCTAACCACACCAGAGCACCACTTTCAGTTTCCTTATCTCTACCTCCAAAGAGATTCAAAAAAGAAAGATTACGCAATTCTTTACAAAATTCCTCAATTTTAAACGATTTAAATACCTACAAGAAGATTAAAGCTGAAAATGCTAATGAAAACTATAACCCATATTTCAGCAAATCTAAGAAATTCACACCAATTTGCTCCATCTTCACAAATTCAGCATTGAACACCCAACAGCATAATTTGGAATTATTCAATCTTCCATTAAACTATATTGAAAACTTGAAACCTTTCCAATGTTCAAACAAGCCTGGTTTCGAAAACTATAGGGATGATTTAATATATATTAGAAAACTTGAAATCGAAGAAAAGAAACTGGCTCAAAAGAAACTAAATAAACAAAAAAGTGAAATGGATTTGAAGTTGGCTAAAAAGGGATTAAAGAGATTGAATATTGAAAATTTTGAGGAGTTTTTTGGTTTCAAATAGATTTATTACTTTCTATATTTTTGAATAAACATTGCTTTTAATGAAAAGTACTTTTGAGTTTTTTCTCATTTTATTTTTTTTTTTGTTTTGTTATCTGATTCTTAGTGTGATATATCCCATGTGCATTCACCTATCCTTTTGATTCACCACTTTCATATATTATTATTAGTTCTGTTACTATTTATTGATTCTTCTAGATGGATGAGTCGATTATCACGCATCATAATGTTTTTTTTTATCCAATTTTATATATTCCTTCATGATTTTACTTGGTTGTTTTGATTTGAATTTAAATTATAATTTATACACATATAATTAAACGTCTATCTATAGCCGTGAGTAATTGTAAACGACAATCTTAAATGTAGGTGCGATATTATTTTGGAAACGGTGCATTTAGGATTAACACAAGACCGTAAAAAACACGTCAAGATTTCCGAGATGATTTTCAAATGATCGTGCAGTGGGATATATATCTTTTTTACTTGAGACTTGCAGGTGGTGCATCTGTTGAACATCGGAAATGAATATCATCACATATACTCTTCTGGTGAGCCAATGTAGATAAAAACTATGAAAAAAAAAAGTTTACAGAAGCAACAGTTCCGGTATGTTGGGAAATTAACATAAATTATTTGTTTCCTGTTTTATGGAGAATCAAAGGTCGTCTTAATGAAGGTATTCTTTATAGGCTACTCAGAATTCTTATCTTATGTCAAATATAAAGACCGAATAACAAAAAAATAAATCAGCTATCTAATGCTGTTTGTACAAGATAAGGAAACGAAAAAACCAGGAGAGTTGAGTATTTCCCACAACATTCACATTGTCGCACATAAATTGGATGACGCACGACCATACGAAGAAAAAGTGACAAACCGAGGTCAAACTTAGTTGGACCTGCCTAGACTTGGGAGGTTGACCCCTTTTCAGGTTTCTTGTCATCCTGTTGTAACTTGAAAAATAGATGAAATTACAAGAAAAGTAGTTTCACATACTTGGATTATTGAAATATTCAACAAAAATTCTATATATTACATACTTAATAGAAGACCATTAATATAGCCATTGGATACAAAACACCGAATTGGACTAAATTGCACACATACAGACATAGATTTAAACATTATTTATATAATAGGCTAGCTGGATAATTATTCAACAGCCTAGCCACTAAAATTTATACAATATTCCACCTAGAAGATTTAAAAGAAAGATAGTGAGTAACAGCGGTAGTGGGACTGTCGTTACAGGCAAGAAACTTTCCACAGTTACTCACTCCCATGACTATTACGACAATAACGATTCTAATGATTCCTACGATTCTCATGACAATGCTAATGACGACCAATTTGAAGAACAGTATACATTTGAATTTGATTTCAATAGTGATGATCTTGTACATAAATTTGATCCTTCAAAGCTTCATCTTGCAATCTTTAAATTTTTGCAAATTGTTAACCCAAAGAAAGATTCTATTGAAGTGCAAGACCGACTGTGGAAACTCTTCTCCACAGTTGCGTCATTATGTGATCCATATACACAGACAAGTGATACTGGTGATATGAATGAATATATACTGTCCATTGATCTTGTTTCTAATATGGTGATTGCTCTAGATTTTGAGATTTATGAAAAAGACCCTAATACAAAGTTCCCGGTCTTTGACATGTCTATGGAACTAGCAATGATAATTGAAAAAATTTTCAAAGTTTTAAATTGTAGTGATTATACGGTATTGAAAAACGTTGACAACGATGAAAATCATTGGATAGATAACTTAAAAAAATGGTTACCCTGTGATACACTATCAAATATAACTAATTTGGCTACGGATTATCATAATTTAAAATTGTTGTACTCTATCTGTTGTGTTTCAGTTCTTGTTATTCATAAGTTATACAATAATAATATTCCGTCTTTGAATCCATTCCTTTCATTTTTAATCCATATTTGGAAGAACCAAACACATGTAATCATACTAGGATTAGAAATTGATCGTCGAGATGAAGAATTGAATTTTCCTGGATACCCTGAAGTTATACGGCATGTTATAAAAGGATCATCTGCATTACGATCAATAACAGCTATGATTTTAAACAGTGAAACCAAAGTTAGATTACATGATTTAAAACATGAATCATTAAACAACTTTATGAATCCATGGGGAAGAAAATTTGGATCTGGTGCATTATCCATTGATTTAAGAATCTACGTTGCCGCTATGATTTCATTAGGAATTGAAATAGATGAGGTGACCACTTTATTGGATGGATTAGAACCAGAGGATAGATATGATGAAGACATCAAATATATGTTTGAATTGGAATTGGAGTTGGATGGTGTTGAAGATGATGAATATCACAACCATCATAGTCGAAATAGTGTACACCATCAAGTTAACAGTTCTAAGAGTAGTACACAGAGAAATCAACAACATCATGATCACGACCATCACCGTCATCATCATCATCATCAACATGGAGTTACCAATAATAATGGTAAAATAATCGAAGTAGATGAACACGGTAATGATATTGAATATTCAGAAGATGAAGATGAAGATGAAGATGAAGACGAAGACGAAGACGTTGATGAAGATGATGCTGTTTATGAATTACATCCAGATTGTCAATGTGTATTTGATGATGATAATGACGATGATGATGAGGAAGGAGAGAACGAAGAAGATGGTTATTATTATGAAGATGAGACTGTAGATGAAGAAGATGGTCATGAAAGTAATAATAATAATAGTACCACTACTAAAAATAATAGAGGATTACTAGCAGTTAGATCATCGTTAGCTAAAAACTTACAATTTGATTCAGATGGTAAAGATTGGAGAGATATGCCTAGAGGTAGTAATACTGAACTTAACAATGATTTCATTCAACTGCTAAAGAAATCACAAGATGATCCTGAAATATTTATAACATCAATGGATGTATTAATTGAGGAATTGTATAAGATGACCAAAGGAACGATACCTGATAAAGCAGGTGAGAAGATCATTTGTTCAGTGGCATGGGTTGTTCGTTATGATTATGAAGCTAGTTTAATGTCTGAAAACGAACTTGAAGAACGTAGTAATAATCCAGATATTAATCCAGATGCAATTTATTCATTCTTAGCGGATTCTTTAAATTTTGATAATATGGTTAGATATAATCCTTCCATTTCATTCTGTATAATTGATGAATTATTTATGGCTGAAGGTTATAGAAGAGTATTGATTTGGTTTTTAACTCATATGGAATTAAATCAATGGTTAATTAACTATTTCCATGAATTATTGGTTGGATTACGTGGGAATCCAGTTGAATCTAACGATCCGAAATCAACAAGATTTAAATTCAGTCGTGAAGGTCCATTAATCTTATCAGATATTGAAAAATCGATGTTATTGCATGAATTATTCAGTAATGCTGTTGTTTATTTATCAAAGGGAGTATCATATGATCAAGATGGTAATGAAGTTGATGATGAAACATTGGTTGAAGTGGAAGGTGATGCTAGAAGAATAGCTAGTCGGACCAATGCACAAAAGACAATGAAAATCATTTGTTTAATGTTAAAATCATTAGAGAGTAAAGGTATCTTAAGAGTCAATGATCCTGAATATCGTATTGAGATTCAAACTCTTTTAGTTCAATGGGTTGGATCAGGATTAGTTCCTGAAGCTAGAGAATTATTTTTCAAGAGTAATCAAGTAGATCAAAAGGATACAGAGTTAAGTTATTTAGAAAGGGAAGAATTAAAATTAACTAAATTGTTTAATGAGATTGGAAAGATTGATTTTTTTAAAATTTTTGCAATCAATTTTGAAAAAGGTAGTGTTGAATTTTTAATGATGTTATTAAATCTAGGTAATTTTTATCTACGTAAACGTGTTGAAATCTTACAATTTTTCAAAGATTTGAATAGTGTTGATAAACAATTCAAAGGTTCACAATTAGTTAAAATTTGTGATTGTTTGTTTAAAAGTTTACATTTTTATTTAGGTATCAATCAAGTTGATAAAGTGATGTTAACTTTGAAAAGATTCAATTTGATTGATGATCAAGCAGATGCATCGGTGATTGGTATTGTAAAGAAGTATATAAATGACCTGGGGTTTGAGACACATACACCATCACTCAAATCTAAAAACGGTGAAGACAAAGAAGACAAAGAAGAAGAAGAAGAAGAAGATGAGGGAGAAGGCGATGATGAAAAAGAGGATGAATTGGAAGCTGCTGAAACATCTGGAGACATTGTAAAATCTTCAGTCGTTGTACAAGAACATAGTCAGAAGAGCAGTACACAAAGACCTAAAAGAAAAGGTCGTAAAGTATAATAATAAAACTACAGTATAATTAATTAATATATCTATTACAAATTTTTTAATGAGGCGTAAATGTAGTAGTAGTAATAGTAGTAGCAGTAGTAAAAATAATCAATATTAGCCATTATAGAAACAAGTAAGTAAGGTAAGCAAGGCAAGCAAGGCAAGCAAGGTAAGTAAGCAAGGTGGTTTAAAAACAAAAGAACATAAATCTATAAACATATACATAATTAATGGCTCTTTAAGGTATCTTCTTTTTCAATCCATATACTATCATCCAAAAAGTATAACCAAGTAAAACCATTCCAAGATGAAATAACACCAATTGAACAAACGACAGAATAAATCATCAATCGCACAAATTCCAATTTTTGTAAGATTTCAAAATTCCGACTTTGAATATCCAATATTTGAACAAAACAACACATTGGAATCAACATAACTATATATATAGAATTCAGTCTATCTATAATAAATACCCTTCTAGCTAAAGTTTTACTAAAATGACAAACTTCATTATAACTAGTTGAAAAGACAACAAACCAAACGAATGTAATCAATGCTTTAAATAACCATTCAGCAGATCCAAATAACAATGGGAATAATGAAACGTAACCTGATGCAGTTAATAATTGAAACAGTGGTAATAGTTTACGATCTTGAGTTACTATGAAACTGAATGGGATTATGACTAGCATAATAGCCTTTTCATGAACGTGCCAACCAAATAAGAATGAAGCCCAAGCACATAAAGTCATTGATGATACAAACCTTTCAAAATTTGGATTTAAAAGTAATGGAACTAAAGACATTGATTGATAAAAAAGTGTCAGAAGGAAAGTATGATTTGGTTTTATATCTGGTAAAATTGCAAATTCAACATCTCCTACAACTCCACGTGTTAAAGATGATGTATTTTGAAATAAATCAGGTGATGATGTATCCAATTTAAAAATTAAATGTAAAAATTCACCAAATCCTGGGATTCTTGCAACTAATTGAATTAATATACGATCAATAAATGAATAAACAGCCCAAAAATTAGGTGCCCAATAAGCATGTGTAAGTCCTCTTGAGAATGGGAATAATCTAGATAATAAATTTGGCATAACTCCATAATAAATGAATGGTGCAAAAGCTACAGTGAAAACACCAATAACGACAGATCCAAGTTTGAATAAATTTTTCCATTTAATGAGATTGATTAAATCATTTGTACTCTTTGGTAATTTAACTGGATTTAAACAATAACCTGAAAATAAGAAAATGAAATAACAAGGAGCAATATATAAGAAAATATGTTTAAAACATAATAAAACAGCAAACCAAAAACCACACCAAAGATAATTTTTCAATTTAGCATTAACAATTGATAATATAAGAATTCCAAATAAGAAACCATTATATTGGAAATGAATATGATCAACAATCAGTAAACCTGGAGATAAAACAATTGAAGAAGCAATAACAAAATTTCTTTTTTTCTCTTTTAAATTTTTACTAGTATTGATAAACCATTGTAATGATAAGAATAAAACAATTTCACTAACTATAACACTAGATCTTTGAAACAGTACAGTTAAATGACCATAATTACCAACATCAACAAGTTGTAAACATCCATCATCAGCTACAATCTTTGGAATAAATAAACCAATAAACCATTCAAAATATGCGAAAAATGGAGGATAATCAAGGGTCCATTGATTCGTATCTTCAATATACCATTCTTTTAATGGGAGTAAACTTGTAATACTTAACCAATTACGATGCACATCAAAATCTGTTGAATGATATGCAGGGTAAAGTAATATTTTCAATAGAGTTGTGGCGACCCAAATATTCCAAAGAGAGAAATTATACGGAGTCTTGTGTTGTTGTTCTTGTTGTTGGGGTTGTGGTTGTTGACGATGGCTGTTATCGACAGATATTGTGCTCAATTTTGTCGATGACATTGATGAAAATTGATATGAGAGATGGAGATCGGGATCAATACAATAACGTGTGGGTGGTATGATTTAAAAAAAAAAAAAAACCTCCGAGTCCCAATGCCAAAAAACAAAAAGTCAAGAAAAAAAAAAAAAAGAAAGGAAAAACAGCTCGAGGAAGTATTATACCACCGGCTAATAGTTAGCTAACTAATCGCAATTAATTAGGGGAAACGGAAAATAAAAAAAAAAAAGCCAAGATCTGATGATACTTAGTAATTGACAACTAAACAACTTGACAAGCAAACAAGCAAGCAAATACTAAACCAACATATACATACATACGAACATACATACATATACAAACAACTAACGGAACGGAATTATAAAATGCATGGCATTCGTGCGTATAAATTATATAAGAACAACTAAAAAATGGGGATTACATAATACATTATCATATACCACCACAACAACACCAAACCGCGCATCGCATATAAAAATAAATAAATAAAAAAAAAAAGTTTAAAAAGCCAAATACAGCTACAGCCGCTGAATTAATAAGAATTTATAGATATATTAGATCATTAATGATATAATCATCAATAATATATGACAAAAACGAAAAATGAAAAAATATGTAGCTAATTAAGGAAAAAAAAAGATTAATTAAAAAATAAGGTGATGGAGCAGACAATGCCGCCGGTTTGCTTACCGCAATATTAAATTTAATTAATTAATTTAGGAGTTTGCGATTAATTTAGACAGGGGAGACAGACACACAGACAGACACACATACATACATATACTGACAGGGAGAGTAGGGAGAGGGGGGGGGGGATGCCATGGATGATGGCACTGGCTGATATATATTTTTATAGTTAAATATTTATATATATATATATATATATATATATATTTTGGTTCACAATTATATTTTTTTTTTTTTGTTTGTAATTTGGCTTGCTTGTTTGTTTGTTTGTTTGTTTCGTGTGTATTTTTATATTGCTTCTCTTTTATTACAAGGTTGTGGTCCCCTTGTTATATTTTATATATATATATTATATTATATTATATTATATAACAGTTCCTAGACTGTCTGTTATCAGCGTTTGTGCCGCCTGTCTCCGTGTCCGTGCGTTGTGTAGTGTGAACCGATCCGATCTGGTACAACCGTATAGATCCTTGTTTGTTTGCCTGCCGTTTATCGTTGAATTCCTTTGTTCAACTTGGCTAGCATTGTTTCACCATTTACGTTTGCTTGCAGCCGAGTCGTTCCTCGATCTCTTTTCGGTTCCAGCCCTACTGTCTTCATTTTGTTTCTACAATTTGTCTCTTTAATTACTTACTACTTGAAGGTTGCTCTCCATCTCGCCCATTTATCAAAAAGCTATCCCTCTTCACGGTACGTACCCTCCACCTTCACTTTGACCACCCCACCTGCACCTATCCACCTTCACCACCACCGCATCAACTGATTACCAAATCTTCCTTCCCTTTCCCTCCTCCACTCCTCATCCCCCACTTAAACTGTCACTCTTCAAAAACAGCATTGACATTTTCATTCTACATATAACATCTGTTGTACTCATCGATTTAAACAGTGGTTATATCTTCATTATTATTAAAAAAAAAAAGAAAAACCAAAAAAGGACTCGGCATTAATTTTTTTTTTTTTGTTTTTTTTTTTGTTTTGTGTTTTGTTAAAGCATCCCTTTCCCTCTTGTGCTATACTATCTACATCATCTTTTTTTTTCATTCTTGTATTTTACCTTTTAAGTTTCTCACTTTGATTCAATAACATTTTTCCTTTTTTAACAATGCCATTTGTTCCTTCAACTAGAAAGAGGCTGTCGTTATCAAATAGTGTAAGCAGCTTAGATTCTACCGGTTCCCTCGGCAGTAGCCCTTCCGGTAATGGAAAAATTAGATCTAAAGAAAATAATAATAATGTTAGTTATAGTTCAAATGATACATCCCCAATACAGAATAACAACAACAACAATAATAATAATATCAATTCTTCAACTCCTTTAGGACTTTTCCGTCATAGAAGGCAATCTAGTGATAGCAGTATAGAGGAAGATATACCTTTATCTTTATCATTTCTGAGAAAACCATCTAGATCAAGTTCAATGGACCAAGATGTTGATCAGATAATGAAAGTTAATACGTTACTAAATTCCAAAACAAAAGGTAATGATAATAATAATAATAATAATAATAATAATAAAGCTCATAATATTTCAAGTGGAAGTATATCCGGTGGAAATCTACCTAGAGAAGGTTATTTTTCACAACGTGATATTAATGAACCTGATGATCAAAATTTAATTGATGAAGAACTGAGCCCGATTTCAATGCCATCATCTCCTATTTCGATTGACGAAACTAAATATACATATACACATCCATTAGTTAGAAAAAAATCTGGTGAGCTTGTTAAATCATCACTGAAGTTGAATTCTTTAGGTAGCTCTAAATCACTTCCATCAACTCCAACTTATAAGCAAGTTCATTTTGGTGGTGCTGTTGATGTTAAATTTTTTAATGGAATGGATAAACCAAGTTCTATAAGTGCAAATAATTCACCATTTGTTTCTGATGATGAAGATGATTATTATGATGATGACGGAGATTATGAAGATGATTACGATTATGATGACAATGGAAATTATTCTCAAGCATCTGACTATTTCGACTCAAATTTTCAATCTCATGACGTTTATGCACAATATCATACAATTTATACAGTATCCAAAGATTATGTCACTCATAATACTCGTTCCAGTGTAGAAAGATTTAAAAAACTTATATCAACTTGGAATTTAGATGGTACTGCATTTCCTAAGATTTCATATAGAGATGAAATTGATAAGGAGACTCCTGTTTTTTTGGAAAGGTGCTTCTTAAATGCAGATAAAACTGAATTACTGGGACAAATTGCAGTTAAAAATATCTCTTTTCAAAAAACGGTCACTGTTAGATACTCTTTTGATGATTGGAATTCTGTTATTAATGTTGATGCATCTTATATGCCTGAATTACCGAGGTTATTGAAAAAAGCTAATTATGATAGATTTGTGTTTAAAATTGAAGTTCCTGTTTTATTTTCACAATTCTCAAATTCACATAGATACAGTATTGGTCACAATCCCTACTTTTTGATGTGTATTAGATATGTTGCCAATAGTCAAGAATTTTGGGATAATAATTATCATAAGAATTATAAACTGTATTTCTACAGAGAGACTAAACATCCACAAAATCATTCATCAAATTCAACAATATCTAATCATCACAAACATTCATCTAGGTCACCTTCAAATTCATATTCTTCAAAGTTTTTACGTAAAACAAGAAGTTTAGAAGATACTACTTTAGCAGGTGTTTCTGCTGCATTATCAGAACAAGGTAATTCAAATTCAGAACATCCTTTAATGCAACCATCATCATCTTCTTCATCTTCAACATCGACAGCTCCATCAGAATCAACTTTAAATAACTTTTCGTTAAATGATCCACCAACTCTGAAAAATCAACCATCTAAAACCGATCAAACCGAGCTAGCAAAATCTTCATCACCAACACGATCAGGAGAAACTAAAGATGATGATCATGATGATCATGATAATGTCCATAATGATCCACAATTATTGATGACCCCATCTAAGAATTACGATACCCTGTTTAAAGGTTCAAATGATTCGGCAATGTCACTGCTGAATAGTAGTACTATAAATTCACCAGGTACTCCACTAATTTTAAAAGATTCATCGTTAGCTCCAACGTTTACTGATTTGATGCCATCTGAAAAGGAAGCACGTAAAGTTTCTATGATGGTACACCAACAACCAAAGAGCCTTACGGAGAAGTCTGATTATTACAATCAAGGTCCTTCATCGGTTTTGCTAGATAGATCCGGGGGATCCTTATCACCAACTTCAAATCCAACTGAAGGATTTAATAGTTTAACTGGTTCAAAAATTAAAGATTTTGATGATGATGACGATGCTGATATTGAATTAAATAAAAAAGCTGCTCCTATCCCAATTAAGAAAAAAGGTTCAAATAATGAAAATGATCCTAATGATTCAGCTGCAGATTCTTCAGGTGTCAATTCAAAGTCATATCAAGAATTATTAAAGAACTACTGTTTTTTCCAAAGTCCTAGTACTGTTTCATCGTTTTTAGAGAATGATCCAGCTGAAAGTGCCCCATTAAATAAATATGGTCACTCCTTTTTTTGAAATCTTTTCTGAGTTTAGTTAGATTTAGATTTAGATTTAGATTTACAAAATGAATTTTGTTTACTCACGAGATGAAACGATATTCTTTGCTTCTTTTAGAGTATAGATTTGGAAATGTTGTCATTATCCATATGAAAAGAAAGAATTGCTTTATCATTGGAAGAGGAACATTTTTCAATTCTTTTTCTTTTTCTTTGTTTTTGTTTTTGATTTTATTTTTGATTTTATTTTTACTTTCATTTTTTTCAATTTTCTTTATTAATTTTTACTATCATCACATACGAACTTGAGCATAGTTTGTTGTTGAGTATTTTTAATTATTATTGTTATGTGCCTCGCCCTTTCGTTTTATTTCCTATCTAGTGTTTTTTTTTTTGTTGATTTTTTTTTTTTAACTTCCTTTCACTGCTTATTCTCTTTTGTTGATTGAAAAGAATCTGCAATATACATCTGTACTTACATACCATGGTGTTTTGAATTTTTCCTCCCCTTTCTTTTTGCATTATAATTATTTTTTTCTTACCTAATATCTAATTATTTCTAATTTGGTTTTTTGTCAAACACTGTTCTTTAACTTTTGATTTTTATTTGTCCTCTTTTCATTTATTGTTTTTCAAACTTGAAATGTTCACAATTCACAATCTTCTCATATAACATATCCAAACTAAACAACTTAATATAACTTGCTATTGTTCATTTTCATTTTCAATTTTTTTACTCTTTGTCATAGATGACACAAATTTCAAACATATTCTTTTTTTTTACTTCAGACTTACGCTATAATAATGGCTATGTATTCAGGATTAAACAAATATAAAACTAAAAAAAAACGCTAGAACTATTAATATAATACAACAAGAATTTTAATTTTTTCTCTTCTTCTTACTAGGCTCTTGAACATCATCTTCGATATCACTCTCCACACCACTTAGATCTTCATCAGCGTCGACGAAATCTCTTGACTCGTTCTCATCATCATCTTGACTAATAATATCATCATCTTCATCATCGTAATCTTGTTCGTCTTCATTAATTTGATCGTATTTACTCTTCAAACCTTTCATCTTTCTAGTCTGTAATCTACTCAAGTCTTGTAAACCAACGTGAACCTTGGCCACTTTATCACCCATTGAATCCACATCAACATTCTTCTTTTGTGATTGTTGTAATTGTTTAGGCACTTTATAAGCTTCTTTTTCAACTTCGGCGTCTGGATATTGATGTCTACCTATCTTGAAATCAAAACGTGGTCCAATCTCTTCTAATTCAATACGAGGTAGTTTAGGTTCTTGTGATTTATAAGATTTCAATTTATAAACTCTGAAATAAACTAAAGGAAGTTTAGACATTGATGATTCATCATGATCATCAGATTCTATAGCAGATAATGAGATGACGTGTTGTAAACCGGAAACATCTTGTAAATTTGTCTCTTCACCACGGAAGAAATCTAAAAAGATTGATTTAATCATTTTAAAAACAGGATGTGAATCAAAGACACCACCATTAAACACAAACATTGGATTTAAACCAACTTGGAAAGTTAATTTTTTAAAATCACTAAATAATTTAAAATTATTCAATACTTGTAATTCAATCATATCAAATACTTTATGATTAAACATTCTCACAAACGTTAAATTATTTGGTCTCTTTTTGTTATTACTAGTTAAAACAATCAAACTAGCATCGTTCTTCTCACTGAAAAATTCTAACTTGGTGGCATCTTCAAATGGTAAAATATCATTCTTCTTAGTGAATCTTTTAATGTATGGTTTTTTCAATGATGATAGATCAACAGTTATGTCATGTAAGGCTTTGTTTGATGAATGTCCTGGAACAAATAGGGCAGTCTTGGTATTTTCCACAATCTTTGGAAGTTTCTTATCCAATGCTCTCTTGGTACGTGCAGATTTTGGTTTGACAGTTCTGATCATTATGATACAGTTAAACTAATTATTATTATTACCGATCTGTAAGTCCTTAAATGTCCAAATAGTTAAAATAGGATAAACGAAAATTATAAAACAACTTTTAATAATAAAATAAAAAAAAAAAAAAAATCTGAAAAAAAAAAAAATTGCAATCCCATTCGTAAGGGGTATAGACAGTCCCATTTATGGAGGGGACATCTAAATAAAAAAAAAACGATCAAATTCGAGTTTCGAGGTGAGGGAGATTGAGAGAGAGAGAGGGAAACAAAACGAAAACAAAGGGAAGATTCGTGTTTTAGTTATACAATTTTTCTAGTTTTTGATACATCAATTGTTCAACCCTTGATAGTCACTTTATCATCCATGTTTTCTGTGAGTAGATTAACAGACTCACCAGCAAAGAACGGTGCCAGTGCTGCGCCGTCCAATGGTGCCAGTGATACATTCGGTGACAGTTTGAGAACAACACAGGAGATAGCTGGATCTGGCTATTTTAAGATTTTCAAGAGATCTTCTGGACTTCCGAAGTTCAAACAGGATGAAACTGTGTTCTATGGATACACTGACAAAGCCACCAAGAAGAATGTCTTAATAACTAGTGAAAGAATACTCATATACAATTATGATTCTTATGAGATCACTCCAATTACATTTGAGTTTGAATATACGAAGAACGAATTCGGGATCTTGCCACAAGCTAAATTGATACCAAATAGTATTAATGAATCTCAACCGGGATTAGTTGTTGTTGATTCAGTCACTGGTATTTTGAAATTTATTGAAAGTATAAACCTAGCCCCATCGTTAGATATTTTGAATAGTGTGAATGAATTGAAAATAAAGTTATCCAGTGGTGAATTTATTACAATTGCTGAATATTCTGATGAAATTGGATTGATATTGGCAACTAATTATAAAAAAGTTGTTGTTGTTAGATTTACTGATCAACTTGGTAGACAGAATTTACACTCATTTGACATTTTAACACCAAGATCTTTTTTCAACTTTTTTGGTTCCACATCATCTTTAAGTACATCTGAATTGGAAAAATATGAAGACTCAAACAAAATAATCTCATTAAAAGTTTTTACGGAAAGTTTATTACGTAGTAATTTAATCGTTCAAGAAGAGGATGGGAAGTTTACATGTATCGAATTTGTGAAAAATAGCAATCCAAGTGTCATAATACAAGATAATTCCAAACCATTCCTACAACCATTCATTGATCAATTCTACCCTTCATACCTCAGTTTCAAGATCAAAGATATCGAACCTTTGGGATCTGAAGAGTATTTGATTTTGGGATCCGTGGAGTTGGAAGAGGAAAAGAGCTCTTTGATTTTATTTAAAGTTTCACTAAAATCACAACAGAAAATTGAGGTTCATTCATGTTATAGAATATCAAGTGTCATTACAAGTGATCAGTACCCGAAATTGAATAGTTTCCATGGTTATAAAGTTGCCACTATAATTGCAGGTAATTCAATCGCTGTGGTTGATATTTCTACAAATGGATCAGATCAAATTTGGGAAGATTTCATCAATTTTAAAAATATCGTTAATATTTATGGTTTTGGTTTAGAAAGTGACGATTCTATTAATATAATAACGGAATCAGGTAGTTACAAGATACAGTTACTATCTACAGGAGATAGATTAACATCAGAACAATTCATCAAGTTGCACATCGAACAGGCATTAGAATTTGAAAATGGATCAAGTCCCTTGAATTTCAATTTGAATTCTTCTAACCTTCAACCATTGAGTCAAGATATTGAAGGTGCTATCAGACAGATCTCGAATGAAATCTTGACGGATAAATCGAAATTATTGACCAAGTATCCAATCATTGAATCCAATTTAGATAAAAGATGTTCAATAATGGCTGAATTATCCGAATATATCTCAAATAACTTTGAAACTAGTTCAGATTTGAAATTGCAAGTTCTTAATACAACTGAAAAGTTGAATATAGCAAAAGAATTTTATGATTCAATCAAAGATTCAAAAATTAATCTCTTGGTTACTAATTTAATTAAAGATTCATATAATCAAGAACTAAAGGAATTCTTCAGTGTATCCATTAATTCGATTTTAGATCTAATATCCAAATTTATTATGAAATCAATTGAAGTGGGTCAATTGGAAGATTTGGTGAAATTCAGTGAATTAATAAGCAAGCTGTTTACAAATGGATATATTATCATTGAGCAACAAATTAGATCTTCACTGTTGACTTTGAATTATAATGAGGAAATCACACAACAAAATCCATTATTTTTAAATTCGCTAACTGTTTTACAAAACGTTAATCAAGTTTTAAAAATGCTTCTTAACACATATTCAGATCAATTAGAAAGTACAGATGAGATTGACTTAAAATGGAAATTAAATGAAATTGCATTAAAATTATCTTTCTTCCTATATTATACAACGAATAATTTAATACAATTTTTATCAACCAGACAAATGTCTAATGAGTATTCAACTCTGTTTAATAAATTCAATGAATTGCTAAAGGCTAATAAAGAAGGCTGGATTTCAATTTTTGTGCTTACTCAAAAGCAAGAAGAAATAATACCATTGGCTGAATCATTTAAGGATTTGGAGAGTTTATGTCAATGTTTGGAGAGTGAAAGATTACAAATAAATGGATTTGAAAACCCAATTATGGCAATTAACTATCAAAATGAAGTGGGAATCAAATTTGAAAATTATTTCAGTATATTTGGATACCAATTTGCAGAGACTTTGTTCAGTTATTACATCAAGACCCACAAGATTAACTTAATATTAACAGAGTTTGGCAAATATCAAGAATATTTATACAAATTCTTAGATTCAAACTATGAAAATTCAAAATTCTCGTGGATTTTAGACATGGAACAAGAAAAATATTATCAAGTTGCAATAAAACTACTCAAGTACGTTACATTAGCTCAAAATGAAGCTGTCTCAAACAAGAAATTACAACTAAACATAGCTAAACTATCGTTAATTGCAATGGATCGAGACAATGAAGAAATCCAATTAATGCTGGATAAAATTGAAATAAATTTACGTTCAATTGATTTACAGTTGAATTATGAATTGATTGTGGAGAGTCTAGAACCTGAAATGGATGATTCATCGTTTGATAAGTTGATAACCAATTCAAAATATATATTTATAAACAAATTGAATGGTTTTCAAACAGACGTCAGTAGAATCTTGACGAAATTGAAATCACGTATCCAATTAAATTTGATAGAGTTGGTGCAGTTGTTAACGTTGGTTAATTTTGATGATTGCAATTTTGAAAGTTTTGACAACTTGTTCAAGCTTTTCAGTATCTTAAAACAATCTCAATCGCAACCTGATTCTCCATTGAAATCTGACAATAGATTGAATAACTATAGATTAGCAATATTGGAGAAATTTGTTTGGAAAAGATTACTTTTGACTACAGACTGGCCAAAGATTTTCAAAGGTGAAGATATCTTGGATTCCAACTTTTTCAAGATCATGACTAATTTGGAGAATTATCAAGTTGAGAAACCTACATCAATAGCTGGCTTATCAATCACGAAGGATGAATTGAGCTTCTTGGAGGTGGATCAAAGTCTATTTACTGATTACTTAAAAGAAGATGAATTATTATTCAAGTTAAACAAGGATGTTGATTTGCAAAAGCAGTTAAATATGAAATACTAAGCTTAATAGGATTCATGTTACTTCATATGTAAGTATATATATATATATATAGTTATATCACAAATGTATTTGTATTAAATATATGTTATTTAACATATCATAGCCAAACAATGAGACCAGCTGGTACATTTAATCGTTCTTGTGCAGTTTAGAACATACTGTAGACCTGTAAACCAGTACAGGCCTTGGCCCTGAGAATCCTATAGACCGCTATACCACTAAGTGGGACCAAACAGTACAGTAGACGGCATTTATTTCACAGTATTGAAAAACAGAAATCAGAAAAAAAGGTATTAAAACTTGTCAACAATTTTCAAATCTTCATCTAACTTACAACGAACCAAACGTTCAGTCATAGGTTTCCCCAATTCAAAATCTTCATCTTTATAATTCTTCAATGAAGTAGAAGCTAAACTGATAGATCTAATAATCTGTAACCAATTCCCAGTCACTTTTTCAATTGATTCAGATTCAGCATCTAATGTTTCTAACTGTTTGGCAAATTCATTTAGTCTACCATTTAAACTGCCTGTTAATTCATTTATCTTTTGTAAGTTTTCTAATTCGAGTTTTTTTTGAGCTAGTTTGGCTTGTAGTTGTGCATCCACTGGTACACTTGATCTTCTCCTAGAATCCATTGCGCTTGTATTGATTCAATTAGTCGACTCACTTTGCCAATTCAGTCTAGTGAATATTTTAATTTTAGTGCTAAAATTGTAAAACAAATGATATGAAAAAAGTGTTACAACTTTTACTATATGAAGGAAGTACTCCAAGTAGAACTGTAGCAGACGCGTTATACTTTATATAGACGATCGACGCACACAGTCTCTATTTGTTTGTTTACTTTTTCTTTGCCTGTTTTGTTTTGTTTTCTTTTAATTTTTTTTTTTATTTGTGAACAGCTTCATCTATAATTGGTATAATCCTTGGTAGTACTTTTTTTTTTAAACAGCAGAGTTCATAATAGAAGTAACTGCTAATAAATTGATGCACCTGTTTTTTTTTTAGTATTTGCTGATCGATAATGGCCAAACTAGCTACAAAGCCAACGCTATCGAACACTGTTGCGCTAGCACCTCCGCAAGATACATATATTGATGATATGGGCGACGTATCTACGAAAAATCTGACTCAAATGACACAGAATACCCAAAAAAATAATCATCAAAATCCTCATCAAAATGGCCTTTCATCATCTTTTTTAAGTGCATCTCAGACAATCCAAACGATTCAAAGGAAGTTATCACAACAGAATAAATCATTGGCTATACGAAATTCAGAACTCTTAACCAAGATATCCAAATTAGAAGACCAAAACTCACAATTGAAAAGAGACAACCTCAGACTACGAAATGATAGAATTAAATATCAGTCTATTGTAGAGACATACGTGAAGAACTTGAAAACAGATGTGGATTCAAGATTCAGAGAACTCGGATTGGAGATTCAGGAGTTTGAAAGAGTAATTGGATCGAATCGTAATAATTGTGGCATAATATCAATTGATCATGCAAGAAATGATTTAAAGACACAATTAGAAGGAATCAAAGGTGCCGATAGTTTCTTTGATTTTAAACATAGAAGAAAAAGTAATATATTTCAGGACAGGAAATCTACAAATGATTTTGAGAGCATTGACAGAGAAAATGAAATTAATAATACCGATGCTATAGTTGAAGAAGAAGAGGGCGAAGCGGAAACACAAACAGTAAACAAAGAATTGAAAGTAATTGTGGCACCTAATGGAATTAATAAAGAACAAATAAAGGTTAATGAATTGCCAGTTATTGAAACAAATCCTGAATTGCCAACAGAAACAGAACAAGAAAAAGAATCATTACCATTACCATCAAATTCAGTTGATATATTCACATATGTTGTGGAGGACAACATTGAACCTACAAAACGAGACGCTCCAATTGTTGAGACCACCAAACCCGAAAAACTCGTTATTGAAAACATACCAAACTTAGAGATAGATAATCATCAAGAAGATTCATCAGTAAAAGATATGGAATTAGACTCAGACTTATCTATCGTTGAGTTACCAATCCTACCATCCCCTGTTGTTGTAGAAGAGATCGTTAAAAACGAGCAACAGCATGCAGAAGTTCAAACACCAACTCCCCCACAATCATCATCTGATTCACAATCACCAGTTCGCAAATCCAGATCAAATAGAAGAGATTCACTTGCATTCCAAATGCCTAAATCTTGGACAATATCCGATGAATCATTACCTGATGACGAAAATGCAAATGAAATTGGTACGAAGAGAAGAAGAAGATCCGTGAATTATCAACTCCCATCGCTACGCAAGAAAATGAGAAGAGAAAGTGATAAGTTTGTTGATGCTATCGTTACTGAAAATCCAACCAATAACAGTAAGAAATCAAGCACTAAAAAGAATAGCAAAAAATTGGATAAAGAGAATATGGATAAGGAAAACTCATTCAATCTGAAAAAGACAGCCAAACCTCTTCAAAGCAAAAGAAGCGCTCTTGGTGAAGTTAGTGTGAATAAAATGAACCACAGCAATTTGACCAAAGTCTCAAAATCGATCTTCGAAGTTGATGATCAAGCAGAAGAAATTCGAAATTTAAAAGAACAGAGGAGAAGCCTTAGTAATAATATTAGAAACAGAAGGCATAGTATAGGTATGTAGGATATATCGTTATTATTAGAATTAAAAGAAAAAAAAAAGATCTACATTAAAGAAAAAAACTAAATTAAACTAAACTAAACACTCATTTTCATCTTAATCGGTCCGTAAGGATTATAATCAACAACTTCAAAATCTTCAAATTTGAAACCATCGATATTATCGACTTTTCTATTAATTTTCAAAGTTGGGAAATTTCTAGGAACTCTTTGTATTTGTTCTTTCAATGCATCAACGTGATCACAATAAACGTGAGAATCACCCATAGTATGGATAAATTCACCAGGTTCCATATCAACGACATGTGCAATCATGCAAGTTAATAAAGCGTATGAAGCAATATTAAATGGGACACCTAATCCCATATCACAGGATCTTTGATACATAATGCATGATAGTCTAGGTTTACCACCATTTTGTTCCACATTTGCGAAATTCACATAAAATTGACAAAAGACATGGCATGGAGGTAATGCCATATCTTTAAAAGCAGGTGGATTCCAAGCACTCAAGATGATACGTCTATCGTAAGGATTTGTCTTTAAAGTCTCAATAATCTTTGATAGTTGATCATAACCTTTCCCAGAGTAATCGGTATCACAATCAACATAATCAGCACCAAAATGTCTCCATTGGAATCCATAAACTGGTCCTAGATCACCCTCTCTTCTATGGTTCAAGCCTAAAGAATCTAAATATTCTCTACTACCGTTTCCTTCCCAGATCTTAACGCCTTTCTCCGTTAATTTTTTAGCATCGGTACAACCTTGAACAAACCAAAGTAATTCATGAAGAATACCTTTGAAAAAAACTTTTTTAGTGGTTAATAATGGAAATTGACCATTTGTTAGATCGAATCTTAATTGAGGTGGTGCAAAAAGAGAATAGGTGCCGGTTCCAGTTCTATCTGGTCTGTGTTCACCTTCTTTAATGATACGACTGCATAAGTCCAAATAAGCCTGCTCCTGAACGTTTGTTGTAGTTATTGCGTCTGTAGTCATTATTTTATTAATATAGAGTCGAGATACTTGAAGAAGCTTTAAGCATGGAAACAACACATAGAGATGTGCATGTTTTTAACTCCCAAAATTGAAAAGTAAAAACACCAAAATAAGACACGCTTCTAGGATTGCGACGCGTTGAGTCGATCGACTAAACATTTGAGACGAATCAAAGCAGTAAAACAGCAGCAACGATTCAGATAGATGTGATTATATAATATATTATATACTAACAGATCGATCATTTATGGCTGATCAAACTGATCGTTTTATACACGCAATTTGAAGATTTCTTTGTACCCTTTTTAAATCCTTTTGTTATCTTTCGGTGATCTTGCGTCCACCCTCCCCTTCATTGATACTTGAAGAATTTGTTTGAGACTGACAGTACCACGTATAAAAACAATTTATCTTCATGGATGGATGGTGTCATCATCCTACTTGTGTAGCCTAAGGGTGCTTGTTTGTTGAAGGCTCCACAGTCATGCACCCAGTTCAATCTGTAAATGGGAACTAGGTCAAACTATAAATGTTCGTGTCTGTATTGTCGTACACACGCCGAAACAGGATTAGCAAAACACACTGCCAGAAAATGATGGGTATATGGAACGACTATATATTCATAACTACATTTGTATTTGCAAAGTGATCCATTGAAGATTTGACATGTTCCCCATGTCTTCAACAAAGAATAGAGGCCGAGTCACTTCAGAAAGGAGAAACAAATTCAACAGCAAAAAAAGAAAGACAGGCCAGTGATTAAGCAACAAATTATATAATCTAAAGAAAAAAAACAGATACTGAAACATCCCAGCACCAGCAACTAACACTCAGTCACAGAAAAAAAACCAGCAAATGAAATCGCGCTGATTATTTAGCGACTCGAAGGCTGTCAAAAGTCGTGTGCTAAACCATGAAATCTCTCGCTGGGCGCTCTTGACGATTAATCGAACTCTCATTGGCTGCACTCTCCACCAGGCATCGCAGCTCCAAAGTCGCCCTGTTGATTCTGTACTCCCGCAGGCTCCACCCCGATCACACCGCTTCTTACCGCGAAAACTTTTTTCGCTGCCCCCGTGGCACCGCAGTTGTTCACCCGCTCAACATGGTGCAAACAACAAGGAGAGTAGCTAGCTTGCAACTGACAACCTCTCTTGCTTTCAACTAATACTTTACATTCAAATTGTCTTCATTTGATAGATTAAATCATATTCCTTCATTTCAATTTTGTGTTTGATTAGTTTATTTGCTCCCGTTGATTAACATTCTATTCCATCAACAACATGTTTTCGCAATTTGGTTCCGCTTTCAAACGTTCTTTGAATGCTGTATGTATTTGCGTTTCTTCACCAACTCACCATCTAAATTAAGAGATTTTCTTACCGATTTGGAATCTGTTTAAACACATATAATAATTGATTTTATTTTAAAAATTACATTAGTATTAGCAATCGGTTGTTGATCATATCCTTACTAGCTACATCATATCCAATTTTAATTAAAGATTACCTGTTAAAAAAATTTTTTTGAATCTAATATTACACTCAGCTAACTACCAGTTTCTTCAAATTTGTATTACCGACACACACCATTATGCAATCGATTTATTAGACAATTTTTACCAGTGATAGTCTATAATTGGCTCCGTATCTTTTGATTTAATTAATTGTACAACTTTTTCTTCCAAAATCCTAATATTTGATAAACATTTGAAATAGCACTTGTTGTTTTTTCCTCGACCCTCATTGGTTAGAAATTCTCAGACATAATTTTTTTGCGTTTTCTTTTAATAATCAGATGAACATATTACTAACACTTAATTTAAATTAATATTATAGAAAGCTTTCTCTTCAACAGCTAAAACCGAAATAACATCAAGTACGAAAAAAGCTATCAATGCTACAATTGCAGCAACCGGTTTAACTGCCGCTTACATCTTGTATCAAGATTCTCAAACTGCTCAAGCTATGACTGCAGCAGAACACGGTTTACATCCTCCTGCCTACGGTTGGTCACATAACGGTATGTTTGATACATTTGATCATGCTTCTATTAGAAGAGGTTTCCATGTTTATAGAGAAGTTTGTGCTGCTTGTCACTCACTTGATAGAGTTGCTTGGAGAACCTTAGTTGGTGTCTCACACACCAACTCTGAAGTTCGTGAAATGTGTGAAGAATTTGAATATGATGATGAACCAGATGATCAAGGTAACCCAAGAAAGAGACCAGGTAAATTAGCTGATCGTATCCCAGGTCCATATGCCAATGAACAAGCTGCCAGATCAGCAAATCAAGGTGCCCTACCTCCAGATTTATCATTAATTGTTAAGGCTAGACATGGTGCTTGTGATTATATCTTCTCATTATTAACTGGTTACCCAGAAGAACCACCAAAGGGTGTTGTTATGGCTCCAGGTGCTAACTATAATCCATACTTCCCAGGTGGATCTATTGCCATGGGTAGAGTTTTATTCGATGGTTTAGTTGAATATGAAGATGGTACTGAAGCTACAACTTCACAAATGGCTAAAGATGTTACTACATTCTTAAATTGGGCTGCTGAACCAGAACATGATGAAAGAAAGAGATTGGGTGCTAAAGCTTTAATCATTTGTACTTCATTATACTTCATTGCAGTCTGGACAAAGAAATTCAAGTGGACTCCAATTAAACACAGAAAGATCACTTTCAACCCACCAAAAAAATAAACAATAAAATAGTTTAATGTTTAAAATATTCCCATCATCCTCATTATCTACCTTATAGTCGTCAACATCAACATCATCATCATCATTCTCCCTTGTCTATCTACGTTTCCCTATTAATATCACCACCTTATTTATCAAATTTATTTAAAGAAATAAGAGCATCATTATACAAGTTTTTAAAAAAAATGAATATGAAGAATTAATTTCAAGTTTTTTTTTTTTATATTAAAACTCTTATCAATTTTAGTTTTTGTTTTGTACTTTGCAATGTCCGTTATAGAATTCAATACTTGTTTATTTCCTAAAAAAGTCATATTTTTACTATAAAGAAAGAGAAACAACACAAAAAAAAAATTACTAAAGACGGAATTATTTCTTTATTTGGCTGTATTTATTCTTCATATCTTTTTTTCTTTCTATCTGCTATGTTGATGTCTTTCGTTTTTGCAGAATTTAAAAAAAAAGAAGAAAAGACCTAACAATTTTTGACTTTCTCCCATTCTATATTATCTTTTTTTATAAAGTTGTTTTATAATATCAGCTTTGTTGTTTTATTTCAACTTTTTTTTTTATTTGATGTTTTGTTTATATTCCCTTTTATATTCACTCCTATTTTATTATCATTTTTTTTTATTTTTAAATCACTTGTGTTTTTTCATTATCTTATATAAGTTTAAATTATTATCTCTAGAAATATAAAATTTTAGTGTAGTGTAATGTAGTGTAGTGGAGAAGTAGAAAAAATCGAAATCGTCGATGTTTTAGACGACGCGTCGAAATTAAGCGGATTGGTTTTGTCTGCAAAAAAAAAAACAATAGAAGCCTGCTGTTATATGCTTATAGGTATAAGGATACTGTAGATATAGTATAATGAAGAATAATCAGGGGTGATTTCTATAAGCTATAGGTATATATAAATGGTACAGATTAAGTTTGAAAATCAGCAAAGTGATTTTTGAGTAAGTATTTTTAATAAAGAAAAAAGATGCAAACGAATATATTGTTAGAGCAGGTATCTGGCACGAAAAAATTCGGTGATGATAACGATGATGATGATAATAAACAAGAAGGACTAGAAGGAATAGAAGGACATCAAGGTCAAGGACAACAATCAACGTTAGTCACAACTATCATCAATAGACCAAATGCATTTATATCTATATTGGATCATCTACCCTGTGATATAATTAGAAGTTTATGGCTTATTCAATCATTAAATCTGCGATGTGATAGGATTAAGAAAGCTTTACAGTTTAATTTAGAAGTGTTGCGTGGAAGTAGTGGTGATGGAGATTTCACAGATTTGGAGTTAGTGATGAGAAGGAGAGCCATTGATGAAGTTAGTCTGTTTGGTAAAGTTAGATCTGCTAATGATTTACAAGGCATGATTGATGATTTGAAAAACAAAGGGAAAGAACTAAAAAAAAATATAACAAATGAAGATGAAATAAAAATTAAAGATATTGTCCAAGAAAAGAAAGAATACAGTAGAAAGAATATTTTCAAAGAGGTTTTCATACTACGACATCAATTATTTAATATATCAAATGAAATAGTAGCTGAATCAAAACATTTATCAACGATATTAACTAATCATCAGTCTATAATTGAGAATGATTTACAAATAATGGATACTTTACAAATGCATCAGAATGTAGCTAATGGAAAATCAAGAAATATGGAATCATTTAATCGTTTTAAGAGAAGTTTCTTACAACAGTTGAATTCAGATGATGATAAGATAAATAATATTGAATTGGCTAATACTAGTCCAAGTACGAGTACGATGACAACAAGTGATAATTCAAGAGCTCAAAGTTTGGATTTAAAAGTATCATTATCATCTGAATCACCACCGTTATCATCATCACCTTCAATTGCATCATCACCAATTTCTGAACTTCATAATAAATTACAACATTCAACAATAATCAAAATCAAACAACCTCATAAGAATAAACTAAATTTAATTCAAAAGATACCACCATCAACGCAAATACAGCCAGTTTTACAAGAAATAAATTCAAAGAGGAAAGAGAAAAATATAAAAATTGAACAGCCACAACGGAAAATAATTGAACGTTTTTCACCATCTCCATCTCCATCACCACCTACAATTGCAGATTCACCACCAGAGAATTACGAAACTGAAGAGTTATATTGTATATGTAGAGGTCCATCGACAGGTCGTATGATTGCGTGTGATAATCCAACATGTAAATATGAATGGTTTCATTATAAATGTGTTGGAGTGTTCAAAGATCCCGAACCTAACAAGAGATGGTTCTGCAGTATACTATGTGAGACGGAGTATTGGGGCAGGATTAACAGGAAGAGAGCAATGAGCATGGCTGCACGGAGCAAGAAGAGGAGACGCAAGTCCAAGAGCAAGAGATATTAAAGATGAGTGTATATCAATATATATATAATATATAAAAACAGTGTATAATAAATTAATAAACAAACAAACCAATTAAAAGAGACAAATAAACAACCAAATAAAAATAGCAAGATAAAAAGGAATCCGAAAGTCCGACCGGCTTGTCGTTCACCGCCTTAAAGAATCATGCATAACTGACAACAGTTTTCCATTATTTGATGCTTTTTGCAGTGATTTCTTATAAGTTGATCTTTTTATCTTTATGTTTGTATCTGTATATACTTATATATATTTATGTTTATTTTCTTGTTTTTTTAGCAGATCAACTGGTTGGTCACTCTACCCTTTTTTATTCCCCTTCTTTTTTTTTTCTTTCTTCTTTGTCTTCATATATATATATATATATATATACATATATACATTAATTATAACCTCTTACACACAATGAATAAACTGAGAAATATTTCAAAAGTGATGGATTCAACATCTGCATTATCATCATTTTCATATAAATTACCAAAACCTAAAATTATAACATTAGATGCATATAATACAGTTTATAAACCAATTGAACCATTACCTACACAATACAATAGAATTACTTCAAAATATTCATCAAATTTAGTATTACCTGAAAAGCAACTATTTAAAGAATTTAGTAAATCATTTAAAACTACAAATATAAAGTATCCTAATTATGGTAAAGATACAAATTTACCAATTAGGCAATTTTGGAAAGAGTTGTTGTATGATTTATACATGCCTCATAATAACAAGAATAAAAAAATGACATCGTCGTCAAGCAATGATTTATCAGATGTTGAGTTTAATAATATGATTGATGAAATAATATCACATTTTGAAACAGATAAAGCTTATTGTGTATTCCCTGATGTAATACCATTTTTAAAATGGTGTCAATCAGAAGGAATTGTTACATGTATTGCAAGTAATGCAGATTCTGGTGTGACGAATCTTTTAATTGATGTTTTCCAAATTGGTGAATTTTTTAAAGAAACTGTCTTTTTAAGTTACGATCTTGGTGTTACTAAACCTAACGTTCAATTTTTTGAAATTATATTTAAATCATTAAGTAATAAATTAAATATTGAGATTGATAAATCTTCAATTTGGCATGTTGGTGATGAAGTTGAGAAAGATATTTTATGTGGTCGTGAATACGGTATTTCTTGTTTGTTGATCGATAGAGAATATGAAAGTGGGTATTTGAAAAAAGGTGATAGATGTAAAAAAGTGGATGATGGGTTTTATGCAGTTAATAATTTATTTGATGTCATTGAATTGTTCCGTGAACAGAAGATGAGATGAAAATGTTTATATATATATATATATATATATGATAATAGTAAATATATATATTTATATATGGCGAATAATAAAAAAAAAAAAAAAAAAAAAAAAAAAAAAATAAAAAAAAAAAAAAAAAAAAAAAAAAAAAATAAAAAAAAAAAAAAAAAAAAAAAAAAAAAAAAAAAAAAAAAAATTAAAAAAAAAATAAAAAAATAAAAAAAAAAGAAAAAAAAAAAAAAAAAATTGAAAAAAAAAAAAAAAAAAAAAAAAAAAAAAAAAAAGAAAGCGTTCAAAGAAATAAGAAATAAGGGAGGGAGAAAATGAGAAGTGAGAGAAGGCAAAGCACAGGTGAAATTCACAAGGAACGCTGGGCGCTGACTGAAGACAAGCTGCAGTTGTGGGTTGATCGCTCGGGAGTCGCTCGCTGGCAGCGTCATATTCTCTTTCTCTCACTCTCGCCTTCTTGGGGGACAAGACAAGGCAAGGCAGTTAGAGACAATTAGAGACAATCAAAGGCAAAGAGCGACGGGAGCGACGAGGAAGAATGAGAAAAGTGAGAGCGACAAGGCAAAGAGGCCAAAGAGATGCGCACAAATTGGATTAGTTTTTTGGACGATTTTTTTCCCTCTTTTTTTCCTCTTTTCTTTTTGTGAGTTGCCACCCGGTTTTCGAGCTTTGATCAGGCAGGCAGGCAGGCAGGCAGGGAGGCAGCCAGCGAGAGGCAGCCAGTGCCATTCAGTGATAGGCGTGTTCCGATAGTGCTTACTTTTAACTACTTACTACTTACTACTGCGCCACTTACTTCCCTTCCACTTCCACTTCCACTTCCACTTCCACTTCCACTTTCATTCCCATTTCCAGTTGGCACGCCTGTTTTATTATGGGGCAGTTTTTGTTTTTCTTGTCCCTCTTTTTTCGCCTTTCCTTTTTCCTCTTTCTTTTTTTCGTGGCGCGGTAATGGCGGACGGAGCAGCGGTGATTTTTTCTTGTCTTTTTTTTTTTTTTTTTTTAATAATTAGTGACTGATTGGTTTTTGCCCTTCCCTTCCCCTTCCCCTTCCCTTGCCCAATTTAGTTAAATATAATTTTAATTGCCTTGTCTTGCCTTAAATTGCCTTAAATTGCCTTGCCACAAATCTCGCTTGCTTCCTTATTAGGGCTGTGCAATAATAATCTGTCTGTCTGCCTTACAATTGTTACGTCACGTGTTAATAATATTCATATTCAGTCACTTTTTATCTCAATTTGTGTGGCCATATATACTTTTATTATTTGTATTATATGTTTGTATTATTTATACGGATTATTATTTGTTTATCTATTATTACGTACTTCTACTTACTGCGATGATACTACTTGCCTACATATATACATTATATATCACCAGTATGTTATATATGTATATATGTATATGTATATATGTATATGTATATGTATATGTGTATATGTATATGTATAGATAGCTACTTATTTATTTCTTTATACTTATCCTTATTTATTATATACACACTTTCATCTCTCTCTACACTATATATTCCACGTCACCCTATTAGTTCTTCAAATGTCATCTCCTTCTTGACCGCGTTACTAAATCCTTCATGGTATTTCACCCAGATCCGGTTCTCGTTCGTCCTTCCGCTGCCATTTGTGTCCGTGGCTCTGCTGCCTCTTGTTTTGTCCGCTTCCTTGGCCTCTTCTTGTCTGTTGTTGCTATTGCTACTACTACTACTTAGTTGCGTTGATATTTCACTATATTTACTCTTGAAATACTCAACACTGCTACCAAATTTCTTTGTTTTCTTCTTTTGTCTATTCTCGTCATTCTCGCCATCATCGCCACTTCTTTTCCCCTCTGCCATTCCCATTTTCCTCTTGTTACCAAGTTCCACAATCATTTCTCCGCCTCCTCTCTTGGTGTTGATATAATCATTAATCACCTCTCCTCTTAATTTGCTCAACACCATCAACCTCGTTGAATTAAATGGTGAAAATAATTCTAAATTCGGATTCATACTAACAACGTTATTACCGAATCTATCTCCATTATGATTCATTTCAATCCTTAAATTGTAATTTTTAATTAATTCAACACTTCTATTTAACCTTTCATTACCAACATTTTTAACATTCAAATCAGGAACAATAATTTTCCCAAGTAAACTTAATTCGTAATTTAATCCATTTGCCAAATAACTACCATATCCAAATGAAATTTTTTTTAAAAAATCATTAACTTCACGTTTTAATTCAAATTTTTCTTCATTCTTATATTTCCAAAATAGTCCAGGCTCATTTAAATTGCCAAGCTCATTAAATTTCCAAAAAATCCATAGTGCGACTAATTCTTCATATGCACCGTTACCAACAACCCCTCCTGACATACGATCGTAAAACCATAACCACTCATTTAATCCTTTTGTACCACCATCAATATGATTTAAATGATGTATATATCCACTAAAACATCCTTGTATAACTTTATCAATACCATTATTAAATTTACTTAATTGAATTGATAATTTATTAAATAGTTCCCTTTTAGTATTTTTAGAACTACGAATGAAAACATTTTTAATAACACTATACCAATTAACATTACCATCTTTTAACCCATGTGATGTATTTTGTTTTTGAATTGATGATGATGATCCCTCTTTTTCTTCTTCTTCTCCTCCTCCAATTGTAGATCCATGAAATTGTAACCAATTTATACAACCTCTCATATCATTATCTTCTCCAATGATAACTTCATCTAATATCTTATCATTAACTTCTAATAATCCTTCTAATTCACATATTTTTCTTAATCTATTCTTAATTTGCATTATTGGAGGTCTCTTAAAATTGATTATTTCACAATATGGTTTTAACCTTTCCAATACTGGTGCATATATATCATTACAAATAGCAATGATTGGTCTCTTTAATAACTCTTTAGTTTCTTTTTTCCCTTTTTTACTTTTTAATTTAATATTGCTTCCTCCATTTCCACTCCCTCCTCCATGATTATCTCCATTAATTAAAGCTTCACTTGCTCTTTTATCACGATTTAATATCTCTAATAATACATTGATAAAACTATAATCAACTCCATCTATCTCATCTAAAATTAAACAACGTTCATTACCTTTACCTAATAAATTACTATTGGATTCTTTATTATTATTATTATTGAAACCACCACCATCTATAACTCCATCACTACCCAATACACCAATAATTTTATCTCGAATCTTGGCTCCTGTCCGCTCATCTGATGAATTAATCTCTAATGGTGTATATGATAATTGATTAGCTGCTGCATGTGCTATAGATGTTTTCCCTAATCCTGGAGGTCCATGAATCAATAAGATCTTCTTCAATGGTCTATTAAAAGGATCTGGTGCTGTTTGAGATTGCTGCTGCTGTTGTTGGAAATTTGATGATTTAAAACTATATTGTGTATTCATTGTAGGTCCCGGTTTATTGAAAACTATTGGATTCCATTGATTCAACCAATGTAATACATCCCTATTTGTCTTTTCATTTCCAAGTAAATCCAAAAATGAATTTGGTTTATATTTTTCAACCCATAGTTTATCACTACCTTTTCTTTTAAATTTCTTCTGTAATCTTTTATTAATATCTGGTTGTTGTTCTGCTATTTTATTCTCTAAATTGATCTTACGATACAGTTTATCAATATCAATTAATCCTAAATGATCAGGTGTCTTTTTTGTAGTATTTGATTCCTCGGTAAATAAATCAGGCTTTTTTGGTTCAATAATAATTTTTTTACCTGATGATAATGTCACCTCTTTAGGTTTTAAAACTGCTATTGATCTATTGTAATTTATTTGAATCTTTTCTATAGGTTTAACAGGTGATGGGACATTTTGATCAACTTTAGAATCCTCTTCATTAATGACATCTTGTGATGCTGTTACAGTAGGAACAACAACATCCTTCCCTATTGGAGTATCAGAGAATAATAACGATCCTGATAAATTAAATCCTAGTAATCCCCCTGGCTTTGTCATTGAAGATTATCTGTTTTTTTTTAGGATTAGATATTAGATATATGATTGTTACCTATTATGATAGAAAATTAAAGAACAATTTTATCAAATTTCTTTATTTACCTTACAACGCGTCAATTCACAGACGTGACATATTTCAGAATCACGGGTCTGTCGCGTCGCTTCGTCTAGATCTCCAGCTAGCTAGACTAGAATTTACAAATTGAACTCAGGCCGTGCGAGACTCAAAGACCTGCTATTTGCACATGCATGCCAGATAGATACTCGGATTTTGAAGATTCGGTCAGATTGTGAAGTTTGAATTGTAAATTTTAATTTGTGTCTTTCATTTTTGTATTTTTGTCACTCTGTTTTAAGTAAACGGCACAGTATTAGAATATCACTTAGTGCAGATTATTAGAGCATTAGCAAGTAGATTACAATAGGAGGATTGAAAGGATCAAATTTCTCTCAAATTTAACTGATCATCTCGATAGACTTGATCTCGTTTAATAAGCCAACCTACAATTAACATCTCTACAGTTCAAAGAAGTAATAGTACATCAAAGTAAATTATGTAACTTTAAAACTTTAGTAAGATATTCAAATAATTTACAAAAAGGAATCAATTACGGCCATTGTATTTTGATAGCAGTGATCCTTGCCCAGTCATATTCAATAATTACAGTACGTTAACCTGTGTTTTTCATAAACTAGCCTCATTTGTAGTCACTTAATTAAGAGAACGTACACGAATGCAATCAAAAGACCAAGCTATAGTTGATAGATGGATGAAAACTCGTGAGACTTGCTTATCAGCAATGCTATTTCTAATCAATCAGTTATATAAGTTTGGAAATTACTTTAAAACATTATTCAACCAATCAGCTAACTATTTCTCCCTCCTGTAGTTATTATAATACGTTACACTACACTTATAGATGCCATGATGTAAATAATTAACAAAAAACTGAAAACAATATTGCCCTTGTTTAAAATCTGAGAGATGGGCCTTCCATTGCCTAATTAGGCAAGCACTGCCGGATTCTCCAGTTTTTCTAGTGAAAACCCAGCCAGCGATAATCGCTTTCAGGTTATTTAGTTGATTGAATTAATTAATCATCTTGGTTTTTTCCCCCCTTGATATATGATATACTCTCGAAGGAACTGCTAATATATCAAATATTAAACTAATGCCAGGTTTATTATCAAATACTTCATCTATAAGGCTTCAGTCACCTTTAAAAGTGAAGATTCAGCTTTCATTAAGCTCTCAATCTTCCTTAGAGTTTGTAGCCTTATCAAAAGAAATATATCATACTTTATATGATGATTATGAAATTTCTGTTAAAAATAAATACATTTCACTTCAACTTCCTGGTTCCAATTTATTTAAAGAATCAAAGATTTATCCAATCACTGTTCAAGAGTTACAATCAGATACAGTTGAATTAAATTCTTTAGCATTTATTAATGATCATGGATCAAATTTTACATTGGATCAAGCTATTATTCAACCAATAGATAAATTGATTCATTTAACTTCAATTATGTTACAAGTACCAACAGAAGTTTATCAAATATTGGAAAATTATCCACCTGATAAACTTTTAAATATATTGGCAAGTGAAAGGGAATCATCGTCTCAATTTATTATCATTAAAAAGACAGATCAATCTCGTTCTTTAAACGGTGAAGTTATTCATTGTGAACCTGTAGATCAAGGTTATATTGATGGTGAAACTAAGATTGTCGTTGTTAAACAAGAATTATCAATGATTGATGATGCCTTGGAAGATGATTTACAAAATGAAATGTCTGAAATATCCTTAGACTCAATATCTTTCCCATCTTTCACTGGTTCTATGTTTACAACATCTCCTGAATTACCAAAATCTTTAACTCTTAAAACGAGGTCATTATCAAGTACAACCATTACTAATTATACTCAACTATTGTCAAGTACATTTACATCCGATGATAATGAATTGTTTGCTTGTTTATCAACTACAAACCTTCAACAATTAGGTTGTCTTTCTGGTGACATTGTTCAACTCGCTTTAACTTGTGATTGTTCTTCTGAAATATTATGTGCCTGTCAAGCTTCTAATACTCCTTATCATATTAGAATATTCCCTTTCCTTGATCCAAATGATTTTACCCCTAATACGATTCACCTTTCACCTTTGCTTTTGCATACTCTGAACGATCCATTTACAGTCACTTTAACAAAATTAGCACAACAATCACAACATCACCAACAACAGCAACATCAATCTCACTCTCATTCTCAAACAAGTCAGTTAGTGAAACTTGCAAATCATATACCTTTGGCTAAAGAAGTTGTGATTGCTAGAATAGCATCCCCTGTCACGTTAGACCGTTCATTACAACATCTATTTTTATCAAACCTTAAATCTTTCTTTGAAGTGCGTGATCGTGTCATACTGAAAGGTCAAATAATTCCTATTCCAATTGATACATATCTAGCTAGATCATTGTTTAGTACATATGAGTCGTCAGCAAATAATTCTAATAATGATAACAATGGAAATCCAACCGGCTCTGAAACATCATTCCCATCTGTTGTACCACAAGGTACACCTGATGATATTGCATGGTTTCAAATAACTGATGGAACCAGTAATGATTCCAATGATAACGAAGTTTCCATGGTTGAAGGACAACAATATTTGATAGATTCCACAAAGACTCGAATGGTTCAATCAGGTGTCGTTTCTATGGACCTTTCAACCATTTCAAATATGAACTCCATTAGGGATTATCTTACATTACCTCCTTTGTTTTCTTATCCAAATAATTCAATTCCTAAAGGTGGTGTCACTTTTGAATATGCTAAAGAACTTCGTAAAATCCTTTCAACTTCGTTTCAAGTACAAGGGAAAGTTCGCTTGCAAACAAGTATATTGATTCATAGTTTAGTTAGATGTATTGGTAAAACATCTCTGATTCGTGCTATTTCAAATGAATTTGGTGCTTGGTTACTTGAATTGGACGGTTATGAATTGCTTAATTCAGGATCTGTTTCAAAAACAATAGGTACACTTCGTGGTAAATGTGACAAGATTGTGGAAAATTGTTCAAGGGTCATTGTTTACATAAAACATATTGAGGCATTAGCTAAAAAGCAAGATCCAAACAGTGGATCAAAGGATACTTTATCATTGAAGATTGCAGAATTGATTGATGAATATACAGGAAAAAATTGTATCTTTCTCGCTTCATCAAACGAATCAGATTCTATTTCCGAAATTGTCAGATCAAAACTTAAATTTGAAATTTATTTAAATGTTCCTACAGAACAAGAACGTAGACTTATTTTTGAATCGTTACTTTCAACTAACCAACAAATGTCTTCAAATGATTCTTTTGCTTACAAACCGAGACAGGATTTGTCAATTGATCACTTATCCCTTCAATCGGCAGGTCTTACTCCAAACGATCTTCAATCAATAATAAATACTGCAAAGGACTTATCTTATGATCGTATTGAGGATCTGGCAGATTCTCAATCAACTTTTTTACAAACAATTCTTGCTTCAAATGGTGGATATATAAAATTCACACCTGCAGATTTAGAATCAGCTATCAACGCAGCACGTAACAAATTTAGTGATTCTATCGGTGCTCCACGGATTCCTAACGTTAAATGGGCAGACGTTGGTGGATTAGATACTGTTAAGGATTCGATTTTAGATACAATTGATATGCCATTGAAACATCCAGAACTATTTGCTAATGGTATGAAGAAAAGATCAGGTATTTTATTCTATGGTCCACCAGGTACTGGTAAGACATTATTAGCAAAAGCTATTGCTACAAATTTTGCATTAAATTTCTTTTCTGTGAAAGGTCCAGAATTATTAAATATGTATATTGGTGAATCTGAGGCAAACGTTCGTAGAGTTTTCCAAAGAGCAAGAGATGCTAAACCATGTGTTATCTTTTTCGATGAATTGGATTCAGTCGCTCCAAAGCGTGGTCAACAAGGTGACTCTGGTGGTGTTATGGATCGTATTGTTTCTCAACTTTTAGCTGAATTGGATGGTATGTCTGATGGTGGTAATGGTGATGGTGTTTTCGTTGTTGGTGCAACCAATAGACCAGATTTATTAGATGAAGCATTGTTAAGACCAGGACGGTTTGATAAGATGTTATATTTAGGAATTGCAGATACTCATGAGAAACAAAGAATGATATTAGAGGCTTTAACAAGAAAATTCGCATTGGGTAGTGATGTCGATCTAGCTAAAATTAGTGAAGATTGTCCTTTAAACTACACTGGAGCTGATTTTTACGCTTTGTGTTCAGATGCAATGTTGTGTGCTATGACTAGACAAGCTGGTTATGCAGATGCTAAAATATCTGAATTTAACAAAGACAGGGAGGAACCTGTTGGAGCTAGATGGTGGTTCGATAACGTTGCTACAGAAGAAGACGTTTCAGTTTTAGTTCAGAGAGAGGATTTCGCTAGAGCCATGGAAGGTATGGTTGCATCTGTTAGTAGAGAAGAGATGGAACATTACCAAAGAGTGAGAGAAAACTTTGAAGGTGGTAAAAAACAAGAAGAGACAAGTAATGGAGAATCTAATTTCCATGATGGTGATGAAATCATTTTACAATAATTCTTAGCACTAAATAATACTTAATAATCCTAATGATGTATTGCTTATTTTGTACCTACACCGAGTACTTATCCTGTTTGAGTTTTACGACTTAACATTTTACCAGTCAGTCAGAATCTAAAATTTGTAGATCATTATTGAATAAAGTAGTCTTTTCAAGAGCAACTAGTTCCCCAACTATTGCTAAAGGAAAAAAAAATGATGAGATTTCTTTGTACCCTTAGAAGTGAGAAATACATATAGATTTACAGTTCCAGTGTTGCAGTTGTTGAAGATACATTACGATAAAGCGGTGCACAACACAGGCTTCAAATTCATTCTACTATATTCACACCCCAATCCGAGACTTGTAAAAAACAAAAGCATACAATGTTGGAAATGGAAATAAATAATTCTCCAGAACATTCATCCTTGCACTGTATCTGTTGTGTTGCACTGCCTTGGTAAAACCCAGCTCGCCGTCGTCACCGTCGAGGAATCGAGCAAATCGTTCATAATTGAAAAGCTTCATCAAAGAAGGAGGTTATAGCTGTTTGGCATCAAGTATATCACAAACATCAAAATCAAATTTATAATTCAAGATGGAGTTCCCATTATCATCAACATATGGAACAAGATTTGCTTTGTTTCTTCAATCTGCTGATGACTTTCACCGTCAAAGACACAGAGTCAACAAAAGATTGTTGAAACTTCGTCGTTCTTTAAAGATTCAAACAAAGGATACAAAAAACTATAAATCTAAATCCAAAACAGCTTCAATTGATGCAGAACAATATGATACAGATAAAGAATTTGGATCTGTTATTTTGTATCAAATAGAAAGAGATTTATTATATGCTGAAGAGACAAAATTGCTTATGGATGTCAAGTCCACCCCAGGGAAGCAAAAATTCCTAATAACTAAGTTGAAAAAAGCTTTACAAAATGCTCAAAAACTTTTAGAAATTACCGTCAACGAACCAGATGCTTTTAAGAAATTGGAGCTGTTCACTTACAGTTTGTTAATAAATGGTTCTTTGTCTATATTGAAGAAAAAATATGCATTTGCTATTTATGCCTACTCACTAGCTAGATGCTCATTAATGACATTGTACGGACACCAAGCATTACCTGAAAATTCCACCTTAAATAAGGAACTATATCTTCAATTGATTGATACAGTAGTTGATCCAGCTTTGACTTTCGCAATTGCTCGCGATTCTTCTCAAGGTGGAAAGACCCAAGATTTACAAGCCTTTGCTAGAAAGCATGCCAACGATGGCTTATCGCCATCATTAGATCAAACAGTTACCATTATTAACTCTGTTGATGCTTCCCAGGTGACACCAGCATCTGCATCTGCAGCAGATGAATTGATAACCGAAATTGAATGGTCAGATTACAAAGCAACAATTAAATCAGATGAAGTTAGTAAACGTGTTACTACTGCATTAAAAGCTGAGTCAAAAATTGTGACCAGTGATCCATCCTCATATGATCCAGCATTACTACTTTGGCAAGATGTCTCTGGTGTGCATAATTCAGAGATGAATAGGGGTGGTATAGATGATGATACTGATGAAGATAATCAAGACAAATTTATCATTAAGACATATATCGATTATCATTACTTATTACTTCGTATTAGACGTGACATTACATTGCTTACAGTGATTGACTCTAAGTCATTGACCTCAAAATCAGGATCATCTATAAGCAGTTGTAAGGATTCCATAAAGATATTAGATATGGTGCTATCAACAGTGACACAATTAATGAACTTACAAGGTGTCTCTCATGATGATGATTTAACTAATGCTTTATACTCTCTTGAATCTTATTTCAAATCTGTGAAGATTTCTAAATTAGCACAGGCATATTTGATCAATAAAAGTTTACCTGAGTCACTAGCATTATATCAAAGAGCAGTTGAGACTTTGTCTTCAAGTAAAAGCTTGGACTATTTCTCATCAAACGAAAAGAATTTAAATTTACCAAGTGATGCTGATGCCTCGAAATTGAAGATTCAGCTAAATACTACGGTTAGGGACGTTCATGTTCTTGCAATTTACACGTCCACTAGTACAAGTAATACCTTGGCTAATGATTTCTTAATTGATAATGTTGGCAAATTTCCAGGTGTCGATAAAATTTTATCAAGAGTTGCAGATATTAGAAATGTGCTTGTTCCAGTTCCTGTCAAACCAGTTGTCTTTGATGTTGCATTTAATTATATCAGTTATGAGGATACTGGAGATTCCCCAAGCAGTAATACAGAGCAAGCAGTTACATCAGACAATACTGCCGATGAAGAAGGCGAGAAGAAAAAAGGAGGATTTTTCGGCTTATTTGGCCGTTAATTATACAGCTAGCTCTCTTTGCTTTATATTTTCCATATTATCTAATGTGTATACTTACCTATCTATTTATTTGATTCTTTGTATTTGAATAAAATTTTTAATTATCGTACTAACAGCATGGAGGCTTCAAACAAATAATACTGACTAGTCACCCGATTACGTAAAGGAATATTTACTGCTGAGTGCACAAAGCACCCCGCGAAGGCTAAAGCGGCTACCCTTCGATAGCCTTTGGCCAATGGCTAGCCCTCTCAGAGATGATGTTAGAACTTTAAGATGATTCAGAGCTTCCCAATCGACCCAAACTATCAAGTAATAAAACCTTTTCTTAATTAGCAATGCAGTCTCTTCCTCAAGAAAATCCTTCTGCAGACGATACCTGTTATATCTGCCTTATGGGCCATGGTGAATTGGCACCGCTGTGCAACAGAGCAGAGTCTCAGGACTTCATCAAGCCATGTCGATGCTCATTTCTTGTTCATCGGAAATGTTTCATATCATGGGTATCATCTGTGATTATACAAAATGAGAATAATGGTAGTTATGTGTCACCATTGCCCCAACAGCAGCAGCGACCACAAGAAGATCCAATCCCTGCTCAACAAGAACCACTCAATAATACCGATCAGCAGCAGGGTTTCTTCTCATCATTACGGAATACGTTAGCAAGCACAATTCGTCCACAAGATGTTGTTGCTGAGCAGCAGCAGCAGCAGCAACAAGAAGTTCCTCCAACTCCAACGCCTACCCCTAGATTAATTTCTACTTCGATCGCAAAAGTTGCAGTTACCCACTGTCCGCAATGTAAGATGCCAATTCTTCTTTCATCTCGGCCTTCTAAATCTATCCTTCTCCAAACCCAGCTTGAGGCAGCAGTAACAGAATTCACAAAGATGATAACTTTAAGTACAACATATGGTACTCTTGCTGTTGCTGTCACGAGTTTTGTTATTGCTGGTGTCGGTAGCGTTGGTTGGGCGATCCTTGATATATTAGCTCCTATTAGTGTACAGATGAATTTACTGGAATCAGGTCTGTCTTCCAATAATAAACAGAGCTTATTGTACCGTGGCGGTTTGGGAATCTTAAATGGATTTAGAGGAATAACGGGAACTGGATTGATGATGAATGGAAATTCAAATAATAGATCGGTAATTCATTTAGTGGATCAGGGTGTGTTACCAGCAAGCCGCTTTTATGGGGTGGCATGTTCAATTCCTTTGTTCATGTTGTATTTACGTTCTGGTGACTACTTTGAAAACTTTTTTGTTAAGATGGCCTTTAGAATGTTACCTTTTGTCATCAGCGGCGTTGGATTGGGGGATAACATAAACTTGAGTAACTCGTCATCAATTCAATCTCCTTTTTTGGCATTGTCTAGTGCAAAAAAAATAATTTTGTTAATGTCACCTATGAATGGACTATATAGATTATTTTACAATTTGGGATTCAATAGAGTTTACTACAGATGGTGTAAGAAGGTCCAACCATATCTGATAGCAGATTCTTTATCCTTGAAAGAATTAGAGAGAATGGAGAAGGAGACAGAAGAAGAGTATGAAGCTGATTTGATTGCTGAGGAAGAAAAGAAATTAAGATATAAAAATCAAAATGATGAAACGGGTAATAAACTTATTAATTTAATTCAAAAAATCATGCGTTTGATTATTCCTACATTATCATCCTTTAATCTTGGAAGATTTAAGAGAGAATCGGTTAATTGTTTCAAGTTTGATTATGCTAACGTATTCAAGAGATCTAATTCCTTCTTATTTTTGGCAACTACTGTTTCGTGGCCTGTTGCAGGTCGTATTATATCTGATGTGTTCCTTTCACGTATTCCACAGATGAATGGATGGTTAAGCTCACTCACGGATACACCTGACGAAGGAGAATTTTTGAGAAATATCATAGGATGTTGTATAGTTGCAGTGTTAAAAGATTCTATCAATTTATATTTCAATTACTGTCGTTTTTGTCAGCTGAGAGATATGGACGTTATTAAAGTTCAAGAATAGACGAAATTGTTAGGAACTCTTTGATTGTTAATTTCTTTTCTTTTTTTTTTGTAATTTTTCTTTCATTTATATGCATTCTTAGCACTGTATTTTTTTTGTTTGTTTGTTTTTGGAGTTAATAGAAATCATGATTCAACCTATCTGCGGAGTTATTTAATAGTGTGTAGTTTACTTTGACATGGGGCTTTTTATAAGTCAAAATAGGCGCATTTTCTTGACAGAATATACTTATAAATTAAATTACTTAATATTCAACTAAACAGGCAAAAATAACATAAAAAGTGAGTATATAAAATGGCTTAAGCCTTCTTTCTTCTACCAATATGAGCCTGGAAACCGGTCTTAATACTACTAACACTCTTAGTAGATCCACATGCTTTACAAACAATGAAATGCAATCTGTTGGTACTTTCCCTCTTCAACTCAGTATTCATAGATTTACAAGTCTTACAAATAACATATTCTTGAATATACCTTCTTAAGACGGATTCAATATTTTTGGCTTGGAATCTACCCTTGATAATTAATCTCTTTTCACCATCAATAGAACCAGAAGTACCCAATTCCGCAAATAAATATTGGATAAGATGTTCTGGGTTTCTTTGTAAAACAGTGGCAATCGTTTGCACGTTAGCAAACATAGTCTTTTTATTACCTTCTCTTGCCACTTCTGGTGGTGGGATCTTAAGCTTAGACTGTTGGCCACCTGCCAACTCTGGATTCTTCTCCTTAAGAATAGTGAAGAAACGAGACAAAAGGTTTGGATAGGATAAAACTGTGGATGTACTCGTTGATGATATGTCAGTTTCTGATTGGTTTATAGGAGTGCTGTCTTCAATGGAGATACCAGCTTTTTCCAACTGTTTATCGAAATCATCTGCATCTGCAGATTTAGAAGTAGCCTTCTTCTTCTTTTTCTTCAATGTTAGTCCCTCAAGACCTTCAGAAATAGCATCTGTAGCTTCTGTAGATTCAGCTTCGGTAGTCTTGGACTTCTTCTTCTTCTTTTTCATTCCTGAAAATAAGTCATCCAACTCATTGTTAGAATCTGCTGGAGCTGGAGAATCTTCAGTCTTAGACTTGGACTTCTTCTTCTTTTTCAATGATGGATCAAAACCAAGATCGTCAGACATAATTATAATGTATATGTTCTTTCTATTATTGGGATATATCTACCGTTTAATATCGCTGATGACCATCCGGATGGATTATAGCTAACATTATTTTCAATGTTTCCAAATCAGACTCTCATTTTTCACTTCAAAAGTTTTTATGCGCGCACGACCGCAAATTTTCAGTAAGAGCGGGTAATGATAAGTTGCAACGAGTACAATGTCGCGTTATATTCTTGCTATATCGATAAGTTACATGGATAAATCTATTCGGTTGTCGTACAAACTTCTACACCTGGAGATCGTCGATATTCTCCTCAAGAGTCTTCATGGCATCTCCGCCTTCCTTATTTGCCTTCTCAATCTCCGTTCCTTCTTTGTATTGAACTTTACCTTCATCGAACTCTTCATCTTGAGCTTCATCTCCTTCACTGGCAAACTTCTCTAGTAAATAAGTTTCCACCTCCTCCTTACCGTTCTTTTCTGCTTCAAAGATACTATCGTGACCAAACTTATTTTTAACAAAAGGATCAGCTCCGTATTCCACCAACACTTTGACACTAGAGACATGTCCATTTAATGAAGCCCAGTGGAGGGCTGTGTTTCCTGATTCATTTTGCTTGTTGATTAGTTTTAAAACATCATCCTTCTCTAGTAGTGATAGTAAATAGCTCAACACTTCATCGTGTCCATTTGCGGCGGCCATATGAATTGGTGTTGCTAGTGTATATTCGTCCTGTGTGCTTAGAAGTGTGAGTGGTTCCGCTTCTTCTGTGAAAACTGCTTTAAGTGATTCCAAATCGCCAATACGAGCATCATAGATGACGTTATCCTGCTCGTCTTGTGTGAGAGTCGTTAACTTAGCCATTATATCTATAATTTATTGCTATCAAACTAGGTCGTCTCTATCTTGCCTTATAGCAATCATTCAGCATTAGACAGAATTAACTGCATTTCTTAATCATAGAAAATCTTGAAAAAAAAAATTTAAGGAAATGATACTGTCATTTTTTGAAACGGTTTTCCTCGGTAACTTTTCACCACTGATTTGATTTATATCATTTTGCCATCACCAACAGATCTGAATCAATAGAGCATAGCTCCAATTAAATCGTTAAAAATTTAAAATGGAGACTAAGCCCATTGCTAGCTTGGATGAAAAGTCTCTATCGACGTTGAAAAAAGAGCTCTCAAAGTTTCAAAAGGATAAGACTTATGTTAGAAAGAGAACCACCCCATTAGGGAAATTGTTTGACAGCATTTCAAAATACATAGAAAATACAATAAACGGAAAACTTCCTGTCATACCCATATTATATGATCGACTTCCTCAAGACCAAATTATTGAAGGGGATTCGTCTCTAGAAAAAAGATTGAAAGTCATACGACGTCTCCTTAGTTATTTATTAGAGATACATAGGCTTACCAAACGTTCAAATGAGACTGATATAATTTCCATACCGTTATACGATATGAAGATAGTTTCTCAGGTACTAAATCTTATAGTGATTGAAGGAGTTTATTCATGTCTCCCTGCAAATACGGGGATTCCAATACAGAAAAGACGCTTGAAAAATTTCACTGTTCCAGTTTCTTTAACTATCTGTAAATTTCCAAATTCGAAGCCAGTTTTAGAATCGATTGTTAAAGCTTTTATTGAAATATTTGATGGTAATAGCGATTTAAAAAATTTGATTGTTGTTGGAACAGGTTTTACTGATGCATTGACGGCATCTGTTGTATTGTATTTGGATGCTTCCATTTCCCATGATGATAGTGATAAGAAAACATATTTTAAGTACTTGAACCATCTAGAATCAAAGTCAACCACCTACGATTTACTTTCCTTGTACACTTTATTTATAACACAGCAAACGGTACCAGAATTTAAGGTTTT
Organism: Ogataea ovalis; assembly: GCA_030556425.1. Classification (NCBI taxonomy): domain Eukaryota; kingdom Fungi; phylum Ascomycota; class Pichiomycetes; order Pichiales; family Pichiaceae; genus Ogataea; species Ogataea ovalis. Next base: position 402,285 of record JAKTTZ010000010.1, read on the forward strand.
TGTTATGTCTCGAATCACCCATTTGATAACGGAAAGAAGGAAGAATGGAGTTCAAGCTTTAATTGAAGTCATCATGGGTTTACGTGAATCAGAAGAAATTGATATTAATAAGATTGACTATCTTGTCAGTGCATTACTAAATTCGAAACCAAAGGAAATGACCAATAAGGATTATTATGAAAACATTTGTGGACAGCTATACGATCAATTGGTGCTTGTGAATAGACCCGTTATGTGCTCTATTGTTTCTCATGTTTGTGAGGCGATCTTCCAGAAGAATAAATTGATTGTAGTTCATTTCGTATTCAGCAAAGTTTGGAAGGCATTTAACCCTGTGATTGATGCAAATGATGATTCGATTATATTGACAGGAGAAGCCCAATTGAATAATGCCTTCAACGTTTTGATTTCTTTAACCAGAAGAAGTACAGGAAAAGAGTTTTTAAAAGAATTATTTACCCCCATATTAATCCCATTTTGGGGTTATTTGGTGTACCAAAAGGCTCATGGTAAGGATTACAAGATTGTAGAAAATGTGCTGATTTCAATTTTGACTGTTTGCGATGATGAAAGTGGAGAATTGTTGATGGACTTGGTTAATAATTTATTGTGCTTGAATGGTGAATCTTGGCAGTTTGCTGAAGGTGAGAATAACTTGACTGTGATAAAAGAAAAGTTAAAAGGTGGTGCAAAGGATCCGATGTCTGTGTTTAATGATATGGATCTTACTATTTCGATGCTTGTTGAGCTTTTAGAATCATTGAACGAATTTGTTGTTGATAAGATCCAGTTGGTGTTTATCGTTATATTGAAAAGATGGTTGAAAGTTGATAATCAAGAGACCATAATGGAGAATGATGAAAACAATTTGCTTGCATTACTCAATTTACGTATATTACAATCTATTGTTGAGAAATTCAAAGATTCATTATCTAAGGATCCAGAGGATCTTCTCGAAATTATAAACTCTGTTTTACTAAAGAAGGATACTTCAAACTCCAGTGCCAGATCTAATCTTCAATTTGTCAAATTAGAAGACAACGTTGATTCTGATGATGAAGACGAACAAGATTTAATTGCTGAAGACAATGAATCCATAAGCACAGTTTTAGATATTCTTAAAGCTGTACTTGAGGATTCAGATGCTTCCAACCTCACATCAAACACAATTAAATTACTAGAATCAATTAAATCAAAGCTTATCGAAACTTATCCTAAAAACTCATTGATTTCTACCATAGACATATTCCTATCTAATCATTCACCTTCACAAGTTCAAAAAACAACTGAGCTGAAAACAGCAACTGCTTTATTTAATAGAGCCACAAAATGTTTGCACGATCCATCCCCACCACTACGTGTAAATGGTTTACAGATTATACGTGAGCTAATTTCGAGACCGATTTTAATTCCAAACTTGACAGTTGAAATTGCGATTTCACTTCATCTAAACCAATTGAAAGATCCGGAACCTTTTGTCTATATTAACGCTATAAAAGGTCTTGAAGAACTTTTATCAGCTGGAACAGAGAACAAATCAACAACTTTATCCAAGTTCCTCGATATATATACATCACCAAAGAGGCCGATCAACGAGAGACTTAGAATTGGTGAAGTTCTATTAAGATTCGTTCAGAAACATGGAGAAGTGACTTCTATATATGCTAATCAACTCATTTCAACTACGCTTTCTTTGATAAGAAAGGATTCTAAAAAGAGAGTTGAGTTACAATTACGTGTTTCTGCTGTCTCGTTACTAGGTTCAATTTCGTATGCTGTCTCCTCTAATACTCTTACCCCATATTTGGAGGAAATAATCGACTGTGTTCTGGGGATCCTCAAATTAGAGGTTTCTACTGAGGAGTCAGATATTCGCCGTGCAGTGATAGTTATGGTTAATGATTTGGTCACATCACCTAACCAAGATAGATTGGAAATGCTTGGTCCATACGGTTTCAAGCTAGATACTGTGTTAAAGTATGTTGCTGAAAATGATGTTGATTTATTGGTTAGAGAAGCAGCTGTTGGTGTCCTAGTTGTAGTTGATGATTTATTCGGTGAAAAATTTAATGTGCATTAAGTGTTTAAATAGATTTATAGAATCGATCTTTGTAAATTTTTCCTTTACAAACTAATAAAATAATATACATGTAATGAAAATAATAAGTGGTTTTTCAAGCTTCAACTTCGTCCAAAATTGAAAAGGCGTTTACTTTCTTTTCAAACTCTATTCCCTGTTCTTCATCGTCTTCAATATCTTCCCAGCCGTCATCTTCAATCATTTCATCATCAGCATCTCTTCTTTTCTTACTTGATTTGCCAATCAAGCTTTGTTTGAGCACAGATTCCTTTGCATGTTTATTAATTGTATCCCAACCTGACTTTCTAGTACTTTGAACTTCTTTAGAACGATTGATACTTGCTTCAATCTTACTTGATAAACGGCCATCAATGCTCGTGAATTTCCGTCTCTTTGTTCTAACGGCTTTACTAATCATACCTGTCTTTTTTGTAATACTAAGACCATCTTTACCTATTGATGCCTTTTTTAATATATCTGATTTTGCTTTCTGTAATGCTTTTCTTTCCATTTTGCTTTTAAGAAGTTCTTCATTTTTAGATGTTGCGTTTCTAATCATAGCTCCAATGACATCTGTATTTTGAGCTCTAGGAACCTCATTTAAAGATTTTGATTCACCTTGGGCTTCTTGTTCACCTCTACGGGCAGCTCTAGAATGCTTAGATACTTTCTTGGCCATTTTTATTTTTATTTATTTTTATGAATTTAGGCTAATATAACAAATAGCTCTTATTAAATGATGAATAGGGTAGATCAAAAGATAATAAAATTTTTCGTTCTTTTTCATCTTCGCTATCTGAATTTTTTTTTTTTTTTTTTTGCTTTTGAGCCGCAAAGGGTCAATTGGAATTTAAGCGTCGGTCGACTGGAATAAGAGTAGGCTTTATTACTTTAAAACCGAACATGCGTCGATTTGTTTTTGCCCTTTTTAATAGCTCTTATCTGTATTCTGCTACCATTGCTACTTAATCCCTACATATATAGATATTATCAACAAAATTAATCTACAAATTTTATAATAAATGCTTCAAAATTTCATAAAAATTTAAATTTTCTGGCTCTTTGTGTTTTACTTGTTTCCTTAATATATAGCTTTCTTATTATCCATTTTTTTTGAAATAATAGAACAATAAAACGAATCAGTCTTTATTATATTAACTACTTGAACAATCATGGCTACCATCAAAGCTACTGGGGGGAATCAAACAAATGCGTCCTCTTTTACTAGTGATCAAATGTCAAACAATGTTAGAAAGATTATTATATCGATGAGCATTTTGTCGGGAGTCTTTACATCTATTGTAGTAGGATTCATATTTTATAAAGCATTAACAGCACTAGTCGTATATATCAGTAGTCGTTTTCTGAAAAACACAGATCACTTGAGTCGTTTTAAAATTATTTTCAAAAGATACAAATCACCTAGTATCCGTGCCATTCACAAACAGATTAAAGCAAATCAAATGATGCCCCCGACCTACGAAGGCTCCCAAGACGAAAACTTAATACCCGGTTGGAATTCTACTGAGTCTCAACAATCATACTCAATTCAAGAGCTTTTAACAAAAAATGGTTACATTGATTACCAGGGGAAATTTAAGAAAGCTGTTGTTCGAGATTTTGTAACTGGAAAAAAAATAACACTAGATGATATGATCAGCGGTGTCAATCAATCGGTATATGCACCTGCTAATGAACGAACTGAGACAGTTTCCTCGACCAATTTGATAATTGATGATGTATATATAGACACGACTGTTGGTCTGAGAGATCATTTTTTGAAATTTTATTCAGGTTCTAATTGGAAAAAGTTTGGGAAATATCTGAAAACGTTAGATAAGAAATATCTAGTGACTCCCGATAGAGAATTTCCACCAAATTTATAGTGAAACCCTTATTTACTGTTTTTAAAATTATCTTTTCTTTTTACTAAGTGTGTTTCTATCTTTTTTATCCATAATCAGTATCTTCTAAAAAAAGAAAAAATATACATATTTTAACGCTCTCAAACCAATTGAGAAACAAGATCGATATCTTTTTGAGTGAAGGTATCAAATTCAATGAAGTTCATAATATCGTTAGGAGTGTTTTCAAATCTTTCTTTAGTTAGCATAAAACTCTTTGGAATATCGGTCTCTTCAATAGTTTTTCCTTCCAAGATGCAATCTGCAATTGCTTTTGCGCAAAGCATAACTCTAGGCATACCATGACCTGTAAAGCCAGCTGTAACATACTTATTTGGTTCGCCAGGAACCTCTCCAACAAATGGTAACATATCAGCTGAAAAACCTTGAATACCAGTCCAAAGATAATCAACCTTAGTATCAACTCCTTCCCAAGAGAAAAAAGTATCTTCCATGAAATTGCTATAATGCTTCATGACTGAACCTCTAGCATTGTCTTTAAATAATGTAGCATCGTCAGTACTTCCATACCAGGTATCAACTTTTGGCATATAATAACTATTGGCTCCACCAACGATGATAGTACCATCAGGTCTATGGATGAGGTATTCGTGTTCAGCTTTACTTTTCAAGATTAAAGTGGAAGTTAATTGAGGAGCTCTTCCCTTTGTTGGCTTGATATGTGAGCAAGTTGCTTTAACTGGCACAATCAATTCTTTAAACTTATCCGATAATCCGGCGGTATAACCATTTGTAGCCATCACTACATTTTTGGCTTTAACCGGTCCTCTTGGAGTCTTGACAATATAAGTTCCATCTGGTAAAGTTTCAATCTCTGTAGCAGGAGTATTCGATTGTAGATTGAAAAATTCGCCCTTACCCAAGGCAATTTTTAATATTGCTTTAGTAAACTTGAATGGCCATAAAGAAGCTCCTGTGTAACTAACAACAAACTTGGCATCTTTGACCTGTGACAAAGTGACTGCTGCATCCCCTTCAGCATAGAAAATATCATTTGGCATAATATTATAAGGATTCTTCAAAGATTTTAAAAGTGTTGCTTTAGTCTTAGAATAATCATCAGTAACGTGGCAATCGAAAACTCTGGTTAAAACAAAATCACAATCAATATTATTCTCATCAACTGTCTTTTTGACTTCGTTCAAATTAATGTATTCAAAATTACCAATCAAAGCAGCTTCCTTTGATCCATATTTCTTTTCAAATCCGTCGTATGCAAGGTAATAATCTGGTCTACAATGACCCCCATTTCTACCAGTTGCACCTGAACAAATGTATCTAGCTTCAAGCATCAAGGTACTTGGTGGATTTTCCACTTTGGATAGATAATAGGCTAGGGACGCACCACTGATTCCTGAACCAACGATAATAACGTCAACTTCAGTTGGTAATTCCTCAGATGATCTAAAGTTTCTAAAATCATCTTCTTCTGAATGCCAAAAGGAGGTAGTGGAGTTAGGAACGGGGAAGATACCTTCAGTTGTCATTGCTTTTATTTTTTTTTTGTTGTTGTTTTTGTCAAGTATTCAAAAACTAATGAAATAAGAAAAGTCAATTGAGATTAAAAAAAGATGTTTAATCCTATAATTTGGGCAAGTAAGTGGGTATTTAAACAAAATGATATCCTTAGCAAACCTCGTATATTAGTATTATTTATCAATCGCATCTTGTCAGGTGTGGGCGGGACCGATTACCTAAGATAAGGCATCCGCAAATTTCCTCTTTAGAAGTCCCACAATCACAAAGGCATCAACAGCTCTTCTCAAGGCAAAAGAGATACGAAATCTTGTAATTAGGACAAATAAGTCATGACTAGTTATTTGAATAAAACGATATCCTTACTAAACCTCGTAAGTTACTTACTTATCAATCGCGTCTTATAAGTTGTGGGGAGGGCGATAACGGTAGATAAGGCCCCCACAAACGTTCGCGATTTTGAAGACCCTCAAGTCAATCGCAAGGTACTAAATCATGATTTATGAATCCTTGATGGCCTATAGTAGATCTTCACACTTAGATTTTACAAAGGATGCTAACTGCTTCATCAGCATAACTCTAGTTTATAAGGACGCAATACATATGTGTCACAAAAGTTACTGTGATAATATGATCCTTCCAGACCGAAGAACTAGCATCCAAGTACAAGCACACATGAAGAGATAAATAAGTCTACCACCCAGATTATGTCTTCTACGTCCAATGAGTTCATGACTAGATACCTTGAAACATCTAAGTTTACTAATTACCCTGAATTGGTTTAGCATTCCAAATTTGTAGCTAAAGTCTTTATTTCTTTTATCTACTGATTTACATTTGTTTTTCTTATCACCGTTATTCATTTGGTTAAAGCAAAATCAGGGTTGGAATGTATGTTACTCCTTCATGCATAGCAATGATGATGACCATCAACGTGAATGAATGGGTATACATACATAAGTATAATCTCTCGTGATGGTTTTCTGTATCCTAGACAATTCCTAAACAAAAATTACCCTTCTTGGGGAAATAAGAGTATGCTTTAGCCAAAAAAAAAAAAAAAAAAAAAAAAAGAAAAAGAAAAAGCTAGATCATGAAAGAGGAGAAGGTTTGTATTCTAAAATACAGAATAAACAGTAATTAAGATAGAAACATAACCTTGGGTTATTGTAGACAATCCCGGTGATTTTAAAGAGCGGGTCATCATTAACCACGGTTAACCGAAAACACAGAGAGGTACACTTCGGAGTATCGCTCGGAGTAAAGCTCGGGCTATTTTGCCGCCACTGATAACAGTAAAATCTCCAGTGATTTATTTCTTCTATATAATAAGCAAAAGTACAAATTTCAATAGAATGTGCCTGGTATGTGGCCAATTCACGCTAAGTTTTGATTTTTTGACCCGGGGATGCCTGCCACCTGGCTGAATGCCTGGTATACTGACAGTTAAGCCAAAAGTCACGGTAGTGTATAGTTTTATTTAGGGGCCCAGAGTTCAGGTATCCAGAACTATAGTCAGTGCGAACAAATCTGACACTGTTTAACAGTGCAGATAATTGAAAAAATCAACAGAAACAAATAAATAGATAAATCCATAAACATAAACATTACCGCAACCAAGTATAAATATAAAGCCAGCGAGAAATAACGAAAACTGTGATGCACCGCCACCGTCTACTCCCTATCGTGCAAGCTTGCGTGGCAAAGTAACAGCCTGTCTTGCTCACTTGGGAAGCAAACCCGGTGGCGGTCTGCCGTCGGGCTCGGCCAGCCCTATACTGCTCAGTTCTTGGAGAGATGACCGACACCCAGCACGTTGGGAACTTGGGAATCGGGATGCATCTACAAGTTAGCCACGGACGCCAGCATCGCTATCCGATGGTCCATTTCTTTGTTTTAATTGTAGCATTCAGTTTCATGGTTTTTTATTTCTAATGGTTAACTTCCATCTGAATTAGACCAAAATTATAAACCATTGAAAGCCATTTGAAACTACGCTCCATTAGCCACCGAACCTTACTAGTTACAAGTGACGTCAGCGTGATTTAAAAGTTAATACTCGGTAATCGAATTAGATGGAAAGATCAAATTAAAACGTCTGCGACGCCAACCGCAGAGTGTCGTGCGGCTCATTTAAGGGAAACGAGAGGCTCGTCTTGCTTGATATATAAATACCCCCCTAGGTTTGCTTTTTCTTCCAGGAAGCATAGTTACTTGGGAGAATGGAAAAAAAAATTGTAATAGGATTTCAATTTTCAAATAAGTAATTCAAATTAATTAAAGCTATATACCAATGTCTGGAGAGGAACCAATTATATCATACATTAAAGATACAGCCCCATTGCCAAAGCCATCACCGGAGCTTTCTGATGATATACTATCTCTATTCTCATTGAAAGGTAAGGTTGCTGTTGTCACTGGAGGTTCTAAAGGTATTGGTTTTGCAATCGCAGAAGCTTTTGCTAGTGCAGGAGCTACTGTTATAATATACTACAATTCAACACCTGTTGAAGACAAAGTTGAATATTTAAAGAAGAAATATGGAGTTAATGTTAAAGAATACAAGTGTCCAGTTGATGATTATAAATTAGTTGGTCAAGTAGCTGAGCAAGTTGTTAAAGATTTTGGAAAGATTGATGTGTTTGTTGCCAATGCAGGTATTGCATGGGATTCTAAAGATATTTTAAATATTAAAGATGATGAAGAAGCTGCATATGAATGGAGAAAATTATTCCAAGTTGATGTTGATTCTGTTCATTATTGTGCGAGAGCCGTGGGTAAGGTGTTTAAAAAGCAAGGTTTTGGTTCATTTATTGTTACTGCATCAATTTCTGCTCATATCGTTAATATTCCACAATTCCAAGCACCATATAATGCTTGTAAAGCTGCTGTTTTACATTATGCTAAATCAGTTGCTATTGAATGGGCTGGATTTGCAAGAGTTAATACTATTTCTCCAGGTTATGTCGGAACAGAGATGGTGGAGAAATTACCATCTGGTTTAATGGAAGAGTGGTGTAAGCTGATTCCTGTGGGAAGACTGGCAGTTCCAAAAGAATTGGTTGGAGCATATTTGTATTTGGCAAGTGATGCTTCAACTTATTGTACAGGTACTGATATTAAGGTTGATGGTGGTTACTGCTTAGTTTAATATTTCAATTCAAATTATTTCTTTATTTTGCTTATCTTTTTTTTCCTTTTTTTCCTTTTCCATCACTTCATTTATTAGACATATGATTCCTTTACATATTTAGCTTTATTTTATTTAATGAATATTAATATTCTACTCGATAGACTTTCAAAAAAGAAAAAGAGTACAGATCAAATTTCCCTGCAGTGTCCGAAACAGCATATCACCCTTCGGAGCTTGAAAAAAAAAATATCAGGGCGAGCGGGACAAGAATCGACACTTAATCAATATTCCCCCTTACTGGATTAATTTCCTATTCGGGACTAACTATAGTCTAGCTGGATCCTGTATATTATGATTATGTAATCATGGGGTGGGGTTTGGGTTAGTTTTGCAGCTGGCAGCTGATTTGGCTCTTTGGCTGTTTGTCGTTTGTGGTGACAGGTTCCGTTGATGTGATTGGTTGGTTGGTTGGTAGCTGGCGTGTATGGTCGCTGAAAGTGTCTGGGGTTGGTTGGACGGTCTAGCAGTGATTGATCTGAGACATAGTATAGATGCGTTTGTTCAACCTCTTAGGTGATTTGGTTTACAAAGAATTGTTGGCATCTCATCATAGTATATATACACTGGTATATACAGATTTCAAACATAGTCACCAACAAATAACCGTGCAAATTACTTTAATATGCAAATAAACTACCCATCCTGTTAAAAAAAATATTCTAGTTGACCTTTTGACTGATAGCGACTACTTGAAGAGAGGGAAAAAGTGGGTTTCCTTTTTCGGCCCATCCCAAAGTGGGAAGCGCTCTATCCCTTTTTCTTTTAATAAGAAGTAAAGAAAGAAAGCAACAGTTTTTAAGCTAGAAATTCCACCAAGAAAAATAAATGCTTTTTCTATAACTACAACAAAATCAACCAAGATGGTCTTTTCTGATCTTTTACCCCGTTCAAGAAACTCACATGATGAACAGCAGCAAGAACAACAACAGCAACAGCAGCCGCAACAAGCTTCTAATAAACCTTCAACCCCATCAAACCCAAGACCCAAATCATCGAGTTCCATATCATCGACATTAACAAGATTACAAACACGTTTATCAACAAGAAATTCAAACAGTAAAACCCCATCTCCACATAAAGTGAAAACTGCATTTGATTATTTGTCTTCAGGTAATAAAGCTAATCAAGATCCGACAAATACAACAAACGAAATTTCAATAGTTGATGATTCGTCTCCTACAATAGATGCTCACTCTTTAGAAAATAATGTCGATGATAATGAAAATAATGAACCAAACTGTGATCTGGTTGTTAAACAACAACCAGAACAACAACCCATAATTACAACTCCTCCTGAAGAGCAGGAAACAGAGGTAATTAACAACAATAATAACACCAACACCAACACTCTAGAAGAAGTACAAGTTGAATTAGAACAAGTTACTTCTATTTCTCCATTTCACTTGCTTTGTAAAATATGGCATGTTTTGCTATCTTCCAGATTTGAGGAATCTGAACGGCAACCATTACTTCATAGTACAAGTATAAATAGCAATGAGAATGTGGGTTTCAGTGGGTACGTTAGTGTTAGTAGATATGTCTCCTTTGGACTTAGTGATGATTTAGAGAGACAAAGTAATGAAGTTGAAAGTGGATCTTCTACACATTACAATTGGTTGTTCTACCTCTTTTTAGGTGTTACTTTAGCTTCATTAACTGCTTCTACTGCTTGGTTCGTCAAGTTATATTACTGGTAAACTACATCAAATTACATAGCATATCTTTTTTTTTATAATAATTATTATTCTTGTTTTGCTTTTCTTTCAAGTCGTACATAATACATAATCTGAAACCAAATTAAGTCTAAATAACTGTCTAACTTTTTTTTTGTGTTTTTTGTAATTTTTTTTTTCCGATTTTTTGAGTGTGCATATATCTAAGTATGTTTTTGATTTTTTCTTTTTCAATAAAATTTGTCCAGGTGAAAAAAAAAAGTTATTAAGATATCCTTCAAATCAACATCGAATGCAGTAATAAACGATATATAAATAATATAAATAAAGTGAAACAAAGTAAGCCAATAAAACGTGAAAAAATAAAGTTAAGAGTAAAAAAAAGAAAAAAAAAATGTAACAATAAAAAAATAACCAGTTCATTAAAGTGAATAAATACATGACATTACAACCTCTATGGTAATATTCAATTAGTCAATCCAGCTTGTTTAATTTCATTGATCTTCTCAAAATTAATAGCTTCTAAAATTTCTTTAGCTCCCTTTTCACACAGCAATAAAGCAACATCTTCACCCAATTTAATTGCTTCCTCATCATTAACAACTTTTCTTTTCAATTCAGCCTCAACAGATTGAGTACCTTCTGGATTTAGTACAACTGCTTTTAGGAACAATTCTTTAGTGGCTTTGTTATATCCAGTGTGAACACCAACAGGAACTGAACAACCACCTTCTAGTTTTCTCAGTAGTGATCTTTCAGCTTTGCATCTAATAGTGGTCACTTTACAACCAATTTTTTTACAAACTTTAATCATATTGGAATCGCCTTTACGAATTTCCACTCCTAAAGCACCTTGTCCAACAGCATATAACATTTCATCATCATTTAAATACTGTGTAATTCTATCAGCTAAACCAACACGAATCAATCCGGCAGATGCAAGAATTAAGCAATCATAACCGTTTGATTCATTGTCCAATTTAGCCAATCTAGTATTGACGTTACCTCTCACGGATTTGAACCTCAAATTAGGATGATGTTTGAGTAGTTGGGCAGATCTACGCACAGACGAAGTACCAACAACAGCGCCATCTGGTAGATCAGATAAGGTCTTATATGGTGAGTCAATTCTCATAATTAATGCGTCTCTTGGATCTAAATTAAAAATATTAAAATAATAATTTATAAGAATGTTAGTATTTTAGTTTTGTATTAAGAAATTTTCTTTTTTCCTTTTTTTCGTTCACATTCCGATCGTATTCTCTCAATCAATATTTTTTTTTTTTTGAAATCAGTATAAAGATCTTTCCTCAATAGAATTAGGAAGTCTAACGTCTATAATAAAATCTTTTAAATCTCATCAGCATATGTGAATAACCAAATTAGAAAAAACACTTGGAAAGGAAATGGAATTTGATTAAATGAGAAGATCCAATCACCAAAGACAATGGCACTATTGGTTAGATCTTCTATCCAATCATCTAATGTTGAGGTAGCGAACGGCTCAAAAAAGAAAAAAAAACTTTAAAAAACTTTAAAAGAAACTGATTAATTACTTACCTTCTCTTTTAAGGATGCAGCCAAGCTCAAATTCATCAGGTAAAACTGTAGGCATATCTTTTAATGAATGAACAATTAAATCAATTTTTTCAAATCCTCCATAGGCTTCCATGAGAAGAATTTCAAGTTCTTTTGTCCAAAGTGCTTTACCACCAAATGAATATAAAGGTTTATTTTGAACTTGATCACCAAACGTAGAAACTTTTGTAATTGGAGTCTTAAAATGTGGATAATATTGACGAATAGTTTCACCAACAATCTCTGATTGAACAACTGCTAGTTGAGATTTTCTTGAACCAATCGTTATTTGTAATTTTGATAACGACAATTCTTTTTCATCTGAATTTAAAACAATAGAATTAGAATCATCAACTAATTCATCTATCTTTTTATTAAGTTTCTGATGTTTAATTGTAGTCTCTGTAGTGTTATCCATCTTTATATGCTTTTGTTTGTGAGCTGTTGAAGTTGGAGGATTCACAGTCTCTGTAGCGTGGAAGTTAAGGATGGACGATATCTGTGAAGGGAAAGCCGGTGTTGATAACATGGTATATAATTATGAATAGAAAGATTGGTTATGCGGATGTGTAAGAGTTCGATGTGATGTTTGAAAAAATGAAACGAAACAAATAGATAGATATTAATTCCTTATGGGCGAAACAAAGGAGAAAAGAGAGGGAACAAAAAAAATAAAACGTTTGAAATATGACCTAGTACAATATATTATTGGAATAAGATGAGTCAAATCAAATTGGATGTAAAATAACAGTGATGTATGTATATATATATATATATTAATTTGTATGTATAGTTATAATATTTACAGATGTGAATGTAGAATGGCAAGTGGGAAACAAATGAAAAATGATTGAATAACATATATATAAAGAAGAGAAGAGGAAAAGGAAAAAAAAAACAGAGAGAAAATAACAGCTTCGAATTCCCGTGAGAAAAAAAAAAGGTAGTGTGCGTAACGGGCGGGTTGCTAGCCCGTCGCATTCAGTGTCAAATTACGCTGGCCCAGCTGGCTCGCACGTCGCGCTACCAGGCACACTGGGGGGGTGCGCCCGGATATCCTTCCCGGATCGGGCAGTCCGCTTACCGGTAGGCTACAGCCAATCAGCAAGTGTGTTTTCGTAAGACGCGGCAGTCTTCAAGGGGAGTCAGCCGGTACCAGCCGGGCAGTCGGGCAAACTGACACGAAGGTTGTCTAATTGCCCTGTGAGGCTCCCCGTGGCCAGAGCAGAGAGCCTGTTGATCCCTGTTGTCCACTCACCTTGGACCGTGGCCCTGTGCCCCCTGCCCGCGGGGCTGCTCTCGAGTCTCGCCTGGTCAATGCTCTTTCAACGCTGACGATATCGGCCGCAACGAGGCGAGGCATGAACTTTTGCTAGGGCGCAACGCAAAACTGGATGTCGCAACGACCGTTTAACAGTTTACAAATCACCTCCTGCTGATTAAACTGATTGGTGTCGTTGGCTGGATCGCGCGACAAGATCTATGAGAGCTGTCATTGGGCGTGTGTTGGTAATTATTTTAATTTCTTTTATTTTTTTTTTTTTTTTTTTTTTAGAATAATAATAGTGAGTTGATTGTATATCGACTAATTGTTGCTTCATTTAAGGCGTGGGTGGCATTCCCTTTTACATACTCGTAGTGTTTAGTACGACGTGCTATATCTCTATTTCTTGATTCAGTATAAGATATAGATTATTAATATATATTCATTTTTGGGTCTAGAGCATTTGTATATATTATTTTTAAAAACACCTCTATTGCTCATATCAATTGAATTGCTAATCAGTTGTAAATTGTAATCATTTATAGGAACTAGCTAGACTACGATCGGATATGTGTTTAGCCCTTCATGGCCTTTCCCTGAACACAATGTGTCCCACTACTGGCTAGGCATGCCGTGTACACAGTATGGTTACGCACCACCCAAATCACGAATCACAGTTTATAATTCCAGCTCTCTGTTGTTCTGCTTTTATCGTCATACGATTCGTCGAGAGCTGTCATTTTTTCTTTTCTTTTTTTCGTTCGAACTTACGTAATCACTGACTACAGGTTCGGTTCACTTCGCTGTTCGTATTTAGTATCTACCTGCCCTTGGCTTAACTGGGTTCTCGCAATCCTCTGCCTGATAACCCCAAAGTTGTAACAACATATAGATAAGTTTAATTTCAACCCATAAAACAATAGACATCTAGATATCTGTACAAATCCCCTAATTGGCAAGATTTCAGGGTCCAAATATTAGAAGTATCCCCCGCAAACGAATTTAGGCTTAGTATGATCTGTACGATTGTTGTTTTGCCCTTCTGCTGCCTGCAACGGAGGCAGATCTGAGATCTGTCCCTGGTTCTATGCTTGACTCCGACTTATCTTGGACCCTTTTTACCCCTTTTTTCCACATTAAGTTCCCAAGATATGATTAAATATGAGTAATATAGTTGACGCACATTTTATTTGGCCAAGTTGGGTTGATTTCTTGTTAGTTTAACAGAATCAACAGCTCTTTTTACAAACACTCCATAAATCTGTATAGTGCGACGTCTCCGATATCTCTCTCCCCACTTAATTAGTATTTAAACTGTCTTAAATTTACTTTTATTGATGTAACAAAAAAAAATAGAATTATATATACTCTATATTTCACTTTTTTATTTTAAATTATTTTATTTTGTTAATTTTTAATAGAGTAATTAACGTTTTACTCTCTAGCTCGGAGATGGGGGTAAAAGTCTTTACAGAATTCTCCCTCGCGAAAAAAAGGGAAGTAAAGTCGGCCAAGAATATTTTTCTTATGCAAGAAAAACGGTTTTTTTAGCACAATCAACAAAAGATATCCCCTTATTCGGATCTGGGATTCTATGCAAGATACCTGAAAGGATTAAAAATATTGCTTTTAGATGATAGTTTAATATAATATCATATGTACGGATGAAAGAATAGTTCGATTGTTTCGGTTTTTGTCTCGTTGAGCCACTGGAAACTCTTATACTTTCTGCCAACACCAGCAGGTTGTTCGCTTAACTGATGTCGTCATTTATCATGGTATCTGGAATCTGTTGTAAACTTCTGTAAGTAGTGTTGTAAGTTAAGTCACAGATTATATATATGTATATACAGATTTATCCCAAAAAAGAGAAGTGCTATAAAGCGGCATGTGAAATTGAGATTGTGAAGTTTTAGCGTTTTTTAATATGTTTCTATGAAATCGCTACACAAGTACCTATTGTTTTTTTTTTTAGAAAAGATTTCAATACAGTTTATCTTATACTGAATATACAGATATATCACTTTTAAAAAAACTAACTATTATTTTCCTAAGTAGACTGTAATAGGGATCATTTTGTTTGATGAGATAGCTAGCTCTCAGGTAGACAGCGAGAGTTGGTGTACCATTCGTGGCAAATATAAACTAAAAGTGGCGCAGGGTCATCTGTTTGTGGCTTAGCAGTGATCTACCTAGAAGCTCAAACATGGAAGAACATATATTGCTATATATGTTGTCTTTTTTTAAAAAAGGTAAATTTTCAACATTCATAGATGACTAAAATGATGAGCAACCAAATAGTGTTCTTATGGTGTACTTTGATACTTTAAACCGTTTTTTGGGACGCTCCAAGTTTCTTAATCATATAGTGTAATTTCTTTTGGGATACAAGAGCTTGATTCAGCTTCCATCTTTGTGGTTCATTTGTTAGTTTGTAATAATACTAGTAGTCACAATCTTCTCATCTCAAATAGAATCATTTGTTCTGGTCTATATCCCCATACTATTTGTAATAATAATATGTTTATAGTCCGTTATTTATGTTCCATTTATCAGGGAGTCCATCCCAGTTTCTAACCTTATACACCATTTACTCTCTATCTATTAGATAGCTTTTAGATCATATATATTTCCCTTTAACACCTTTGGTAATTAAGTGTTTACGTTTTTGCTTTTTCTGGAAATTATACCTATTTTATTATCTGAATGATAGTTTGTTAGTTAGTTCAATTATTACTCATCCCTTTTAACCTTCTACCTTGCGAAAACTCTGTATATTTCCAATTATCTAGTTCCTTAAAGAGAATTCTTCTGATTGTCTTTGGTTATTCATTCTATTCTCCAACTGCCTGTCTAAGCGATACCAGAACAAGTAATACCTTCTTAAAGGACAGCTGACAAAATATATATCATCCCCAATCTCTTTGTAAAGTCCTCCTTGAGTGAAACAATTCAGATTGAACTACTTGTTCCACCCTGTAGGTGATATTGTTGATATTGCTTTTTCATTTTGCTTTTACATTTATTATTGTATAACTATATAATATTTTTTTAGTCTGAATGTAATTCTCACAGGAAAGGATCATTTCCCTCCCTATGTACCGCTCTGCTCGCTTCCTTGTATCTGTCCCTCATTGCTGCTTTTCATGCTACCTTTTCGATACTAAAGTTTATTTATTCCTCTTGAAGCATGTAATGATAATCAATTTGACCATAGTTTAACAAAAAAAATAAAAGAAAAAATAAATGGTTGATGGGGATAAGAATTAATAATAGCAAATTATAGAAAACTAGAATCATGAAAAAAGTAGGTTTTTTAAACGAGGTTGAAAATAATGCTCAATAAGACATTTCTGTCTAAACTTAAGCTTTATATATAATTAAAATGACTATAAATGTCATTCAATATACTTTCCAGATGGATAAGAGGCAGTTTTTCAAGTACTTTAAACAAGTTTTATAACAATTCAAGCTTTAAAAAGCCTTAAAATACCTTTTTTGTCTCTTGATACTTAATATTTTGGTTTCTAAGTAAATTAAATCATTAGTTATGTAGACTTTTAGTATTATAAATATAATAGAATAGAGTATTAGGACCTATGAGACTCATAATAGTGGATTTGACAAGAAAAAACTAGCCGAAGTTTAAATATCTCAAAACATTTCTTTCCCGAATTTATAAACAGTTAAGCCCGTGTAGCGTAATGGTTAACGCGTTTGACTTCTAATCAAAAGATTCTGGGTTCGACTCCCAGCATGGGTGCTTTAATTTTTTTTGATTTAGAGTCTGTTTTTTGATCTTTTCTATCATGTAAATACAACTATTGTTAATTTTTTTTACCCTTACATCAATCCCGATCATATAAGGAGTGTCTCGGAAGCTCCGCTCAATAGCCCATTTTTTAGTAATATGAAGCCGTCGGACCACACATATTCTTTCAATGAATAAACGTAAAACGGGCGCCTTGCATAGGTTTAAAGGATGTTCCGATTCCAATCCTACTTATCATTTTACAGAAAAATGGCTATCTTATTTACTATCTACATTATTAAAGATTGACCCGATTTGCAAAATGCATTATTTTGTGGCTATGAAAATACATATATTATAAATAGGAGTGCTCTCCAACTTTTCAATTGAGAGATCATAGTTAGAGTGAAGATTTAAACTAATACCCATTGTCTTTTACTACTACATAAATACTTTTACCATGGAAGCAACTGCTGACGTCCCAATTCCTGAATTCTTCAACAATTATCCTTTGAAAGGAACCAAGTATGATTTTAGCAGAGATCTAATTGGTTATGGTGAGAAGTCCATTGATCCTGAATGGCCAAATAACGCAAAGATTGCAGTTTCATTTGTGTTGAACTATGAAGAAGGTGCTGAAAGATCTCTCACTATTGGAGATGCAGGAACTGAGAACACCATGTTCACTGGCTTACCAGGTGGTCCACTAACTTATAGAGCATTTGAAGTTGAATCTGAATATGATTATGGTAGTAGAAGCGGTGTTTGGAGAATTGCAAGATTATTTAAGGAACATGAATATCCAATGAGTATCTGGGCGGTTGGTCATGCCTTCGAATTGAACCAACCATTAGTTGATGCATTAGTTAGAGATGGTCATGAAATTGCTTCACATGCATACAGATGGATTCCATATTCTGAAGTTACACCAGAAGTCGAAAAAGCTTATATTAAGAAACAACTTGAATCTATTAAGAAAACATCAGGTACTTACCCTCATGGTTGGTATTATGGTCGTCAATCTACTCATTCTTTAGCCTTACTATATGAAACCTACAAGGAGTGCGGCGTTGAATTAAAATATGTTTCTGATGCCTACGCTGATGACGTTCCTTATTGGGTTGATGTCCCTGCTGAAAAGTCTTTACCTAAGGAGGAACGTAAAGGTATGTTGATGGTTCCATATTCATTAGATTGCAATGATTACAGATTCCTCAGTCCGAACGGGTTCCGTTCTCCTGGTGCCTTTTATGAACACCTTGCTAATGCTTTTGATGTTTTGTACGAGGAAGGTGGTAAGATGATGACTATTGCCTTACACTGCAGGATCATGGGCAAACCGGGTTACTTCAAAGCTTTGAAAGACTTTGTTGAATACATTAGTTCCAAGCCACACGTTTGGGTTCCTACCAGAAGTGAAATTGCAGATCATTTTAGAGAAAAATTCCCATACGAGCCAAAAGATTAATAGTTTTTTTTTCAATTAAATTTATCATATTTGTTTTTAGTTTTTTTTAATTCTTTTTTTTTAGAATCTGGAAGCTAGCTTTCCTCCTCAATGAATTACTTTTTTTGTTATACTTGATACATAATATTTATTTGTTATAAACACCGCAGTCCTCTTGTAAAGTAACTTTCTTTATCATTAGGTATTACGAATAGGTTACTTACATGAATTGCCATTCTCTACTCATCCGACAGCGGATAGCATTTCTCTAACAGATGTCGGAAACACATCTTTTTCGGATCCTCCGAATACTGGGGGAGTTTCCGCACTCGCATGCATGATGCGCTTATCGGGTCGAGGTCGAGACTCATTCGGGGCTCTGATAAGACAGGAACAGTTGCGTCCCAGACTCCCAATTATGATATTTTTTACAGTCTAACCTCCCCGAGCCGCAAGATATTACAGCACGCCCACCTGGAAGCTCTAGCACCCTAGCAGTAACGGGTAATAAGCTGTTCTCAATCCCTATAGTAAGAAAATTGCCACTCTACCTTTCTTGGTGATTAAACTTAGTCCATTAACACGAAAAACCAACCACCTATCCGATTAACTAGAGAAACAGCTGATAATTTCCTCAGCAGCGGTTCCCTTAAGCTATCAAGTTCATAAACCATAAAAAATTTGCGCAAGAAGTATAACTTGAACACTACCTTCTTAGTTTTAAATGTAATCACTATAATATTATTTCTGCAGATAATCGATTCTGATTATTTTTTAGATAAAGCTGCAAGCTGCTAGACTTTTTCAGTGGGAACGAAGACCGGGATGTCCCGCCGGTTTAACAGTTTTTTTATCGCAATATTTTGCGCAATGGAGACCACTCCAATTTGGTTTTATATTTTGTCGCATCCAATTGCTTAAAGAAATAAGGTTATAAGAGTCAAATTATTATAGTAGCATTTTTAAGGTAACCTAATATGTATCTTGATTACAGATATATAGCAAATCACGCTAATGCTTTTGTTTAAATATTCAGCATAACAAAAGAAAGGGAATGAACAGTATTGTCATCAATTAATCTCTAAAGAACAGACAATTATTACAAGATGGAACCAACAGTTGCATTTGACTACCCACAAGAAGTAAACAAAGACAAAAATCACGGCACTAAATATGACTTTCCAAGAGATTTAGTTGGATATGGAGAATCAGGTTTAGACTGTTGCTGGCCGGAAGGTAAAAGAATCGCTATATCATTCGTCTTGAACTATGAAGAAGGAGGAGAAAGATCCTTGACTCTAGGTGAAGATACTACAGAATTCAATCTTTTTACAGGAAGTAAAGGCTTACCATTACCATTTAGAGCAATTGATGTTGAATCAGAATATGATTATGGGGCAAGAGCAGGTGTTTGGCGTGTCTTGCGTCTTTTCAGACAATATAACATGAAGTTGACTGCTTACGCTGTTGGGCGTGCTTTCGAAAGCAACCTGGAAGTCGCTAAGGCATTTGTGAGAGATGGCCATGAAATTGCATCTCACGCTTATAGATGGATCCCATACGCAGATTTAAAACCTGAAGAGGAGAAAGCTTTTATCTTGAAACAAATGCAAAGTTTGAAAATGACTACTGGAATTGATACCTGTGGTTGGTACATGGGCAGACCATCATCTCAAACGATGGGACTTCTATGCGAAGTTTACAAAGAATTAGGATTGGAATTACCTTACTTTAGTGATTACTACGGTGATGATGTTCCTAGATGGGTTGACATACCAGCTGAAAAAGATTTACCAAAAGAGGAAAAACAAGGATTGCTGCTCGTTCCATACTCTTTAGATTGTAACGATTACAGATTTTTGAATGCCAATGGTTTTAGATCTGATCAAGCATTTTTAGATCACTTAATCAATGCATTTGATACACTTTATGAAGAAGGTGGCAAAATGATGACTGTTGGTCTTCACTGTAGAATTGCTGGGAAACCGGGTTATTATCAGGCTCTGAAAAAATTTGTTGAGTACATTAACCATAAACCCGATATTTGGGTTTGCACTAGAGCTGAGATTGCAGGCCATTTTAGAGAAAACTTTCCATATGAGCCAAAATGCTAACTTCATTGTCTCTTTACGATATTTTATTATATAGTCAGATAGCAGATATATAAGTTAATTTTCTACTCTACATTTTTTTTACAACATTTTTGTCAACTGTAGCCAGTTATAATTTTCATAACGATTACCAGCTGGGCAGTGGGTGATATAAATCCCGCCGCATCAGAGTGCATCAACTAATCGTGCTTGCTGCCCCCATGCCGATTTACATGAGCCGCGCAGCCATATCATAATCCAAGACATGAAATCTGAGAGCGGATTCTGATTCTACCTTTTATCTTGGCTGAATACCCATCTCCAGATATGAAAAAACACAGCTTTTCTGAACATATGTAGTTTTTAGGCATCAAATTCTATTCAATTAAATAAATTAATTTTCTTTGGTTTGTTATTAGAGATAGATTTGCCTTGTACTCCTCAGTTGACATATTGAAATGAATCTATCATCCGAACAGTCGAAACCAATCCGCAAGAGAAAAGAAAGAGTTTTAGTTGCTTGCAACAGATGCAAGACCAGGAAACGAAAATGTGACGGAAATTTTCCCTGCAAGTCATGTGAATCTGTTGAAGCTTCATGTGTTTTTGATAGACAGCCTATAGGTAGTTCTGGGAATTCAACATTTGAGATAAGCAGCGTAGAAATCATAAAATTGAGGGAAGCAAATGAAGAACTCGAAAGAGAGAACAAGAGACTTAAAAAAGTTGCTGCAGAGAGACAAAAACAAATATTTTCTCTTCAAGACCAAATTTTCAAAGGCAAAAGATCTTTCAACGGAACTGGAGACGATGCACATCAAAAAACCAATAATAGCAGTCATGACACAGTCGGGGAAAATAACGACTTAATACCAGAACCTACTTTCTTAAAAACTATTTCCAATTTATTATACAAAAAGACAAGTGAAGCAGATGAGTACATTGGATCCTTTGCTGTAATATCTATTGTAAAGGCAATTAGAAAAAATCTAATGAATGGATTAGGAAATACGGAAAATTCCCCTACCATTCTTGATACAGAATACCAGGAGAATATATTCGTATCACCTCATTTGGAGGATTCATTTTTAACAAGGTTCTTTAGTTTATCACATAATAGACATTACTTTCTTGATGAAGGCTTGTTCTATAAAATTCTAGCTTTACCTGACTCTGAAAAATCACCATGGCATCTTTTTGCAATAAATATTGCCTTGGGAATAGGGTGCAGACTAACGGAGTTATTAAAGGTAACAACTTACCCACCTCCAGATATGTATTTGAAGAAATCACTAAAGCATTTAGCTAATGCAGATTTATCATATATTCAACAGATACAGGCATGCCTGCTTATTGCTCTTTTTATCGGTAGAAGCTACCACCTTTCCTTTTATATCACATCATGGGAGTTAACTGGGATAGCAATGAGGAAATTGGTCCAATTTGGTCTCCATAGAAAGCAGCCAATCACTTATGAGAATTCTTTAGATTATGAGTTTAACAAGAGACTCTTTTGGTCAGCTTATAATTATGACAAAATTTTATCACTATCTTTGGGAAGACCAGGTTCGATCAATGAATGTTTCATTGATGTTCCATACCCACTTAGCCTTGAAATATCCTCAACAGCAACTGAAAAAGAAAAGTACGAACTTTATCAACTTCAATTGCGACAGGAACAGGATCCAGACTTCCCACAGGCAATCACATCCTTTACAACAATGATAAACACATGTAAGATTCGTCAAGTTGAAAGCAGAGTACATCTGGCATTTTATACAGTTAATGAATACATTCCCAGTGCAGACTCATTTGATGCTATAGTGGCTGATATTAATGACTGGTATTTGACTTTACCCTCACGCTCAGATTTTGCCCAAGCGATGAATACAAGAGAAAGCTATGATTATTTGGAATTGTTATATCATAGAGCACGTCTGATTTTATTCCTACCCAAAATCATCACCTCTAATGACTTAGATGCCGTTCTAGACCAGGCATGTTTGTCAGCTGGTGGAATATGTACCAGCTACAAGAACTTGTATAGAGATTCAGTTTTAGAATTTAGCATCGTTGCACTCCATACAACTTTTTTGGCTGGTGTAACAATGGTTTATTACCTTCGAAACAAAGGATATCCATCATTTATGAATATGCAAAATGATATTAGAGCTTGCTCCAGTTTACTCTTTGTCTTTTCAGAGAGATGGCCCGAGGCTAGGTCTTATAGAGATCTCTTTGATGATTTGCTGGAAAAGGCTGAAATGTTCAGAAGGATTCAAGAAGAAGGGTCTCCAACAGTTTCAACTTCAGGTACCATAACCAACGAAAATGAATGTCAGAGTATACAACCGTTCCAGCCAAATGGCGAGATTCTTAAGAAAGTATCTCGAAAGGAGAATTTATCCATACTTCCTGCTGCAAGTTCTTCCGCTACAAACGCCGTTTCTGATCCTGCTCCTTTTAGCCTTGACCAAGATTTTTGGAGTCATATACTCGTAGACATTAATCTACCTGCTACACCTACTAGGTAAAAATAGCTATATATATATGTATTTTAATTTAATATCTAGACTTAAGCTATATAAACAACACAAAAGAACATAAAATTGACAACAGCAAGCGTTACTCAGGCTATAATTCTTTCCAATTATATGCTTGTTCAAAACCATATGCAGCACGGTATATTTTTAATTCATCAAAGTGCTTTGAAATGATTTGCAAACCAACTGGGAACTTCATATGTGGATCTTCTAAAGATGGTAAAAAACCAACTGGTAAGCTCATTGATGGATGACCTGTAATGTTGAAGATACCAGTGTTTGCATTTAATCCAATTGTATTCTTGATCAACTGAATCGGAGAACCATCTCTAATACCATGGCGTGGTGAGACAACTGGAAGGGTAGGCGTAATCAACACATCAACTTTATCTAAAGCAGCGTTATATTCTTGGGTTGCTTTGAAATTGAGATTAATAGTCTTTGCGTATAGCCCTGGGTAGTGTTCTGATAAATAGAGACCGTTGATTAAACCGTTCTTCGTGTTGACAGGTGTCTTATCAAATGAATCTTGAGTTATAGGTAACGAATGGTCAAAATACTTTGATGTTTTCATGATTCTACGACCATTTTGCTTACCCTGTATTCTATATGAACCAGCAATTCTTTGACCAACCATCCAAATCTCAGGAGCAACTTCGTGATAAGGAATTGAAATCTCAGCAACATCGGCGCCTAGAGCTTTAAATCTTTCAACTGTTTCTAAAAACTTTTCTTTCATTGATTCAGTCATTGCCGGGATTTCAAGAGCTTCTTTTAAATAACCAATTTTCATACCCTTTATTGAAGAATTCTTGGTGATATTATAGTAATCTGGAACATTTTCAACGGTAGGTGCAGCAGCTTGTCTATCATCAAAACCATCCTGGCCAGCAATAGCCCCAAGTAATAGACAGTTTTCCAAAACGGTCTTGGTCATAGGACCAGCATGGTCAATATTGGTTTCCAAACTGCCAATGCCAGTATATGGAACTAAACCAAAAGTGGGTTTCAAACCAACTAATCCACAATGAGCACTAGGAACTCTGATACTTCCACCTTGATCAGCACCAATTGACAAGTCCACCTCACCAGAGCCCACTAAATAACCAGAACCTGAACTACTACCACCAGCAGAATGACCATCTCCGTATGGATTTTCCACGTTACCAGTTGCAGAAGTATTTGATGATGTACTTGAACAAAGATTTTCACATGTGGCTAAACCAACAACTTTGGCACCGGCCTCCAAGACCCTAGTAACAACAGTTGCATCTGCTTCTGGAACCCAAGGTTCATGGGTGTCAGTACCTAAAATTTGAGGAACGCCAGCGATCTCAACACAATCTTTAAAACAAATGGTCTTACCTTGCAAAGGTTTTGATTTTGAAAGTTCAGGTTTAGTATCCTCAATGGAAACTTTATAAGCCCATGCACCTTTAGCATTTTCTTCTCCAGCTGGTAAATAAATATTATTTCTTGGGAATCTTTCTAAATCAGTTGGTTGTAAAAAGTCATCCATTTCAATGATTTTTTTTGCAGATTTGTCAAGTGCACATAGTAAGGTGTAGTAGTCATCAACCTCCTCTGGTCTCAACTTCAAGCCAAGCTTTGCTGGCTGAGCATGTAAATCATCCAAAGTAACAGTATTATCTCTATTCAAAGTGATATATGTTAGTATATTTCTTTTGTCTGAAAGAACACATTTATAATTTCAACTTACTTATCAATTTCTAACGAAACCACTGACATCTTAGGCCAAAAAAGGAGTATTTTCTTCTTGTTTGAAATTAACTATCAATGATAATCAATGTGAATTTAAAATGAAGGTAATCTTTCTGTTCTATGAAGTGCATCGTGATACCTATATATCAGCCTTGTTCTCAAATCTCAGTGAATATGAGCTTCCTAAATTGATTTGAAATTGAGCCTGTTTAGGCGAATTGAGTGCCGTTTCCAGGAAGGGCGGGTGGGACATGAATCCGTGGATCGACAAGTTCACAGAGAGAAGAAGGTTAGCGGGACAAGTTTACTTTCCTTGCAAGTTGTGGTTTGTCCTTGCATCGGAAACGGCGCTCCCCGTATTTTTTATCCAGGATATACCGCTATTGTGCGAATTGCGCTCCGCATATTGCATACAATTGGTAGTCCATCTTTGGCCCACGGGCGGCCCTTCCGCTGATATCTCCGCTGCCTCATTAACAGCCTCACCTTCAAGAAGAAGATTGGCTTTTGGATACAGGTAAGGCCCAAGTGCTGGTTGGTTTGTTGATTTGTTGGTGTTGCTACTGATAAGGCGGCGATGGATATTCCGCAACTCATCTTCATGGAACTGAGCCGCTGCTCACATTTGGCATTAGTGTTCTACTTATTTGCTGCTGTTAATAGAAATGATCTATAATAAAACATGAATTCTTGCTACCATACGGTACCTTGCGAATAGATGCTGGTAGGCAAGTAATTTTTGATTCTTTGAAGGTTTGATTGGCTCTATACGTCTTCCGAGAAAAAAAAAATCGGATGAAGTGGGGTTGTAAACAACTATAAGGTAGTCAGCTCGAAAATAGATATAGGAAAGTAATTCTTCGTGAAAAAAGAATTATATTACTCTAGTCAGCTTTTTTGACACATTGATGTAATTGTAATTACATTATAATATCTTTTCAATTATTGGATTTTAAATATTTCAGTGAATACTATATACATAAAAAAGACAAGAGTAAGAAAGAAGAGACCAACATACATTTATCAAAAATAATCGAAGAGTATGAGCACAGAACTTCAAGATCAATCACAACGACTCCCGAAACGAACGTTGTTCATAACACTGGGATGTCTCACAGCATCATTATTTGTATCATTTTTCGATCAAACAGCAATATCAACAGCTATTCCAACTATAGGCTCAGATATGAACGATTCTAGTTTAATAACAAGTTGGACAGCTTCAAGTTACCTAATATCGAACACAAATTTTCAACTTCTTTATGGTCGAATTTCGGATGTTTTTGGAAGAAAGCAAGTATTTCTATTCTCTTTATTCTGTCTTTTCCTAGGAAATCTGATTTCGGGTTTTGCTACGAATCCACCGTTGCTATTTGTTTTCCGAGCCATTAGTGGTCTAGGAGGTGGTGGTATTAACTGCCTAGTTATGATCACATTTTCAGATCTATTAACCACAAGAGAAAGAGGGAAATATTTTGGATTTGTTGCAGTTTCAACTGCTTTAGGAAATGGTGTAGGCCCCTTGATAGGAGGTGCTTTAACGGAGGATGCTAGTTGGAGATGGGCATTTTGGATTAGTTGTCCAGTGTGCATTTTCTGCTCAGTGCTGGTGATATTTTTTGTCCCTTTGAAACCTGTTACGGGATCTCTGGGTGCTAAGCTAAAACTTATTGACTGGGCAGGGTTCTTTTTTGCCATGATGTCAACCATTTTATTCTTAGTTTCAATCTCGGGGGGAGGTTCATCATGGAGTTGGGATTCGGCAACCTTCATTGCTCTTTTCATTGTTAGCATGGTTGGTCTTGGTGCTTTTATATATTCAGAACTAAAGCTGGCCTCGATACCTATGATTCCCTTAAGGCTGTTTTATCAAATACAAAGATCTATCCTATTTTCAATGTGCTTCATGATGGGATGGGCTTATTTTGTTGACATATACTACTACCCGCTTTATCTTCAAAATTTAAGGGGCTGGTCACCAATAATGGCGGGAGTAATTCAATTACCAGCAACATGCTCAAGTAGTATATTCGGTGTGTTTGCAGGTTTTGTCAATACTGCTACAGGGCGTTACACAGAGTGCCTTTGGTTTGGAGGAGCAATGTGGACATTAGGAGTTGGTCTGAAAATATTGTTCAATATGCATTCAAATGTTGGTTTACTAGTAGGAGCCAATTTGATCCAAGGTTTGGGAATTGGCTTTACATTCCAGCCTACATTGCTTGCTCTTTTATCTCATTCAGAATCAGCGGATAGATCTGTTGTAACTGGTTTAAGAAACTTCTTTCGTTGCTTTGGTGGTGCCGTTGGAATGATCATCAGTGGGCTAATCTTTAGAGGTATATTCAAGAGTAAACTAGAAAGTATCATAAAAAATGACAAAAGTTTGATTGAGGAGATAGTTGAAACACCATCTATTATGAGGAACTTGAATACAGATATTAAGTCTGATGTGATGAATGCTTACTTACACAGCTTTAGAACCATTATGATAATCTTGACAGCACTTTCAGGTTTTATGTTCCTTGTTTCGTTTGTAACAAAAGATGGGAAAGATCCAAGCTCAGAACCTGCGAATATTGATGTAAGACAAGAAACTGATCCTAATGAAGAATCGGATAGTGGAAGTAGCACTTCAGTCAATGAAGTTAGTGAGGTAATCGAAGTTAAAACTGACTCTATGGAACAAAAGGGTTCTAAGATCTCATTACAAAAGATTATATCAAAAACACCAGCTAAATAGTCATAAATGTAAAATATTAATTCATCAAAAAATATAAATATAAACCAAAGAAACTTAGAAATTTCAATATGCATAATCGAGATAAAGTAACTTAATCTTGTAGTTTTTCCCAAACAGAGTATTTACCAATATAGTAGCATATTGTATCATTATATGCCGTATCATCTTCACACTTCAATAGATTCGCTAGATCTATATTCAACGGGCTTAATGGTTCAGGGCTAGATAAAAGGACAATGATGGCAATCAAAGAGCTTTGCAACGTCCATGCTGGCGACCATCTTTTTTGTAAAATGTCTAAACATATCTCTCCATTTTTAAAATTTATGTTTGGATGTGGCATTTTATAACACTTTTTGACCCACGTTCCATTATGCGGTATACTTGGATCATATTTTGATTTTGATTGTAGCCTATAAATTTGACTATCCTGAAGTGTGATAAATTTAATTGTTGGAGGTTCTAGTGGATAATTTGTTGGTATATCAATTTCTAACTCCCATACCGTATCTTCAAATGGTGTACCAGCTGGTCCTTGTATCACTGAATACCATTTGAATAGATTTTCAGACGAAGGTTTGAGTTGTATCACACCGGAAGATCTTATAGAAGAGTCTGGAGCTCCAAGTTCTTTCTGTATGGATTTGTATTCTTTAAGAAGTCTCTTCTCTGTAGAACTCATTGTTAGCAACCGAAGCAACAAAAATATATCGATAAATAATACAATCAGATAATCGGAGAAGAAATATAGAGATATTTATAAGTGGTAATAACTCTCAGAAACCGATTGATCCAATTTGGAATACTTAGACTGCTAATAATAAAGGCCACAGACAGCCGCGGCCCGCTTACGTAGTTCAATTTTACAAAAGTAGACGCGACGACGGGACAAAAAACCGCCGCGTCGAACAGTCGCCAATGCGAATTGTCGAACCTCGATAATCGATTCGATCTCCTGTCTCCTCCTAGACAGATCCTCGGAGCGGACAAACACCACAGAGGAGGGATGAAGGAATGATGTCAATTAATGTATGAGGTCTATTTGATCACGAAGCTAGTGCCATATATATCTCCCGAAGTCATCATCGAGGTGTTTTCTATCATATTCATTGGGGTTGTTTGAATTATCCCTCTAAGGATCTGTCAATCCGATAAAGGACACGCCGTCTTACAGATCAATCACACGCTCATCGCAATTCCAGCAGACTTGCCTAATACATATCAACATTTTACTGTTTTTCGAAGCTTCTGCCAATATTTATTTTATTAAACTTTGCATATCATAACTTTGCATTTTTTTTTTGTCTTCTTTGTACATTTTAATTTTAATTTTTCCCCATTTCTTTTCATCACTTTTGACCATTTGTTTACTTAGGTCCTTCATAGATTCCAAGTGAAACAGATTGATAATTATTTCGAACTACTATTGGTACAGATAATTATGTTCAATTTAGATAAGATAATTGATACCGTTAAGAACTGTAAGTTGATCCCAGAGAATGACATACAAGAACTTTGTTTTCTAGCTCAAGAGTTATTACTTCAAGAGTCCAACATTCAATTAATAGATACTCCAGTTACGATATGTGGTGATATTCATGGTCAATTACACGATTTACTCAGGCTATTTCGTATTTCTCAAGATCCACCAGATACCAAATATCTATTTTTAGGTGACTTTGTTGATCGTGGGTTTTATTCACTTGAAACATTTCTACTACTGCTATGTTACAAGATAAGGTATCCTGATAGAATATATTTAATTAGAGGTAACCATGAATCTAGACAAATCACATCTGTTTATGGATTTTATGATGAATGTCTTCGAAAATACGGATCTGCTAACGTTTGGAGATATTGCTGTGATGTGTTTGACTATTTGGCGTTAGGAGCCTTCATACAAAGCACTTCAAGCAGTGAAGATGGTGTATTTTGTGTTCATGGGGGTCTTAGCCCAGCAATCGAGACAATAGATGAGATCAGACTAATTGATAGAAAGCAAGAGGTGCCACATGATGGCTCTATGTGTGATCTCTTATGGTCTGATCCTGAAGAGAATATACCTGCCTGGGCCGTGTCTCCACGTGGTGCTGGATATTTATTTGGGTACACAGAAACAGAAAGGTTTCTGTTTAGAAATAGATTGAGTTTAATTGCGAGAGCCCATCAATTGGTTATGGAAGGATATAAAGAAGTTTTTGATGGTGGATTGGTGACTGTTTGGTCGGCACCTAACTACTGTTATAGATGTGGTAACGTTGCCGCTGTTTTAACTTTGGATGACTCGTTAAATAGAAACTATACGGTATTTGATAGTATGCTACAGGATTGTAATGAAATACCGTCGAAGAAACCTGTTGCTGATTACTTTTTATGATTCACTCTTTTTATTTAGCATCAAGTATGTATTGTTAGTTGTTTTATTAGTGTTATGAAGATCGATATTCTCCATAAATAAATGTATTCTTTGATATCATGATTAGTATCTTTTGCAAATATATCCATATATATATATATATATATTAATCTTTTTCAGTCCTAACTTATATCGAGGCTGAAACAGCACAACAGGGGTAATCAATATAACCTTTAGGTTCTAGAGCTGCATAGAAGGTACTGCGATCATAAGAATTCAACGAATAGCCTTCTTTTAATCTTAGTGGCAAATCGGGATTAGACAAAAAATATCTACCATAAGCCAAAGCATCTAGCCCAATATTTCCTACAACGCCTTTTGAATTGGTGTCATTCCAACCACCTGCTGATATAAGAGGAGTAGTCGGTAAGCTTTCCTTCAATTGTGCTACGCTGCTAACTAACCATGAAGGATTAGTAATAGTATTACTTGCTGACTTGTCATTCTCTCTACCACCGTTACTATCAGACCTAGCCTCTATTGCATGAACATACGCAAGGTTCCTTTTTTCTAATTGAGCACAAATATATCTGAAATTTTCTGTTGGATTACTATCTCCCATTTCTTGAAATTTATCCCAAGGACTGATTCTGAAACCAACTTTTCCTGATTTGCCATTCAGTTTTGTAATGACGGCATCTAGAACTCTGAGTGGAAATTCACACCTTTTTTCAACACTACCACCATACTCATCAGCTCTATCATTTGGATCATCTCTTAGAAATTCATCTAGTAAATAACCATTTGCACCATGCAACTCAACACCATCACAACCAACAACTTCTACTGCATTATAGGCAGCATTTGCAAATTCTTCAATTACCTGTCGCATATCTTCCTCATCCATTGCCTTTGGAACAACGTACTCCAAGTCATCTTCAGGATAAGATGAAGAAACAGGTCCTGAAAGCTTTTTAGAAGTACTGCAGAATGGAGCTTTACCTTCGTTATACTTCGGAATACCTGATCTACCAAAATGATTCAACTGCATAAAAAAGAATCCACCTTTGGCATGAACAGTTTCAACAACTTTTTTCCAACCTTCAATTGATTCAGATAAATCGATTCTTGGATTGTTTGGATGAATACCACATGTAGATGAGATACTAGTCGCTTCAGAAATAAGCAGACCGCCATTTGAAGCCCTTTGATTGTAATACTCAACCATTAGATCACCAGGAACGTAATCGGGTGCTCTATACCTAGTCAATGGTGCCATAATGATTCGATGTTGCAAGTTGACATCACCAAGAGTCAAAGGCATGAATAATGGGTCTATCTTATTTGACATTTTAACCTAACTATCTCTTCAAGATCACAAATATTTTGCCCAAAGAAGTCTTATGAAGATTAGCTGTAAATATTAAAAACCGAGATTGCTTTGAATTAAAAAGACAACTTCTGAATCCTCACTTACTAGACTCTTATTAGATCATCTTGCAAAGAAATACAGTCCGTCAATCAGTATAGTTTTGAATACAAATAATAATACTTAATATTGTGACAATAGAGAATATATAGGTGTGCTATCAATTGATAATAAGTTATTGTGTAACTCTCCAGTAACTATTCATTAAAAAATGTCGGAAATTCCGCTTATCTTGTTTCCGTCCCAAGAGGCTTCGAGGCTTATCTTTAGCTAATTGGAGTTGCATAATGCAAGTGAGCAGTTGGCTATTCTGCCAGGTCCATAGCTTGTGCTTGGTAATTTGTCATTAAGACTTTTAAGTCACTCATGTATATTTCCGCAAAGATACGGGATAATCAGTAAAAAGGATTTGTTGAATAGGACAACTAGACTATCCTGAAAAGCATAGCCAAGCGCAAGTGTCAAGAAATGATGACAACTCTTCGGCAAGTTTTAGTGTTGTATTTTTTCAACTTTTTGTATCTATTTAACATTCAAACCATTGACGTGAATAGCATTTGAGAGCATATTAAAGGAGCCAATTCTACATTTCAAACTTACTATATCCATCTCTTGTGAAATGGTGTTACTCGTGTAAGACTTGCATAACGAAGCAACAATCAGTGAACAAACAAAAAGCGGAAACTTGAAACATTGATAATAACGGACCATCCGATAAAGCTGGCGTTTGATAAGTTCCTCGTCAAATTTTCCATTTCCATCTTGTTTGAGATTATGCAGCCATGAGTCCTTATTGTTCACTCGTGGATACAGCATATAATTGGGCCCTGGGCCTAGAAGACAACCGTCTAGGTCCTCGTTACTCTGATAGCCAGCTTCGAGTTCTCGACTCCTCGGGGCACGCGCTCTCTGCTCGCGGGCAAAGCGCTGGCGGACGGGGACAACTGCCGCACCTGGCTGAAACAATCTTGAAGCTTGTATGGATGTTCCGCTCGAATTCTCACTATCGCGATGCGATCGTCAGCGTATCTCCGACAGAGATGTAAAAAGAGATTGACAAGATGTATGACTACTTACTTTAAGATTCAGGTGGGTGTTCCTACGTGCTTTCATTTTGGAAGTTCCTAACCAGTCTCTGGTTTTTTATCTTGTCTTATTGTCAGCTAATTTTGTCGGATGTTTACTGATCCCACGGTTCACTTCGTCTCTTTCTCATCATTTTTTTTCCTTTTGTTTTTGACTGATGCATTATGATAAGGGTCTGAGATCTTCCTTCCTTTTCCATAATATGGCAATAAATTGCAATATATATGCTTCTATCTGCTCTTGTTATTTACCGAATTACTGAAATCTAAAGCTGCAGAAACTCAACAAACTAGAATCGAAGTTTTCATCTATCAACTGGCTATCAATTTCTAGATTTAAATTTCAAAATCGATTGTTGGATTCTATTTACTTAGACACAAGTTTCAATATATATAATACGCACACAACAAGATGGGGATTTTAGCCAAAATTGATAAATTTTTCACAGTTGAATCATCCCAGGAGGATGAAGATCCAATGTTACTGATCTCAAATCATGATCTAAAGCCAACCCCACCAAATGAAAGAACATGGAGAATGCGCAACTATATCTTACTATGGCATGCATCTGCTTATAATGTCAATGAATGGAATACTGGTGCGTCTGTTATTAAAACAACTGGTCTACCACACGGCCAAGTTATTGGTGCTGCTATTATTGGTATTTTCTTAACATGTTTCTTTACAATCTTGAACGCCATTTCTGGTGCTACGTATCACATTGGTTATCCTGCTTTAGCAAGGGCTACATTTGGAGTCAGATTAGGTTACTTCTTTGTGTTCGTCAGAATGTTTATTGCAGAAATTTGGTTTGGTGTTCAAACTTATTATGGTGCAATGTGTTTGGATGTCGCAATGAGATGTATGTTTGGTCATAAATGGGTGAATATTCCTAATTTATTACCAGAATCTGCGGCTATTTCTACAAGACTGATGGTTGCATTTTTTCTTTATTGGTTACTTCAGATGCCTTTAATGTGGTGTCATCCTAAGTTTATTAAAACCTTCTTCACTGTTAAATCTTTTGTTACTCCACTTGCTACTTTAGGTTTATTCTTATTTTGTGTGATTAAAGGTAAAGGTCCAGGTGATTGGAGTATTGGTATGGAAGTTACTCAAACTCAAACAAGTGGAAATGCTTGGATGTCAGTTATCAACAGTATTTTTGGTACATTATCTCCAATGATTATTAATCAACCGGATATTGGTAGATATGCTAAGAGAACATCAGATGTTATATTACCACAAGCTGCTGGCTTTATTCCATCTAAAATTATAGTTTTAATGTTTGGTATGGTTGCTACTACTTCCATCAGAAGAGTTTATGGTGAAATGTACTGGAACATGTGGGGATTAATGAATGCAATCTTAGATAATGAATGGGGCCCAGGAGCTAGAACTGGTATTTGGTTTGTCTCAGTTTCTTTTGTTATGGCTACTGCAGGTACCAACATTTTTGCCAACTCTATTCCATTTGCAGCTGATCTTTGTGGTTTGTTACCTAAATATTTCACTATTATTAGAGCCCAAATCTTAGCTGGTTTCTTATGTTGGGCAATCGTTCCTTGGAAATTCTTACAGAATGCTACCAAATTTATCACTTTCTTGTCATCTTATTCTATTTTTGTTGCTCCATTATTGGGTTCTTTGCTTGCTGATTATTTTTTCATTAGAAAGGCTAACATCCATGTTCCATCCTTATATACTTTAGATCCAAATGGTGCTTATCATTTTTATAAAGGTTTCAATATTCCTGCATTGATCGCTTGGTGTTGCTCTCCAGTAATTGCTATCCCAGGTTTATACAGAGCTTATTATACAGATTCATTATCTCAACCAGCATCTGATATCTATAATTCAGGTTGGCTATACACTTTCTTCGTTGGTTTCTTCCTTCATTTAGCTGCCTCCTTCATTTGGAAACCAAAGATTTATCCAGATGCTCATAAAGAAACACCAACGACCTATCAATATATGGCTAGCACTGATGGCTTCTTTGATGACGATAAACCAATTAATGGTGTTGGATATCCAGGTACTGTTGAAATAGTTGATGTTGATTCTAAAGAAAGTGAAGATGATATTGAAAAAGTGAAGGTTATTACTAGTGTCAAGTCATCAAGTGCATAAGTTAATCAGAGAATCTGGTTTTGTTATCTCTTGCTTCTTGAGTTTCCTTTTTTCTTGTTTATCACTTCTTGCTTCGTTTTTTTTTACTTATTAACTTTTAGTTCTAGCTTCATATTTCTTTATATGCGATTTTTTTTTGTGTGTGTTTTTCCTTTCTTATATGTGCCTAGAGTTTTGATAATTCTTACTTTTAAACTTTAATACTTTATCTTTCTCATTAATTAAACGGTGATTGTAATTTGAGTTTGAGTCATGGGATGACTTGAAATACCGATTACTTGTTTACAATTCTAAAACCCTTCCCATTTTCGGTTGTTCACAAGGTATTTGAAGTTCATATAGTAGTGTATATAAATGTGTGTATGAGTATTGTTAGATTCACGACTCGCAAGTCTGGTTTCCGGGCTGTGGAGTGTGGACGGTTCACACAATGGCTGCACATAATTAAACCTATTCTGGATACTAGCTCTATCGATTATCTTGTCATACATCTTTGATAATTTCGACAATAATAATGCACTATAATAATATCCTTGAATTAGCTGATAGACATTCTAGCCTGTGATAGTAATTTTAATAAACTTTAAAGTCTATGTAGTAAATCGTATTATTGTTACAAATTACAACTCAGAAGGGGGGGGGGTCCTTGGACGACGGGACGGAAAGACTCCTGCTAATAAAACTTGAAACTGGCAAAAGATCTTCGGCCGGCGAAGAAAATTAGCTCCTGCAAAGCGGCAACAAAAAGATTATCCTAATAGTTACAAATCTGGTAAATGCGTATATTGACATGCGATCGCATCTCCACTAGCTAAACTTCGTACAAATACCTGAAATATGACCATGCTTACTCCTTTATATACAAATATCATTCTCTAAATACAGTATAATATGTTATCAATCAGCAATCAGTGCTT
This sequence comes from Ogataea ovalis, assembly GCA_030556425.1. Lineage (NCBI taxonomy): Eukaryota > Fungi > Ascomycota > Pichiomycetes > Pichiales > Pichiaceae > Ogataea > Ogataea ovalis. The sequence goes on from JAKTTZ010000010.1 coordinate 437,688, forward strand.
TTATTACATTTTACTCAAAAATAATTGGATGACCAGAGGACAATAAGTGGCTTTGGCTCTCTAGTATCCACGACTACAAGCCGCGGAGGGTTCCGCAGAAGAAAGACGTTTGTCCCGGTCACTGCACCGGTCCGGCTTGCGTCTTTCGTCTCTGTTCCCTTTTTTTTTTTTTTCACGGGTGCATAGTGTATACACACCGGTTCACTTTAGTCCTAAAAAAATTTTCCCGAATTACCTAACTTTGGTCCCCTGAAATAATGTCAGAAGACATGATTTTACTAGTTATTACTTTTAGATGAATTATGAAAAAAAAGGGAGGGGGAATCAAAAATATATATTCATATTTGGCTGTCACCCTCTTCTTTTGCCTTGTAGCACAAGATTTAGAATAAGACACAGACCCTGCACATAAGAGTATATATAGGAGAGTAAAACCGCTTGCACGGTACGAAAGAAAGTAAAAAAAAGCACACGAATAGAAAATATAAAGATTGACGAAATAGTGTTAAAACTGGCCTATGAGCTGATGAAGATTCACACCCACACTCAAAGTAGTAAGAAACTACTCTGTTAGCACATTTATAACAAGTAAATAGCAGCAGCACCCATAGCAGCTAAAGCACCAACTTGAGCAACTGGAGCAGCACCTTCGTAAGTAGAGATAGAAGTTGTAACGTAGGTGTAGATGGTGGATGTAGCTTCAGAAGTTGGGCAGTAGGTGGTGGTGTAAACGGTACAACCAGATTCACCACAGGTAGTAACAGTAGTGGTGATGGTGGTAGAGTTCGAGTAAGCTGAAGCAACAGCGGCAACAGTAGCTAAGGCAACGACGGAATATCTCATTTTTAAACTGATAAGAATATGGAAAGCGAATGTAGGAAGTTGGTTTGAATGAAACTGATTGTTTTGTTGAAAAGAGGGTAAAAAGCAAAAAGGAAAAAGAGAAGGAGAAAAAAAAGAAGAGAAGAAGGATTCTTATAGTTCGTGAAATAACTGAAAAAAAAGAAGGCAACACATGAAGTATTTATAGAGGTAGCATAGATTATAAGAGTCAAAAAAATAACTGTGCTTCTTATGCTACTTGCCAGAAACGGGATACGATAAAAAGATGGGAAAAAAAGTTTTATTAGCTGCATCTCAAATTTGCCACATCGAAGAAAAACACTGCCATATATTTCCCAATATAGAAACTAACTGTGGCGTTCAAACCGAATCTTAAATAAAGGGTGCGGCTCTGAGAACACCCGTTCTTTTTCCTGATTAGGAATTGTATGTGGTGACCGTTCCCAAAACGGGTGAGCCACTGGGAAGTGCCACTTTTTCCTTGCGTTTTTGGGTGTTTGTGGTGGATGCAATAAGTTAGCAAGAGAAGAATTCTGCCAATAAGGCATGAGTCTGACATTTACACATTAGACTGCTGTCGATCCAGAAGATTCTGGCATGGAAGATAATTGTGTCAGTCAGTGAAGTGACATCACTACAGTCCACATTTATCGTGCATTAGTGCCAGCTCGTCTGTTGACTGCTGCTTCTTGTCTTCTTTCGGTTTTACGTTCAATCAATATAGCTCTCTTGACTCCATCTTAAACTACATGTTTCCTAATCAGTAGAGTTATATGTATAGTGAAACCATTTTTCGTCCTCGAAAGCCGTTTCATGTTGAGGCAATTAACTGGAAACACGTCAAGTCCTTGGCTAAAAGTTTTCCAATCATTAAATAAATTATCGTACCCAAGCGATATATATATATATTTATTACTTTGTTTATATTCTAGTTTTGTCTTTGTTTCATATTTTCAGCTACAGAAAGAATCTTCCCTCAAGGATTGAGCTAGAATTGAACTGGATGCCAACTTCTATAATCGTAGCTCCGCATCTAGGTTAAACCTACTGAAATCCTGTCCCAACTACAACAAACCAAAACCTTATAAACAACTTTCATTTTTTATTTTTGGGATAGAGGCTAAAACTATCATAATTTATTTTGTTCTTTGTGGAGACATATTTGATTATGGGCGGGGAGTAATTCACAGTTCAGTTGACAATCAATGCCCATTTCTTTAGCATATTCAAAATTCAAAACCGTTGCTACTTTTGATTATTATCAATTGAGACAATTTAGTTCTGATTTTTATAAATATTTTCAAAGTATTCTAGATAAGCGTTAAAGATATAGTTATAGCTTTATATGCACTATTTGCTAATTCCAGTCTGAGCTCAATTGCAAGGCGGTGCTGGATCCAGATTCCAGATATAGATACTGGATTGACAAATAAACGACGCGTCGTCGACGTGCCTACCAGATCGAACAAAGGAAACCTCACAGCTTTTTTTATCGTTTCAATTTTTGGCAGGCGAGGTGTGGTGATCCGACTAGCTCTCTAGCATGCATGCAAGGTTAGCTCAATAAAAGTAGCAAGCTGACCGGTGTATTTCAATAATACCGTTTAACAACCTGCTGGTTACCATCCATTAGAGTATTATATATAACTACATTGTTGTCAGATTGTGAATGATTAACAATTGTTCAACAGCATTTATTATTGAAGGGCAAATTGAGCAATCACAAAACTCCCTTCTCCTCACATAGAGTACTATACATACATATATGCATCTTCAGATAAAACTTATTTGATCTTTACAAAAAGCAAAAAACGCCAATATATACCTGATTCTACACACTTCTTTATTTTTTTCTTTAATTTTTTTGTTTCTTCTCATTGTTCTGTATTTTTCTTCTTGTTAGCAAATTAAACTTCACTATATTTTTTGTATCACAAAGACGCTAATGTCCACAAAGAGTTCGAAATCACCAAATGCTGACGTGATTAGTCTACCGTCAGGCAAACTTCATTCATCTAACGGTCAGCCTACTTATCAAAGAAAAAGATCATCATCAAAAACACATATTAATTATAATTCAATAAATAAGGTTGGACCGACAGTTACCTCTCCATCACCTTTAATAACATCGATTGAAGAACAGCCAAACGCAGAGCTAAAACCACCTCCTACTTTACAAAGATTTGTTCATGTTGTTAAATTACTTTCACCAGATCTATCACCTTCAGAGTTTATAAAAATTTTAAGTGTTCCATTAAGTCCTGACTCACTAAAGATTGGGAGACAAAATGTTCCCAAAGTGACAAATAAGATAACAGATGGATTTTTTGATTCTAGGGTGCTTTCTAGAAATCATGCTGAGTTATTCGTTAAAAGCAATAAATTATATATTAGAGATTTGAAATCTTCGAATGGTACATTTATAAATGATGAAAAATTGGATCCACATAAAGACTATGAACTTATAATTGGCGATAAACTAGATCTAGGTACCACTTTGGAAAGTCAAATGGCTCATAAAAAAATCACCTGTAAGATTGCAGAGTTTAATTATATTAGTTTATCTGAATATGATGATTTAGTAACACAAGCGTTGAATAAAGGAAGTTTAGAATCTAGAAAATTAGAACTTTTTAATAGTTCTTTAGATGCATTGATATTTAGTGACGTTATCGAGGAACAAGAGAATTTGATTTTAAGTTCATTAGTCAATGAACTATCTGATATCGATTCTCATGCAAAACCATCTTTGTTAGATACTATTTCTGATGCAAATTTAGAAAGTAAGGAAAAAGACGATCAAATTATTTTCAATTTGAGCGTGAAACATTCTGCTGATTTAGAGGATGTTGTTAAAAAATTAATATTGTCAATTAATAATGAATATATACAACAACAGCGACTCAAAGAAATATCAAGATTTTTAAAGAAATATATAAATTTCACACCCGCAATGCAACATGAACTGAATGTTAAAGAAATCGAAACGCAATTAAAACAACAGAACAACCTTGACAGTAATGAAAAATTGAAAAAATGGCAATTGGCAGCTGAAAAATCAGAAGAAAGGATAAAAACTTTAGAGACAGAGCTCAACTTGGTTAGAGATCATTTAACAACTGCTCGAATCAAAGAAAATAAAGCCAAGATAATTCATGAGGAAAATGAAGCACTTCAATTGAAGGTCTCTAAGTTGTACTCAGAAATCAAATCAAGCAAGGAAAATTTTAGCAAGATAACCGAAAGATATAAAGTGAATGAAGCTAATTTACTAGAAGAACTCAAAGATCTTAAAGATAAACAGCAAGATACATTAACCGAATTGGAAAAACTGAAAGAAAATGAATTGCAGATGATTGAAAGGCTTGCAGCATATGAAAAAGAGGAAACTTCTAATAATGTCCCATATTCTGATAAGGTGGATGTTCCATTCGAATCTAAAGCTATTGAGGTTGAAACAGAAGATTCCAAAGAGATCATAAAAGATGAGGATACAAAAGAGGTTTTAAAAGAGTCGACGATATATTCTACAGCAAATAGCGAGTCATCAGCAGTAGACGTGAGTGTTCAAAATGAGGATAAGAATGTTTCCGTGAAACCACAGTTGATTGATGAACTTGTTGACTCTTGTGATATTCTCATTAAGGAAATCAATGTCAAGACCATGATTGATAAGGAAGTGAGTGTAGATCTCAACTATCGTGATATCGGAAAAGATGACAGCAAGAAAGAAGAACCAAAATCTAAAGAAACTAAAAAAGAGTTGGAGTCATCCTCAGATATTTGTGTTCATGATACGTTGATTCATAAAACTCAAACACTTAATGCCCCAGTTAGTAATACCATTATTCTACCTCTTTCTCTCATTGTCATTGTTATTTCTCTAATATGCCTTGTTGGACCTTATAGAGATATTCTCGAAAATGCCATTTTCAATTAATATCTTTCATTCGATTACTTTCTAAGTAAGCTATGTACTACGGTTTATATTATTTTTATTATGTCTCTTAATAGTTATTTGCTTTGCACGAATCTTTATGTCATTTATTTGTTTTTTTTTCTATAACAAGTTTTAATTAATACGAAAACAAGGATTCCAATGGATGTTTGCTAATTATTTACAAGTAAAAAATTCTACACTACAACTGTATCCAACCAATCAAACAACTGATGTTCTTGATTCGCCGTAAAATCACCAACGTGTGACTCGATCCGGTCCACACCGACTCTCGAAGCAAACTCTTGAACAAACATCTTCCCAACTTTTTCAACACTAACCAATCCATGATGCAAATTTGATAATTTCTCCAATTCAGCATGGATTGAAGTTTGTTTAAAGTTATCCAATCCACACAGAACAATATTAGGATCATTGACGTAATCTAAATCAACATTGCAATTAATCGAAGCACCATGGGAGGTAATTGATCTACGGACGTTTAGTCCCAGTGATGATATTTTTCTCAATGTCTCCCCATCAGCTCCATCTCGAACCCAAACACCTGTATTTTCTGTTGTCTGTGCAGAAAGTCCAACCTGAGGAGATGAAAGCAAACCTACCACAGATTTTTCTATCGTCGAGACAAAGCACTTTGAAGTTAGCTTATGATAACATGACAAGTCAATAATAGGATAAATAACAGCCTGACCTGGCCCATGATACGTCACTTCACCTCCACGAGAAGTTTGCACATATGGGACATGCTTTTTCAGTTCCATAAGAATTCTACGTTCCAGAGACATTTGTAGTTTTTCTCTTTTACCTCCAGTGTAAACATGATCAAACTGAAACGTTAGTATAACCGATGAAATTGGTTTCGGTAGTACAGCTGGTGGTTGGTATTTTGGATTTCGTGACCAAATTTGATGCTCCTTGTACTTAAGATTCTTGGAAACCACATATTCTTGTATCTTATCACCGAGCTGATAAGGAAGGAGATTTGGGAAATGAATGTGCTTTATTAGCTTGGCCTTTTCAGTTACTGGATAGAATTTTGCAGAACATGAACCTATAATATTCTCCGACGAATAGCATCTAACATTGGAAAAACACCTTCTGGGTATCATTGTGTATAATAATACATCAAAGGGGTATAATACCTGCAGGTAGAAAGTCTTGTGATGAACTCCAGACCCTTGCAAATAGCTCTCATTTGGTTAGTGAAATATTTTCTGCATCTTCTGGCCTGGCAGAGCATCGCACCCGAAATCAAGGCGCGGTAACTTCTATTTACCTTTCATTGCAGGAACGCGAACACGAACACTTCTGACTTTTGTGCCTTGATCATGAATCGTGATCTATGAAGTGTGTGTCGGGCAAAGCCTCAGAAATAAAGAGCTAAAACTACCTTATAGCGAAACTGAAGGTCTCAAGACATCAATTTATATAAGACCAGTTGATTTTGGCAATATTTTATGAGAATTCTATGCGTAGCTGAGAAACCCTCGATTGCAAAATCGGTCGCCTTCACTCTCGGTGGAGGTAGGGTTACAACAAGATCAACAGCTAATAAATATATCAAAAATTATGATTTCCAATGCAATTTTGAAGAATTCGGACAAGCAGAAGTTACCATGACTTGTGTTTCAGGACATATAACTACAATTGACTTTCCTGCGCAGTATGGATGGGGCAAATGCCGTCATAATTCTTTGTTTGAGGCACCTGTCGAGACAAAGGCAACTGATAAATCAGCACAACAGATTGCGGACAACATTGCCAAGGAGGCTCGAAATTCCGATATTTTAATGATATGGACAGATTGCGATAGAGAAGGTGAATATATTGGCTATGAAATTGTTGAACAAGCGAAAAAATCTAATCCTAGACTAACCTTGGAATCGGCAAGGAGAGCACATTTTTCTCACCTTGAAAGAGGACATATCATGTACGCTGCTCACCATCCAAAGTATTTAGATAAGAATGCGATAGATGCTGTTATGACAAGAATTGAATTGGATCTCCGAACGGGCTCAAGTTTTACAAGATTTCTTACTGACCTATTCAAAAGCTCTTTTAGAAATGAAATTAACAAGAAGGTTATCTCTTACGGTGGCTGCCAATTTCCGACGTTAGGATTTGTTGTTGACAGATATAAAAGAATTAAGAATTTTAAACCTGAGCAATTTTGGTATTTATCTTTAGTGTTTAAAAAGGGACGTCAACAAACATCTGTTTCATGGGACCGAGGTCATTTATTTGACAGATTTACTGCTCTTTGTATATACCAAAACTGCCTATCAATAGATGGTGCAGAAGCAACAGTGACCAATATACAGACAAAGCCGACCAGTAAGTGGGCTCCACTACCTTTGACTACAGTTGAACTACAAATGAACTGCGCTAGTTATTTTAAACTCAGTGCAAAGGAAGCCTTGGCAATAGCAGAGAAGTTGTATAACCAGGGTTTTGTTTCATATCCTAGAACAGAAACAGATATTTTTCCGAAAGAAATGGATTTGAAAAAGTTAATAGAAAATCAAAAACAATCCCCTGAATGGGGTGAATATGCTCGTTCCTTGATAGAAGAGCCTGGGAAGTATCGATTCCCTAGAAGTGGGTCTCATGATGATAAAGCTCACCCCCCTATCCATCCTATTAAATTCACCGGTGGTTCTGAGTTAAATATTAAAGAGAAAAAGGTTTATGAATTTATTGTGCGAAGATTTCTTGCTTGCTGCTCACTTGATGCTACTGGTTTTATGACAACTTTAAAACTAAAATGGGGAACTGAATTTTTCACAACATCTGGATTAATGGTTGATAAGTTGAATTACTTGGAGATTTATACATACAATAAATGGGAGTCGTCTAAAACCAAGCTCCCTGAAGTGGAACCTAATGAAAGAGTCAAGTTACACAAAGCCGAATTAGCTGATGGCAAGACAGGACCACCGAGTCACCTTACTGAAACAGAGCTCATTGCCTTGATGGACATGAATGGTATTGGTACCGATGCCACTATTGCTGAACATATTGAAAAAATAGTCACCAGAGATTATGTTGAAAAGAAGCCTCAAGGATCGGGTAAAAGCAAAACGCATATACTTGTACCTACAGAATTAGGCTATGGGTTAGCTGAAGGATTCAACCAAATGGGATTTGACAATATTTCATTGACAAAACCATTTATGAGGAAGAATTTAGAAGAAAAATTAAAAGCGATTTGTGAAGGAAGGTCAACAAAAAGTGAAGTACTTGGAGAAGTTACAGATGTATATAGAGAAGCCTTTTCCTTAGCGAATAGGAATCAAAGGATTTTAATTGAAAGCTACAAGAAGACAGTTGAAAGCAACCAGTGATTATAACTGTTGAATAACTAATATTTTAGTGTATACCAAAAAAAGATTAATGAAAATGAAATAAATTCTAATGTACAAACGATTAAAATAATCTGTGATACTCAACACATTTCGAGAGGTGGTGGAATATCAGGTACCATACCCAAGCTAAACGTCGGAGCCTCAAACACTTTGATCATCTCTTCCGTAAGTTCGCTTAATTTAGTAGATTCATCAACATCAGATTGTTGAAATAGTGTTTTGTGTTCTGTTGATGCATTATTGTTGAAAACATTAGCAGCTGAAGTTCCTCCCTTCGATTGCTGACCAAAAGTGGATGATTGACCAAATGTTGAAGGTTGTCCGGATCCATTAGATGGCTGGCCAAACACTGAAGGTTTTCCGGACCCATTAGAGGGCTGTCCAAAGTTCGAGGTTAATCCAGTTTGGTTAGATGATTGTCCAAATGCGAGAGAAGCAGATCCTTTTTCTGCCTGCTGTCCAAAGATCGATGTAGTTGTTGGAGCAGATGATGCTTGACCAAAAGGTGAAGCTGCTCCCGAAGTGGACGTGGCTGCCGCTTGCCCAAAAGTTGATGCAGCTTCAGAACCAGATGAGTTGTTAAAGCCAGAAAAAGCACCAGTATTAGAGCCACCAAATTTAGCGAATGCACCACCGGACTGTGCATTATTTCCAAAGCCAGAAGATCCAAAACCACTACCAGCTGCTCCATTGGACGTGGATGATCCAATTACACCGAATGGACTCGAAGCTACTCCTGATTGTGCCGTTGAATTTGTCTTCGGCGCAAAAGCCGATGCATTATTTGTATTCGCTCCAAATGTATGCGATCCAAACCCACCACCTGTGTTGGATGTGGCAGGAACTCCAAAAGGATTGGATACCCCAGTAGAAGCACCAAATGAATTATTTGACACAGTTGCTCCAAATCCGGGTGTACCAAACCCTGAAGAAATAGAAGTGGCTGTAGTTGGCTTCATAGAATCAAATGCTCCAGCTGGTTTGACAAACGCTGATGTTCCAGTTCCCTGAGAATCAAAAGCACCCCCTTGACCCGAAGACTGTGAACCGAAAGGATTGGTTGATGCTGCTGATTGATTACCAAATGGATTAGGCACTGAGTTTGGAGCTGAAAATATGGAGTTTCCTATGGAATTTTGAGGTGGTGGATTGAAATCAATTGGGAATTCAATAAAACTTTTTTGAATGCCGCTTACCCCTCTGTCTACTGCAAGCTGAAGATATCTTGCAGCTTTTGTCGAGGACGATTTTAAAAAATCTGCGCATTTAATCATATCAGCTTGCCGTGCTCGAACCTCTTGTTCATACGCTGGAATCGTATTTGTTTCTTTAGCCTGGTAGTATTTAAGCCTTATTTCTTCGTATGACATATCCCTATCACATACTAGGTTCACATTAGCAGGTGCCTTTAAACTGTATGCTGTAAATAAGGGAAATGCCTTTACCATGGGAAGTATTTCATCCATATCAGCGACTATTTCATCTGACTTTTTGGGTAAAGTTGAAGCTGAGACAAATTCTTCGACGGTTTCTGGACCTGAAGAATGATTTTGCGGGGTGCCCTGCCTGCTGCTGTTGCTGTTGTTGCTATTTGCATATTTGTAGTTATTATTATTATTGTAATTATTATAATTATTACTATAGTTTTTATAATTTTTGTTTCTGTTGTTGCCGTTATTATTATTATTGTTGTTGTAGTTGTTGTTGTAGTTGTTGTTGTAATTATAATTATAGTTATTGTAGTTATTATTGTTGTTATTGCCAATGTTGTGAGAGAACTTACAGTTTCTACCATAATCGCATCTTCCCTGCTGCTGGAAGTTCCGACAAATTCTCTGATTACTTGACATAATGGTGAGTATCCGAAATTACAATCTTGTAATCTTTATTAGCTAGACTGTGCTGAAATCATTGTATGATTAAATGCAGAAGGAAATCTGAATATAATGAAATTATTTTAGACGTGTATGGCATATGCATGGTGAAATTTTCTCTCCATATAACCCGTACACCGTCCAGCCTGTCTGTTGCATATGTATGTGCCAGCGGAAACTGATAGAAGCACCAGCCAGGTATAACAGTTTCACAATATCACCACTTTGACATTTTAGGGAAGTGATTCTCTCAGGAAAACAAAAGACCTTAAATAAATATTTGCAATGACTCTTTCGCAATCTGATCATGATGTTGACAGATTCTTGAATAGCTTCAAGGAGATGGACTCTGCCAGACAGCTTGAAAATAGTAATAGACTATCGTCTCTTGAGAAAGAAGTTGAATTGAAAAGAAAACAATACGAACAGTCTCCTAAAAAGAAAAAATTGCCACCAATAGTACCAAGTAAGGGTGCAAATCTTTCTAGCATACCTATTAATTTGGGAGAAGCTAAAGAAGACGAACTTTTTCTAGTTCACCCAGTTGCTAGAAATGAAATAAAACCTAAACTAGATCAGTCTCGTCTTGATAATGAATTGTCTAAATTGGTTGATTCAATCAATCTTAATACACAATATGACGTTATCAAGAAGAATCCAAAAGAACCAACTGCTATAAGGTATGACGATATTATGATGCCAACTGTGAGGAAAGACCTTAACTTTGGCCCCAATAATCCAACAACTTTTCATAGTTCGTCTAGAATAGACGTTTCAAGCTCATTAACAAACGGGGGTCTAAAAATGCAAGAAAAAGAACGAATCACCATGGATTTGTTCCCTGGCGTGACTACAATAGAAGGAATGGCTAAATACACACCAGCTGCGACTTCAAAAGAAACCGAGCACTTCTCTACTCCAAAGTTATCAAGTTCAAATTACAATTACATACCAATGCCATCGAGGGTGAACGTGATATCGGCATCAGCTGCAGCGAAAGCTCCTCCATTAATGAGAAATATTGCAGATTCATCGGTTGGCGGAGTACCTTTTACACAGAGTGATTCACAGACTTCAAAGCCAACACCAGCTCCGACGAGCTCAAACTTTAATTATATCCCCATGCCATCTAGAGTAAATGTGATATCAGCATCTGCTGCTGCTAAAGCTCCCCCATTAATGAGAAATATTGCAGATTCATCTATAGGTGAGATACCATTTTCGCATAGTGATTCAAAATCAGCAAAACCTACACCAGCCCCAAAACCAAAGTCAATTAGCTCTTCATCGACTTATACGAGTACCTCTGATTTTAACTACATACCGGTTCCATCCAGAGTGAATGTACTATCAGCTTCTGCTGCTGCTAAGGCTCCTCCACTAATGAAGAACACTGTTGACTCGTCCTTAGGGGAAAAGGCCCTTGACCTATCTCAAAAAGCAAAATTATTGATCTACGGTGGTGCTGCTTCTCATTCCAAACCTGCATCTCCACAAAAGCTCCTAAACTTTGAAGCGGATATTACATCTGCACCAATATCTAGTTCTCAGATACTGAAATCTAAGCCTTCTGTTCCAACAAAGCCAAAATCAATTACCAACAAGACAATAACAGGAAACTCTTCATATGGATATACCGAAAATGAGACCTTGGCAATTAAACTATCGCCAGTTAGAAAACCGACAGAATCAAAACCAATTTCCTTAGAATCCCTGGAGCTTGATACAAAGCGCATGTCATTGAACAAACCAAGAATACCCCCTAAGCCAAGACCAGAGAAGCCAGAGGCACTGAGCCAAATAAGTTTATTGAAACAACCAGCATTAAAAAATAGATCACCTCCTGAACAACTCGAGGCTCTGAATATGCTGGGACAATTAAGACATACTAAACCGATTAAAAAGGTGACCCCAGTGATGGAAAGGACGATTCCGCTTTCTGCTCCAAAAATACTAAGCAAGGATAGCAATTCTTCTTTCAGCTTACCAGCAAGGGCCCATACAGTCCCAATACCACAACAGGGTTTTGCATTGCCAGGTTTGGCGCAACCTGACAAATTTTTCAAACTCCAATCTAATTCATCTCTGCCTTCACTCACCAGAAATAATCATTCAAAGGGAGATACCGAAATTGAAAAATTGGAATTAGAACAGGAAGGAAGAAAACTTACACATCTTACAAAGAATAGAGCTAAAGGCCCTAAACGAAAAGGACAAAGAACATCTACAACTACCACAAAAGATGATGAGATAAAATCATCTCCAGTAAATGTGATGACGGTTGAAATCGGTGCAGAGGAAACAAAAGCTGATAAATATGGTGGTTTAACACATAGTATAACTACTGATTCAAGCTCTGTTGCACAAGCAGTAGCAGCACTGGCGGCTGCACGCAATCAAAAGAAGACCCCACCAGTGATTCGGAAATCATCAAGAGTTGTGTCAACGTCTGAATTGTTTATATAAGTAGACGATGTACATGTATAATTACATATATATGTTAGTTTATATTTCCGTACATTTCCATCAAATCAGCTTAAAGAACATATTAGATCGACTTCTATAAATATATTCACATGTATTTATTAATCATCGCTCATGTGTAAAAGTGTAAACAAAAAACGTCGATAGGCGCCATCTGCCATACGACGCACGTGTATCCAACTTACCCCTGGCACTGGCAGCCTGGCCATATATGATATGAGATCATCAACAGGAATAGGGAGGTCTTCAATGCGATACGTTTAAAGGCCTGTCCAGAAGAGGTCACCTGCTCCTTTGGAGGCTCAAAAGCTGAATAATATACTGAATAACTTTCAGAATTTTCTAGACTCAAAAATAAGAGCATCAAACATTTGTGTAGATTCATTTGACTTCTCATCAAAGAGAGATCAACGAGATCATTCATTTTGACGTTTCATCAATATTTACCTCGATTTTAAGGGTGCTTAGTCTCAAAAATTTAAACACACTTCAAATAGATGTCATCTACGCACCTTATGGAAGAATCACTAAAGTAAGTACCATCTTTTTTAATATGTTGCACCAAGAAAGGATAGTTTACTAATATTTCGAACTATAGAACCCCAACATCATTTCGTCCTGATGATTCCTCTGAGAAACCAAAGTCGGCACCCCCTTTCAAACTGAGGTTTGATCGAAATTTCTCGATTAAATATTCAATTATTATGTTGGGATTATTTCTCGTAGCTACAACGACATATGTGATCATATCACTGTCAAAGCCGTTTTCAGGGATTTTTCTTTATAGCCCTGAGTTCTTACATTCCGATGCACAAGAAACATTTTACTATGATCTGAAAGATTATCTGGGAACTGCTCATGGATGGCAATACAATGAAAGGATAATATTTTGTGTTCCATTGAGAGATGCTGCTGCTCACTTGCCTATGTTTTTTGGACACATGAAAAATATGACTTATCCTCATAATTTGATAGATCTTGCCTTCCTAGTGTCAGATTCCTCTGATGATACGATGGGAGTTTTAAACAATTTCCTACAAGAGATTCAAAATGATCCAGACCCAAAGATGCATTTTGGAGTTATTGAGATCTTTGAAAAGGATTTTGGCCAGATTATTGGACAAGGTTTTAGTGATAGACATGGGTTTGCAGCGCAGGGACCAAGACGTAAATTAATGGCCCGCGCTAGAAATTGGTTGAGCTCGGTTGCTGTTAAACCTTATCATTCATGGGTTTATTGGCGTGATGTTGATGTTGAAACAATTGCACCAACTGTTATTGAAGATTTGATGCATCATAATAAAGATGTCATAGTGCCGAATGTTTGGAGACCTTTACCTGAATGGTTGGGAAATCAACAACCATATGATTTAAATTCGTGGCAGGAAAGTGATGGTGGCTTACAATTGGCCACAACATTGGATGAAGATGCAGTTATAGTTGAGGGATATGTTGAATATGCTACCTGGAGACCACATCTAGCGTATCTTCGCGATCCATATGGAGATCCAGAAACTGAGATGGTTCTCGATGGTATCGGAGGAGTTTCAATCCTTTCAAAGGCGAAAGTATTCAAAAGTGGCGCCCACTTCCCCGCTTTCTCGTTTGAAAAACATGCGGAAACAGAAGCATTCGGGAAAATGTGTAAGCGGATGGGATACTCTGTTATAGGTTTACCTCATTATGTTATTTGGCATATATACGAACCATCAAACGACGACTTGAAACATATGGAATGGATGGCACAAGAAGAGGAGAGAATACTAAAAGAGGAAGGAGTTTACAAGGTGTATAACAAGGTTTACAAACATGGATTCCTCGATGTTAATGAGGAATGGACCGAGCAGAAGCCTAAAATCTTAAGAAACACGGATACTTCAAGAGGTAACACCAGAAAAATCAAAGTTGAATGGGAAGATGTTGATGATTTTGACACTGATTTCAGTAAGAAAGGTAGTAATGAAAAGCCAAGAGGTCTACTAGATGACAGCATCTTGGATAAAAAATTGTAATAATTAGACTGATTTTTTATGATCCTCCTTAGTTCTTTGCTTATCGTTTATTTCCCAATCTATTAAATCTGCATAAAGTTAATCGCTTCATAGTTCATTTACATGCTCAGTGGATCACCTGCTTTGTTATCATTATTGCTACTGCTATTTGTGCTCTCCCATTGTTTAATCTGCTTTGTTTTTCCTTTTTATCTCCTCTTTATAGTTCATATATAATATATATATTTTTTTTGACTTTGTTTTCTTTTTTTTTTTTTTCCCTTTCATTATGGCATTCTTGTTATTTTAACTTATAGTATTTATTTTTAATTTGTATTATGTTCTTTAGCAAAACAGCTTTGTAAATACTCCAAACATGCTAATGTGTAGAATGTGTGGGTACTGAGGTATTTAGACAGAATAGGGCCGATATTATTCTTGTTTTGCAGCATCTTCGCTTCAGGACTAAAACGGGTCTGCAAGTTGAGTTATACTGGAACCATCAATACATGGAGGGGTAGTTTATGAGTCAAATTGTTGGTCGTTATTAAACTGTTGAATTGTTTATAAATTTATCTAAAAAGTAAACATTGACCCCTGTTATTTTATGTAATTTCCGGAATAACTGTTGGTTGCTATCTTTTCCAAAAGGTGAGGAGAATATTTACCAAAATATTGATAAATATAACACCCACAAAATGATATGTCTAAACCTGAAGCGACACGCTATCCGCTCTACAAGTAAAAATTATAAGCTCATCCAACTTCTAATCAATTGAAGGCTCATTTATGGCTCTTCCCTTATCTTGACTACTTCAAGTGCCCTTTGATCATACTTTACGTCTTCAAACAAAGGGTCTGACCCCGGTTTTGCAACTTGAAGTGGGTACATAAGGAGAACCTCGTTAGAACTCAGAAACACCCCTACTTGCATGCACATTCGTGACTTCCCCAACGGCTTTTGCTGACTTCTTTATTGAAGTCAAAAAAAAAGTTCTCTGAGTCAACAGATTCTGGTTTAACGTTGTAGGTGCGAGGTGTTAATGTGTGACTTCTGTCACTTTTTTGTGACCCCGGCTGACTCCGGGTGCAGAAACGGCAGCCGTCCAGTCACTCGGAGTCAAAGCAGTGGGAGGGGGCATTTCTTGGATTCAAAATAAGCGTCTTGTTGATGTTTATCTTATCCTGCCCCATTCCGGGGTCGCTTACATGGTATATACGCCTTAAAACGTTTTCTAAGAGTTTGAGTACTTTGTAAAAGAATGCCGACACCAGCGAGCGTTGCCAACGCCTTCTGTTGCCTTCCAATAAAGACGCAGCAAATTTTTCACTTTCACAACTGCCAATGAGCGCCCACGGATCTGGTTTTTCCGGTTCGACACGCGAATATTTATGTTTATTTTACCCATTTGAAGGCTAAGAGGCTCAATTTTTCATTGTTCAAGGCTGGGCCAGCCTGTACCTTTTTGTTGCCCCATTAGTCACTTTTCAAGGTTATCAAGGTTGACCTTGGAGTATATAAGAGTTTGAAATTCCCAATCCTATACTTGCCATTCATGCCCATGTTTAAATTCTTATTCTTATCACTTCATTTTTTTTGACTTCAAGAGAAACAAAAAAAGCTTTTAAGATATAGAAAAAAAGATAGATACAGATATGTCCCAAGATATTTTATACCCTTGCCACAACGAATTCAGAAGTGATACTTTCACTGTTCCTACTCAATCTATGATCCAGTCGATTACTATGTGTTCGGTTGGTGATTCGGTTTACAAAGAGGATCAAGATACTTTGGACTTAGAAACTAAAGTTGCGAGGCTAGCTGGTAAGGAAGCTGCTTTATTCTGTTGTTCAGGAACTATGTCCAACCAAATTGGTTTAAGAG
The DNA here is from genome assembly GCA_030556425.1 of Ogataea ovalis. Classification (NCBI taxonomy): domain Eukaryota; kingdom Fungi; phylum Ascomycota; class Pichiomycetes; order Pichiales; family Pichiaceae; genus Ogataea; species Ogataea ovalis. The sequence continues at coordinate 454,088 of JAKTTZ010000010.1, forward strand.
CACATCTATTCCAGCCTCCTCACCGTATTTTATGTGATTTCAGAGGACATGTTTATGCCCATGAAGCCGGTGGATTAGCTACATTATCACAAGCAATGGTTACTCCAGTGATTCCAAGTAACGGTCTATATTTAACCTTGGAAGATATTATTGACAATCTTATTCCTGATGATGGTGATATTCATATGGCACCAACAAAAGTTGTCTCATTAGAGAACACTATTCATGGTATTGTCATGCCAATCGATGAAATTGAAAAAATTTCTTTGTGGTGTAAAGAAAATGATATTAAACTTCATTTAGATGGTGCTAGATTATGGAATGCCTCTGCTGCCACTGGAATTTCAATTGAAGAGTATTGCTCTCATTTTGATTCTGTTTCTTTATGTTTATCCAAATCCTTAGGTGCACCATTTGGTTCCATCTTAGTCGGTGAAAGAAGATTTATTGAAAAGGCTAACCATTTCAAGAAACAAAATGGTGGTGGTATCAGACAAGCCGGTATGCTAGCTAGAATGGCAATTATTGCTATTGATGAAAACTTTTCAAAACTACCAGCTGCTCATGCACAAGCAAAAGAATTCGCTAAATTCTGTGAAGAGAATGATATTGCTATGGAATGTCCAGCTGATACTAATTTTGTCTTTTTAGATCCTAAAAAGGTTAAAATCAATCCTGCAGTCTTAGCAGATATTGCTAAAAAGAATGACGTCAAGGTCATGGGTTATAGATTTGCTTTCCACTTCCAAAATTCTACTGTTGCTATTGAAAACTTGAAGAAGACGATCTTAGAAGCTTATCAACATTCTTTGGAACATCCATATATTTCAAGAGGTGCTATACGGCTTTACAGATCCAATTCTACTAGTTCAGAATCTACTGTTGTCAATGAAACTGACAAAGTTAAGAAAATTTAATGGCTTTAAAATGGGTTTTTTTTAGAAAATTTTAATGGGTAATATCGCGGCGAGTTCACTAACGTTTAAACTATTTCCAACTGCTAGAAGTTGAAGGGTGCTTTGCGTGAAAACTAGGTAGGTGTGGTTCAATGAACCCCTCCCAGAGCATCAGAATCGCACCTTTGTGTGTGTTTTTTATATATTTATTACAATTCTTTCCTACTTTTTTTTTTTAGAATTTCGATTTTTACATGACTACTACAATTTCAGTTCAATACAAAAGTTTTTGGCATTATATATAAAACATTAATATTTAGATTTGTAAGACGTAGGCTACCATCTCAATGATTTATTGATAGGTTCTTCCGCGGCGACCCGCCCGACCTCATTCACGTCGCCGCCGCCACCTTTCTCGTTTCTCCTTGACTCATACGCACGATCACTATAAACAATCAAGTGGGTGATATTTTTTATTCAGGGTTTATGGCATTAGCAGAGTTTGAAATCTTGTCACTGAAAGCCAGTTATATAAGCTGTTGATAATTTGTTCTCCTTTGGATTATCCTCACTTCCGCTAATTATTAACATCAGCAAAGTTGTTGAAGTTTTGATCCTGCTTATTAGTACAATTGATTCAAAAGCAACCTTCTCTGTTTTCAATACATTGATCAATAGTTTGTGTTTTTGTTTCTTTTTAAAAAATTTTTGTTACTTGTTTCTATTTTGCATTTTTAATTCATGTGTTATACTTTAAAGAAATCTAACAACATATAGTTTTTCTCATATTTATTAGTCCAATGCTGATATACGTACTGTTTGCTTTAATTGGTCTACTTTGGCTGGTCCATCGTTTTATGACAATATTAACAATTCCATTGTCAAAATCCATCAAAACATTGAACATCTCTATTCCTAGTGTTCCACTCATATCTATTGACAAAGTCACAGAAACTAGTATGGTCTTACACTGGGACTGTGGTGTTGCTGATGATTATGAAAAGGATAAAGAAAAAGAGAAGGATTCATCACCATCGGATGGCCCTCCTATTGTGAATCAATCTTCCCCCGCAACTATAAGTCATTACGTTCTATATATCAACGGGATTCAAGCTGCTATTATCGATGGTAGTCACCAGTCTTGTATTCTTGATGGCCTACTTCCTGAGAACAATTATCAAGTAGATTTGGTGTCCTTCAATATGGCAAATTTTAGGTCAAAGTCATCTCCAATTTATGTTAAAACTAGAATATCATCCGAAAGTGAGAAAATTAAATCTTCGTTCTTATCATCATCATCTTTTTCATCGTCACCTCCATTGGATCATCCTGATGAATTATTAAAAGTATTAATTCCTGAAAGTGAACAGAATACTATGACTAAACATTCTACTTATAGACAAACATCACCTGGAAGAAAATCAAGAAGTAATACTATAGATGCAGATCAGATGAATAATAGATCCGAATCATCAAGAACACCACCTCATTTGATCATGGATATTAACGAATTAAAATTTCAGTTGGAAACTGGTTTAGATGCGGTTGGAAGTTTAATCAAGTCGTATCGTGATAATGAAATTGATTTCAAAGAAGAAGAAGAAAGCTTGATTATGGCAAGAAATGAAGCCAGAGAGAGAAGAAAGTTGGAAGATTTAAATAGATCTAGTTTAAGACAGGAGATCAAGTTTTTAGAAGAGACTAGAATGAAATCAGAGTCTAGGATAGCTTCCGATCAAGCGAAAATATCCAATAGATTAAAGAAACTTGAATTAAGAGAGAAGGAGATCGAGCTCTGGAAGATAATGATCGTTAAGAAAAAGAAGTTCCTAGAGAATTTAAAGACTAATGAATCTTCTGAGTTGGAAAAGTATAAGTTTGAGATCGAAGACTTGAACAAACAAATATTCTCTATGCAGGAAAAAATTCATGATTATGAAGAGGACTTAAAGGATGAGTTAGCTAACAGAAAGAAACTGGATATTTTAAAGCAACAAATACAACCGATATTTGAAGGCTTAAGATCAGCAACTGACAAGCAAACTGGACTATTAAAACCCGAGGGCCAAACATTATTTGCAGAGCTTATTAAACTAAAGCCAGAATGGGAGACTGATTTACAAAATGAAATTATTATAAAAGATCAGCAAACTGAATCTCAATGGAGAGCTCTTCAGCAGAAAGAGTATTTCCGTATTGATCATTTAAAGAAGCAAATAGATGAGTATCGTCGTACTGTATTAAATTCCAATCTTTATACCACAACGGCTCCAGGAAGTCGTCCTGTTTCTCAATACTCTGATGATCGCTTAAATACATCTTTCGTACGTGCTTATGCTCCAGCTAACGGCTCAACTAATACTACAAATAGTGCACCCCTGCAGCTATCTAACTCTTTCAACAATGAATCTATCAGTAGCATGCTTTCAACTGCAATGAGCAGATTACAACAACAACAGCAACAATTACATCAATCCAGCACTCAATATTCTAATGTATCTCCGGAATCTAATATGGTGCAATTGGCTCCTCAAGACTACGTTTCAAGCCCTTCACTAAATTTGTGGGGTGCATCAAACAGTTTAAATTTATCACTTGATACAAGTCACAAGGATCTTAATGCCTATCATGATGATGACCAAGTGGAGCCATTTTCACCAACTGCAGACATTTTATTACCTCAGAATTTAATAGACGGTGAAGATTTAACTCATTTCTTTCACAATTCAGATATCTCCAATTTACAGAAGCCATCTTTGCGACAAGCAGCACCACAGTCAGCAGATTCATATCAAACAGCAACATCACCGGGAGTTTCTCATATTTCTAATTTTGATGTTTTATCAAATCATAGTTTGTACGGAGATCATGGATTAGAATATATGCAAACTTCAGGAACACCAACAGGCACAAGGTTAACTTCACTGAATGGATTAGCTATAAACAATCCAAACACAACAGCTACTAACAGTGATTTCCTACCAGGAAGTGCACCTAGTATTAGCCTGATGAATTCACCACCTCAGTCAATTCATCCAAATGATACAATCATGCAAAATAACTTATTAGATTTGGCTTCTCAGCATTCACCTTTCACTTCCAATTCTCCTTTGAATTTGCACATGGCTGCTGCTGCAAATGCTGCAGCTGCGGCCGCTGCCGCTGCTGGTAGTAACCCAATCTCAATAACACCTTCGCAACAGGAATATGATGATACATCCTCTCATAACTTAATTGTCAATAAAAAGGGACTCTTCGACGTGTTTTCGACTAACTCCAACAACAGCAATACTAGCATCCCAAATTCTCCCAGCTTTAAAGATCAGTTACATTACTCTAAGTTCTTTGATTTTTCAAGCAAGAAGCGCAATGCCTCAAACACTTCAAGTACAGATATGGCTCTTGCGATTGACTCAATGAATCAACAAAATCCACAAGAATATTCTGCTAGAAAATCATTAGAATTTGACATTTCCAGAGCTAGAAGTACAAGCTTTGGCTCAAGTATTTGGAACAACAATAGCAATTCGAATTCCAATTGGAATAATTCTTACTCATTTTTGGGTGCTCCAATTGCAATGAGTACCACCCCTTCAAATACACCACTTCAACCTCAACAGCAAGAGAACCAATCACAGAGACAGACTCTGCAAACATTTTTGTCACCTCCTTCTCCAGAGAGTTCGACACCGAGAGTTTATTACGGTTCACCATCAACAACTGAAGATCTGCATACAAATAGAGCATCAAATAATTCTGTTGCTAGCTCATCAATTCATACATTTGATGTTGAAACCGATACCGATGCAAATGGTCATCCATCATCTCCATCATTCTTCAAAAGTAAACTGTTCAAGTTTGGAACAAGCCCTACTAAGGTTCAAACAAAAAGTAGCGATAAATCTGGTAACAATGCCTTATCATCTGCTGATGAGCTGTCTGTCTCTTTAGATAGTAACGGTCCTACCGATCTATCGAATAACCAAAATACCTCACATAGTGGTTCAAGCACTTTAGGATTTGGATCTAAATCTTCAAGATTTTTCAAGTTGGGGTCAAGAAGATCCTCCAATTTATCTAATCAATCATCATCTGGAAACCAAGGTAACAATTCATCAAACGACAATACTGTTACTGGGTCAACAACTGGATCAGGGCCTGGCTCAACAGGTGGATCGGTTCCTACCGGTAGTGGAATCAGCAGCAGTCATGGCAATTCCAGTTTTGGTTCCACATCTGCTTTTGGATTTACTGTTGGCGGAGTGAACAATGGAGGTGATTCGTCTCCTGCAGCTGGAGGTGGCAATGGAAGTGGAAGTGGTGGATTGTTGTCGAGACGTTTGAGTTTTGCATTTAAAAGGGGAGACAAAGATAAAGGTGATCGAAATGCAAAAATAATCGAAGAGGAGAATGGAGAATCTGATGCTAATTGATTATATGCTTTTTTTTTTGTATTTTTTTAACTGTTTTTAGTTCTCATTCTTTTTTATTTATTTACTTATGTCCTTTTTACGATCTTTTTCCAATTAGCATATTTTGATACATATAGACAAGCAAGCGTCAATGGTTCCAGATTTATCTGGCCAAACACACCCTTCCTTGCTCTGAATATATTCTTATACATATCCAAACACCGGCTCTCATAAGTGATTATGGGCAATGCAATTTAACTTCATTTACTTTCTAAGTGATAGGTCTATTCAAGCATTTATTAGTTTAAATTGACAATTAGAGAATTTAATAAAGATGAAATGATAAATTTGAATAAAACATATAAATAGGAGTAGTTGATAAAATAGAATATAAACGAAAACGTAGTAAAATATAAATTTGGTATTATGACCAACTTAAACCATTTTTTCAACACTCAGCATCAAAGAAACATAATTTTTTAAAAGGCAAATCTATACATGTTCTTTTCCAACTAATAGAAATCTATATCAACAGGCATACAACAAAAAAAACAGTTATAAAATACATTTAAGCCTTAACTTCTCTTAAACCAGCTTCTCTGAATATAGAATCACCTTCAGAATAAGCTCTACCCAAACCGAAACCTAGACCTAACCAAACAGGGAAAGCTCTTCTCTTAAATAGTAAGACTGATGCAAGCACACCAGCTCCAAATCCCAATCCGGATTTAACAATCCCATTGGAGATGACTATATCCCATTTAGCATTGACTAATGATGATGAAGAAGGGGTAGTAGTTGTAGTAACTTGGGACATTATGACAGTCTAATTCTATTCAAAATAAAATACAGTTTTAGATTTAATGTTAGTAAGGGCTGTGTAGATTCGGCTGAACGTGATTGGTCGATTCTGGTCTCGGTAACTACCTCTAAATCAGGTGCACTCCTTCAAAATGAATGAATTTTTAAATCTTCATAATTATATATATATAGACCCAGAAAGTATCATGAACCAGTAATATGGTGAAAACTAGAGTAGTAAAAGGGATATTTCAATTATAACTAATTGATGAAATAAAATGAGAGTAGATACTTGAAAAACCACTACAAAAAACACGAGCTGGAATCAACCTTTGATATCAATTGATCTAACTTACCTTGTTATAAGCGATATAAGTGTTATCTAATTATTAATTAAACTAACCGATTAGGATCCGTGGATGTACTTTTAAATGCTGCAGTTAAAGAGCTACCGTGGGCACCTCGATAGTAGCATCCCATCTTTCCCTGTTGTCCAATGCTTCAGTTCCACCCTCACGCACTCACTGCTCACTCCAGTTTGGCTGGCTGTCGCTCAAACATTTTTCGCTCTCGAAATTGATTATCTCTAATGTTACGTAATAGCACACACGACCAATCGGGGTATAGGGAATCTATTTCACCTTTCAAGAGGTTGATTGTATTGCATGTTGTACAAAGTGCAAGCAGATATGTAGATGTATACAATTGTTTTAACTTTCTATACGATTAAGTTATATGAATTTACGAGGAAGCTTTGCAGCGTGCCAGTTGTGGAAACATTGGCTAACTGTCACGAGCAATTGCACGACGAGATACCCGAAGTTTGGTTATGGAGAGAGCAAGATAAAATCCAGACTTGGGGTTTTTACCCAATATTTCTAGCATCTATTTGTAGCATCGAATTGACTTATACCGTCCCGTATAGGGTTGAATGCACCATCTCATATATAAACGAGTAACCTATGCCTGGTATTTTGATCCAAAGATTAGAGCTAACAGAGCTCTCAGGAGCACAGCAGCTAGAAAAACCTTCTTTCAAGCTAAATCTCTGAACCGGTATTTAGCCTATAATCCTTATGGCTCTAGTAAAGAGCAGAATTCCTCTTCAATGGAATTCGTAATCAAGTAGATAATCATCGAGTTTACGCTGTATTACCAATCTTGCGTGCAAGGAAGTAGGTGGTACCAGTACGTTTGCCGCGGAATGCACAGCTCTGAGAAGAGGGCCGCGGATAGAAAAACTATTGAGACATATGTACAATGCAAAAATTACTGAAATATAGTAAATAAATGTAGAATAATATATCTTGTATTGGTTACCGTTTTAATTAATCATACAGCCTTTCTTTTCTCATTAACAACTGTGTCATATTAGAGATTAGATCTCTAGGCATAATGTCAGACATAGTTTTTAATTTTGAGAATCCAGCAGGAGCTCAGACCAAATCTCGGTCTGACTCTACCACTACCATTTCCAGTTCGAGCTCAAGCGCCTCTAAGAGTCGTTCAGGTTGTCTTACTTGTAAAAAAAGTAAGGTCAAATGTGATGAAACGAAACCACAATGTCTCAATTGTATTCAGAAAGGTGTGTATTGTGGTGGTTACTCAAAGATTTTCAAGTTTAGAGATACACTATCTAAAATTGCACCAGGAAAAGTTGACAAATCTTTAAAGCCTAACTCCACAACAAGGGCAAAGGAATTCAATTTGGACGTTTTGGACACTACAAAGAGAGCCGATGATTCACGTTTAAGTGCATTATTTAAGGATGCAACACTATCCATTACAGGGAAATCATATCAAGAAATTCTGATTGAAAATCATTTAACCGTTAACGGAAAGAATCCAAAGTTGGCGACGGAATTGAATAAAGTCATCAATGATTTCAAAAGTGCTGACAATGAACATCAAATAAATACTTCTCAACAAAAGCAAGACCCGAACTTTCACTCCGAGAAAGCGAAGGTTCAGAATGTGTCACAAATAAGCTCTTTCAAATTGAACATAACTAAAAAGAAACCAACGTCAAGAAAAGGTAAAAGGACCGGGGCTGGACGAGGATCAGATACTCCGTTGTCCGATGTCCCTCGCATTTTCAATAAATTAACGGCCAATGTTCCTATTAAGCAAGAATATTCGGATTCATTTATTACATCAGAGAATCAAGGTAGAGTCACCCATGACGCATCTCAACCTCACCCTCAATTTCAACCTCAGAATCAACCAATCCAACTTCAACAAGCACAATACCGCATTGAACAGGAACTTCAACACCAGCATGAACCCGCACTAGAAATCCAATCTCAAATCCAACCACAAGCAGAGATTCAACCTCAGCTTCAACCCCAAATTCATCGTGAAGTTCAATTTCAACCTCACCTTCAGCCACACTTACAACCGCAGTTACACCCCTCACTGCAACAACAACAGCAACAACAACAGCAACAACAGCAACAAACGCAGCCGCAAGTACAGTCTCAGATCGGGTATCAACAGCAACATATTTCGGGGCAACAACCTTGTCCACCTTATAACGCTCAGCCTGTCTTCCAAGAACCTCTCAATGCATCTAGGTATGTAGATGACTATCCAATAAACAGCATGCCTGTTGTAGAACAACAACAACAGCTGTATATGAACCCTTCGCCGCAATTTCAACCACCGAACGCACCAATTCAATCGCAACAAATACCGTATCAGCCTATTCCTCCACAGAATTATGTACATAGATTTCAAGAACAAATCCCTGCTCCGCAAATACCGAGATATCAAGATCAAGTCCCTCCTTTCACGGTTTCCTCACAACAAATTCCTCCACATACAGGTCAAACTTCAGTTTTGCCACATAATTCTATAAATAAAGGATTCCCAACACAAAATGAACAAAATGAGTATTGGGCTCTTGAAAATGTCCAGGTCAATACGGTTTCTAATATTCCATCTCAGCTGCCAATGACAGACCTCAACAATGTAGGCACATTACAGGATTCACCTCACGATAGTGAATCGTCTCCTCAGGATCTCGTATACGCATCACAAGCAGATGGTTCTCCACAAACATCCATTGGCTCACAGATTTCGAATCAAGCTTCCGATTCTATGGCTACACAACAAAATCTAGCCGAAACTCAAAATTTTGCAGAAATGCCTGCCCCAATTAGCAATGCTGGCTTCAAGCCTACAGATATGACTGGGCCTAAATTTATGGCCATTTCAGACTATTTTATGTCATCTGTCGGCTATCCTCAATTGCCATATGCCACTCACCCATCAAACAATACAATATCTAATGGCTTTGACGCTACTTACACAGACGATAAGAAAGCTGATATGGCTATTGAACATGGATTTACTAAAGAGTTGATGGATTACATGGGCAGAGTAGAGAACAATGCTGTCAGTAAACAGAAACTATATGACTCCGGTTTTGGTGATATTGTCGATTCAATGAATGGGAGTAACCATACGGATATTGTTAAGAAAGAAGAAGAGGAAGAAATTATTGATGAGATTTACTCCGTTGGAATGCTGCCATATGACAAGCGTGATTTCATCTTGAACTCCTTTGAAAACTATACTTGTAAGGTTATGTGCATTTATGAAGATTCTTCTTATAACCCATGGCTAAACAAAATCATTCCTATCATCGGTGACTATCCGATTTTATTCGATTTAATTGCAATGTCCACCTGCTTCCATCTCTCTAGAGGTGATCAAAATTTGAAGAATATGGGCGTTGAATTTATGCTGAGCTCATTCAAAAAATTGTCTAGTGGACTGCGGGATGATTCATTACCATTGGATATTTCATTAGCCTCTTGTTTGCTACTTTCTTTAGGTGAAGTATGGGATAGAAGTATACAATCACAGTTATCACACTTACAAAGTGCATGCTATTTTATTAAAAAGAAAATTGACGAAAAACATAAACAATCTCAAGAAGACATTGCGAATAACAAAGTTTCTCAAATAACGAACGCTTTCCATCCAAATTACTTTAACTTTTTATTTTCTGCATGGCAATATATGAACGTTACAACAAAAGCTGCGCTTCTACAATCAAGAACGGATTCTGTTAATGAAGATGTAGAAGTTAATGATCTAATAGGAAACTTTAAAACGAAAGTAATTATCAGTGATGGTGAAAATATTGATCATATGTTAGGCGTGGGCCAATATATTTTCACAATTATGGATTCTGTAATAGATCTAGTGACATACATTAAGGATACTCCAGATGATAACTATATAGATAAGTTAGTTGACCAAGCAAAACTATTCCAAAGTCAACTGATTGATTGGAGACCTCCAGTGTTAAAACTGCAAGAACATCAGCGACTGTCAGATTATATGAATACTGCTGAGTCATTCAGATGTGTTGCTTTGATATTGTTACAGAATTCATTTCCCCAATTGACAAGATACCAAAGTTGTCATGCTTTAGCTATGAGAGTTAGATCTTTGATAGGTGGAATTGATTATTACAAATCTAAAACAATAACTACGCATGTTTACCAGCTATTTATTGCGTCATGCGAAGCGTACGCACCTGATGAACAAGAGTGGTTTTTAAATCAACTGGATTTGTTATACAACTTAATTTGGGCAGATAATATTAAGGAGCTCTTGATGGTTATTAAGGAAGTTTGGAAAAGGAAACAAGAGACAATAGAATATTATAACAGTTTAGGTGAGTCCGTTGCTGTAGATGATTACAGAATTACCGGGTTAAAAAGTTACGCCTCGTGGTATCAAATTGTCAAAGAATGGGGTTTTGAGATTTTTGTTGGCTGAAATTTTGACGATATACGCTAAAACCTCATTTTGTTTATAAACGTTAGATATATGTAGACACTATCTTATTCTCCTATTTAACCCTTTTTTTTACCCTTCTAAAAAAAAACTATGGTTTTGTATTTTTCAATAAAAACATAGGAGTTTCTCTATATTATTTAGAATTTTTAAATAGTAAAATGCTGAGTTATAGTAGACTTTGGAAAATAACTCAAATACGGGTTGGGATTTGGATGTCGGGATATGCTACTCAAAAGTCGTAAAACCAATCTGGACGGTTGAGTGCCCGCGACCTCCACCTACGGGAGCTTCAACTTCTATTTTCGATGAGTGAAAGTGGTCAAACTTATAACATTTGGTTCGTCTCTGCTGCTCTTTCTATCAATTCAGTATGATCATATCTTTGCCTATATTTATTACTATACGATAGATAATGATTGAAGCTTGCTTTGAAATTAATGACTATATTTACTCGTTATAGCGGAGCCTCGGCATATTGCTGGACTTGAGAAATCGCACCTTTTCCGGCCGAATCATTTTCAAGAGAAGCCTTCTTTTATCGAAAATGTTTTCTTTTACTACCTATCCTAAATTTCAAATTCAGCTTCTATTATAATGAGAATTGTGTCTTTGACGATATTTAGAAATCTAGTTTGAACTCACTTGTAAGTATGTTGCTGCCACCTTTTCTTTGTGTGTTTTGCTGCTTCCAGGTTTAAGCAGCATTTTTTGATTTTTCGTCGACAACTGATACCACCAGGCTATACCAAGATATTACACAAATAGATGATGGAGATAGTCTGTAGTTTTTTCTATGAAAGTGAAATGGTATTTATTAGAATATGAGAGTACTTCCCTTATTTATAGAACTCTGAAATAAGCACGGGCTTGACTTCTAACTAGGGTTATTATCGCTGAATAAAAAGTATATTGTATCTTATTCATTCTTGGTTTTTCAACTGACATTTATTGTTTTTTCGATTATTTGTTGAAAGAAGATTGGTTGTTTCAAATGTTATCTATACTCAATATATGTTTAGTCCTCCCTTGAAATCTACTCTAGTAGCCCATATGCCGACTTCTCTCATTAGAGAACCTTTTAACGCTACGATTCGTCAATGACACTCAATACTTTACCAACGGATACCGTAATCATCAATGATTGTTAATTAGAATCAGATACAAAATAATAAAATTGACAAAGAATCACTGCTTCCATTTTATCACACTCATACAATGACGACAAGAAAACGCAAAAAGCGCAAAATGAACCCACCCTTGAACTACCTGTTTTAACGTGTTGCCTTATCAGGATTATTCCCCACATTCCCTATCTATTAATTACCCGTTTTTATGCTTGTTATCTATGTTGGTATTCTGCCCTATCCCTAAACGGGAAGGGGAATTTTCCGCGGTTTTACATGACTTACTTTTTTGTTTTTAAAATTTAAATAGAAATATCAAGTTAAATTAATATTCAACTATAGAATAGAAAGAACTAACTTCATGAGACTTGCTCAGGACAGCATTTTACCACAATGAAATAAATTAATAATAAAAAAAGAACACAGAAGAACTGGAGAAATGTCAATTGAAGAACAGTGAAATAAGAATGCTAAATAGCATATGATGGCAAGCGCTTATATGTGGCCTTGCATGTGCTTTAATTCATCCGTGTCATAATCGTAGACACAATTACCTTCAAAGTATGTTTTCAAGACAATAGTATCAGCGACAGTTTCACAAGTGGCCATGTTACGATCAAGAATGATGAAATTGGCCAGTTTACCACTTTCGATGGTACCTTCTTCCTTATCTCTACCAACAGCAATAGCACCATCAAGAGTAATAATTCTTAGTACATCTTTTCTCTTCATATTCCAACCATGCTTGTTTTCCATTAAAGCTTGAATACCAGGGAAGATATTTGGTGAATCTGGTGCGAAAACCCAATCTGAACCAATGGTGATTAAAGCACCATTTTCTTGCAAACAATTGAATGGATACACCGACTTTGGATTAACTTCAGGTTGGAAGTCTGGGTCATTCCAAATAGCTGGTGACATTTCAGCAGTTATATTTAGCTTCTTATAACGAGCACAATCCACTTCAGCAACATCCATATTATGAGCTAATTCGTGTCTTGGACCATTAGGATTAACCTTACGCAATTCTTCAAAACAATCTAAAGCAAATCTTGCTGAACCTTGGCCACAAACATGCACTTTACATGTTCTGCCTTCATTGTCAAATCTTTCAATGTATTTTTTGAAAGTTTCTTGAGGGATCAATAAACGTTTAAAGTTGATTTCACCATCTTCTGTTAAATCACAATGAGTTTCATGTGGGTACCATGGAACACCATCCATCCAACATTTGGTGAAACTTGGATTAAAGTGCTTAGATTTATAAGATGGGGCATTAAACAAAGCATGATGTAAAGTACCAACAGATTCTTGAGGGAAGGCACCAACACCATAGAAAACAACATGTGCGTCCAAATTGATAGTTAACAATCCTTTGTCTTCCAATTCTTTTGCAGCATCCAAATAGACGGTATTGGCAGATGCTTCTTGAACAGCAGTGAATCCGAAACGGTTTGCCATTTTAACACCATATTCCAATGCTTTGACTCTATCTTCATGACGACCTTTTGGCAGGGAGTTGAACATTCTAGTAGCAGCTCCTTCAACAAGTTCACCAGTGATAGTGCCGTCCTCTCTACGAACATAATAACCATCCCAAGGGTCGACAGGGTCTTCTTCATAACCAGCAGCTCTCAAAGCAGCAGTGTTAGCAAATATGTTGTGAGTAGTATATTCTCTGATGACAACAGGTTGATCACCGAAGGCATCATCTAAGAACTTTCTATCAGGCTTTCCATCCTTAAAGTTTGCATAATGATAAAAGTTACCAACTAACCAATTGGAAACTGTACCCAAATGGTTACAAGAACCTGATTTATATTCCTTGAACTTTGCAACAATTTCTTCTGGAGTTGAGCTGGTTCCAAGTTTAGCCTCAAATAACTTTTCTTCAGATGCCATCAGCAAATGACAATGGGCATCGTGCATACCTGGCATAACGAATTGACCTTCAAGATCAACAACACTAACATTTGGATTAGCCTCTAAAACTGCTTTAGTTGATCCAACATCACCGAAGGTTCCATCTGGTTTAACAATAAATGCTTCAGCCCATTCATCGGAGGTGACAGTATAAACTTTAGCGTTGATATAAGCGGTAGTCATTGAATTAAATTGGTTTGATTTGAGTTGGTTCTGAATTTATAGGAATTGAGTGAATTGATTAACAAAAATGACAGTATTTGATTGATGCTAGACCAAAGTCAAGTAATGATTTCGACCCATTGGTTATTGAGCTATATATATATGAGTTTTGTGGGGCTGAATGGAGAATGAACCCAAATTGGGGTATTTTTGGTAGTATTTTATTCATCATTGAATCTGGAACTCAAAAATACTTCAAATGGAATAATTGAATGGCTTTAGGACTTTTTTTCCGAATTCGGCTTCATTCTCAATATTAATGAGCATTGAATATTAGGGAACTGTGTTCACAGATTAGATAGACAAGAGAAAATGATAGTGACCTTATGATTCCATGGTCATACTCGTCAGAAGTACTTGCACTGAACAACGGATAAGTATAGCTTTTCAGTCGCCATTTGAAAGCCGCACAAATTTAATGCATGAGTTTCCCCGTAATCAATACTGACAGCACAAAAAAAAAGAGCATAACTAATCTGAATCAATAGGGATAATAGGGGATGAATTTACCAATTGCAATGAAACAAATAGAACTTGAACAAAGAGAACTGCAAGTGCTCTAAAATTTAGTGATTGAGTTGTTATCTGTATTATCTTTGATTGTAAAAACATGATGCTTATTTTTTTCCATGGATTACCAGCTTTGGTGCTATCTTGCTTACCCCATTAAATTGCAAAGTTGGTTTATATCGCACTTCTGATAAATTGATTATTTTCTATATTTAGTTGACTTTCGGTTGAGCGCATAAGATTTACTATAGTCTTTGTCAATTAGAATATTATCGAGAAATGCTAGGTCATAAAAGATATGATTACAGAAATGACTTACTTTCAATTCGAAAAAGCAAAAAAAATATTTTTTTTCAATTTCCTTATCATAAGCGTCGAAGGCTCGCCGCTCGAAGGACCGTCGTGGAAGATAATCAAGTTTGACAACTGCAGATACCTTAGCCCATACATATTACAAGAGTATTGAGACTCTCTAGTTACAACTTTTTTGGGCACTGAAAGTTATTAAACAATGTGTTGCTTTAATCAAAAAATAGGAATTTTATTCGATCAGTTCTTAATAAACATATGATACCATTTCAATTGTTCATTGGCACGATTTGAAGTTCACTCTACTTGCATTACCCAAGAATCTTTAAGCATCAAATAATTGATATCAACACAAGTACCTTTTTTTTAAAAAAAGGTTGAAGTCCGTTATCCCATGCTCAATACACAATAGATAAGAAAATGTCTTGTTCTTTATAGTCTGCAAGCCCTCAACTTAGTTGTATCTACAACTGTTTTTGACCAATTGGTTATGAGACAATTTCCTAATTGGCAATCGAGGATCTTTAAACATGGAAGAAAATTACGAGAAGCATATTGTATAGTATACAGCCACACATGTATCAACTTTCTGAAGATTAGGATTTGAAGAGAGGGCTCCGGTGCTTGTCAGTAAGGCAGCGTTTCTACTTTATAATATGCGGGCCAGCCGATTTATAGCACGCAGCATGCGATGAGCTTACCAATTGGGAATACAGATAAGGGTGGGTTATGCATATATTTGACAGTGCGCGCAAAGTGTTCCCCTGATCCAGTTTTTTTACCTCAATAGCGAGAAAAGACCTTCGAACTGCTTTTCACAATACATTGGCAGCTCATCTCGGATTCTGTGACATTGAATATTTATAGCTTATTTCCTGAGCTCTATTATGCGCAGATACATCATTATTTGGGCGGGAGGATTTTCGGTGCCTGTACGAACTCTACTTGCATAGATTTTATGTAAGTATGTTATGAGAAAAGAACAACATTCTGGTATTGAAATTGTTTTTTTTTGCATAATCCTGTTCAATGTTTTCTTGAATCGTCTCTTTCTTTAAAATAATTAATTATCAGCCAATCTAGAACTCCCCCACTTTGAATTATTTCTCAACTCGTAAGTCAATAATAAGCATGACTAATAAACAATACTTATCAATTTCATTATTTTCCTTATCGAAATTTATCTTTTTTTAGGCCATCTACATAACTATTACTGCTTAATTTATTCTTACAGTTTGAATTAGACCAAGGACTGATGATGGCGAGTCGCGCAGCCAACTTTCGATAGAATATACAAAATGGAACTCCTAGTGTTACAGCCAAGAGTCACCACAACAATAAGTATTATATCACAAACAATATTAACCTATTACAGCCAATTACCCTATTTTATTCTGTTATCTCCTAGTACAACAATAAGAAATATAGTCTGGAGAGGGTTACAAATGCTACTATTATCCGGGAGTGTTTCTTCGGATATTTTGCTCCTGCTGCTATTATTCGTCAGCTATTTTTTATCTCAGCTATAATCTAAGGTTGAGAAATTAATAAATAAGATACGTTTGATGGTATCAACCAAATTCACTCGATATTTTCTGGTTGTCTTGACCGATTTGGCAACTTGAATCTACTGGATTTGTTGGCCAGTTCGAAAATTGGCTCTTTCACGGAGCGGTTCTTTTCAATAAAGTCCCTATTTTGGTCATTTTTACCAATACCGGCAATTTATATTTCCAATCTTCATTGATTTACCATTGTCTATTCGTCTGAAAAGAAGTTATGAATGCAAAGATAAGACTCACATTACTTTAGTTTGAGTAAGTTATCTAAAGGTTAATCTTCATCCAGTGTCCCGATCAGCTTGGTTAATAACCTACGGATAATTATTTTCAGACGTACTCCATGCCCTCCGTCTTGTGAAGATCATCTTTTACACGTGACACACTCATGCATCTTAAACTTTTATGTTGTTGAGCCGGTCTTAATCTGGAAAAACTATCCAACTAGTTGACATCACATTGAACTAACATTCTCCAATATACTGAATTCTTATCGGCTTACTGTGTTTTGCAATTCACTCTTATCGCATTGTGGTTTCTTTGGAATTGGCTATCTTTTGTTTACATTTCGAATGAATATCTAATCGATCAGAGCTAGTTCGTGTTTTATTTTTCCCTTTTGGACCATGTTATTCTCTTATCTGCCCATCTCATTCTTTAACCCGTGGGCTAATGTGTTGCAAGCCCATCTCACCGTGTCATCGTATCGTTTATCCTTTTAACTGAGAGTCTTTTGCTGCCATGCGAGAATGATTTATTGTGATTCTTTTCTCCCGTGCTTGTGTCGGCCTTACCTCATCATCCTCAGAATAGTATTTTTTGTCTACATTTGCTTTTTTTCAAGTTCTTCTGCTGTCTCTCATCCCTCATAGAAATACCTTTGGGACCGCTCACTAGCAGTGGTGATTAATTATTTTCTGCAGCCTTGGCTGTTCGTTTTATCTGCGCCTATCAATTGACGCTTTTTTCTCTAGAACAGATAACAACGGCTTCGGGGAGTTAATGACTGTATTCGGATAATTTTGTTCGTTTGATAAAAGGCTAATTAGATTTTAAATCGTTAACCTCCTCGAAAGCTACTCAATTCGATCTCATGGGCTGATAAGCCAAATTTGTAGATTGTATGAGATTGCATTGTTTAAACACATCAACCTTTATAGATTTATTGCAATATTATACACTCCGTATCTGAGCAACAATCTTTCTATATCATATTCAGGTTAATGAATAGAATAATTACACTTGCAACGAGTCTGATAAGGGTTTTTTCTGTGATTCAAGAAGAGAACAACTATCTAGATTACTGGGTGTAACATTTCAAAATAAGTAAGCATTTTAATAAGTTGAATCAGCATACGTTAAGTTTTAGCCTGCTTATGATCTTTACATTTGCTTTTCGATATCACTTATGCACAGCTATACAGTATATGATCTGCATATATTTGACACCTCAAGAAATTTCATCTATGCACTATGCCCAATTAGGTTAAAATAAGGGTGTAGCTCTTATATTATTCTCCGGGGGAGCAGATAAAGTAATCATAAATATTTTTAAACTATAAGAAGGTTTAAATTTCCTGTAACTAACTTTGACTTTTGAAAACTAAAAACATTAAGTCAAGTAGTTTTCCAACTTTAATCATCGTCATTCAATTAAGATATATAACTAGAATTATTATTTTAATCATACAATGGCAAACGAAGAAGCCCATAAAACTGTGGAAAGAATTCCAGGTACCATTCACTTGGTTGATTTAGACGGATCTTTAGACGTTAGACATGAAGGTGAAAAGGATATTGTTCTTTTCCCACAACCAACAGATGATCCTGAAGATCCATTGAACTGGAGTAAAGGTAGAAAACGTTTGTTAGCAATGTGTTTAATGGTTGCTG
This sequence comes from Ogataea ovalis, assembly GCA_030556425.1. Classification (NCBI taxonomy): domain Eukaryota; kingdom Fungi; phylum Ascomycota; class Pichiomycetes; order Pichiales; family Pichiaceae; genus Ogataea; species Ogataea ovalis. Next base: position 472,552 of record JAKTTZ010000010.1, read on the forward strand.
TCTTTTCAGCTGATATCTTAACAACCTCACTTTCTGCTGCTCTACTTTCTGTTGAAGAAGATACTGGAATTCCATTAGGTAATTTAAATACTGGTGTTGGTATTCAATATCTATTTTTTGGTTGGTCTAATTTGTTATGGCAGCCATTTGGTTTAACATATGGTCGTCGTCCTGCTATTTTATTAGGTGGATTAGGTTGTTTATTATGTACCATTTGGTCTGCATACGTTAAATCTAGTGGTGAATGGTATATCAATCGTTTATTAGTTGGAGCATTTTATGGACCAATTGAAACTTTAGTTGAAGTTAGTATATCTGATGTTTTCTTTGCACATGAACGTGGTGGTTGGATTGCATGGTACTGTTGGACATTATTTAATATTCCTTTCTTATGTGGTATTCCTGCAGGTTTTATTGTTGATATGAAAGATAACTGGAGATGGATTCCATATATTTGGTCAATTGTTGCAGCTGCTTGCCTAATTTTCTTATTCTTCTTTTTAGAAGAGACCATGTATTATCGTGATCCAGCTTTAGAGATGGATGGATTAGATGTCATTAGTATGAATGAAATTCAAGCAGAAATGTCAGCAAACAGTGAAAAGGGTAAGAATGTTGGAATTACAGTTGATGAAGTTGTTGTTGATAGTTCTAACTCTCCTGGTGCAGGTGCAGGCTATCACAAGAAGACTTACTTAGAAAAGTTGAAGTTTTGGGGTGCCAGAGATCCATCACAACCAAATAAATTTTTTCAATCAATGTGGATGCCATTTTATTTGCTAAGATATCCAGCAATTGCATTTGGTGGATTAACAGTTGGTGCAGTTTTATCATGGTTTAATGTTGTTAATGCAACTTTAGCTGATATTTTATCTGATGCCCCATATAATTTTAGTGGTAATATGATTGGTGTTTTCTTTGCTTCGCCATTTGTTGGTATTAGTTTTGGATCATATTTATCTGGTAAGATTGTTGATACTTGGACTACAATGAGAGCACGTAAGGCCAAAGGTTTTAGAGAATCTGAAGAAAGATTATGGATTTCAGTTATTCCATTAATTATCCATCCATTTGGTTGTTTCTTATTTGGTATTGGAGCAGCACATGGAATTCATTGGGTTGGATTAGCATTTGGACTTGCTATGATTTGTTCTACATTCCCAATGGGTTCAGCAGTTGCTATTAATTATATTATTGATTCTTACAAAGAAGTTTCTGGTGATAGTTTAGTTACTATGATTTTAATTAGAAATTCAATGGGTTTCGGATTTTCATATGCTGTTACTCCATGGTTAGATGCTGTTGGTGTTCAAAATTTGTACATCGCTATTGGATGTCTAGGATTCTTTTTCTGGGGTTTATCATTCCTATTTATTGCAGTTGGTAAGAGATTTAGAAAAATGTTTGCAGGTCAATATTGGGAGTTTGTTGGTAAATATGGTTTGAAAGCTCATTAAGAGTTATCTCTTTTAAGATGGGCATCAAGTGAAACCGGTTTTCCTTGCTTTAGCTAGCTTTATTTCTTGTTTTACTTTTTTCTTTTTTTTTACTTTACTTTACTTTATTTTTTTATTCTTACTATTTTTTTTTTCATTTGTATGTGTATCATTTGTCATTGATATGATAATTTTCCTATTGATTCAACAGAGAGTGTTGTAACTATATATTTACAAAAGAATTATCCTTTAAATTTGTAAGTTGTACGCACTTTTGGTAGCAGCGAAAGTCCCTTAATTCCTATCCACCTCAAGCATGGGAACGATGTGGAAGTAATTCTAAGTTACCTGACTCATCTTTAAGTTTATGCAATACTGTATGCTCTGAAAGCAGTCTAAGTCCGAAATAAATACCGTTAAAACCAGATGGATTTTGCCCTTCTTGTAAAGAAATCCAGGACCGAACAGCGATGTGTATTATCCCTATTCAATGCTCATGCATGTGCTATTCACGGCAGTGCAAGTAAGGGTGGGAAAGATTACCAAACCGATTACCAATCTCGGACGGTGCGACCCGCCGGGACGGCTATCCACCAATCAGAGGGTGTATATTCAAGCCGGCTATATACGGCCGGAAGGGATCCATAGTAAAAAAATCACAAAAAGCTCGACATAACCCGTGCACCATCAAAAATCCGAGCCGAGCTGCCAAATCGCGCAACGGGCGCGCACGCCGAGCCGCGACCGCGAAAAGAAATAAAAACAATTTGAAATGCGAAAATTAATTGGCTGCCAAAAAAACAAATTTGCAATTTCCAATCGATCTCGCCAATTTATTGTCTTGTTCATTTTCTTGCAACGTTTTTTTCTTTTTCCCTTTGGCTCTTTTTTTTTCCTTTGTTTTATTTTACTTTATTTTTTCTGTTTCCCACTGTTTGAAAAGGAATTTTCTCTTCTAATAATCTCAATTATTATTAATATATATAATATTCAAACATCTCTTTTTTCTTTCATTTTTTTTTGTCATAATATATCCCTCTTGTAACATAACAGATCAAAAGATTTAAGGATAAAAATTACTTTTTTTTCAAATTAATTTATAATAAAAAACATAATAAAATGGCTCCAGCAACTCAACAAATTACCGTTACCGATTACGCTAAGTTCGCCTTAGCAGGTGCTATTGGATGTGGTTTAACCCATGGTTCAATGACTCCAATTGATGTTATTAAAACTAGAATTCAATTAGAACCAACCGTTTACAACACTGGTTTGTTCGGTTCATTCAAGAAGATTGTCACCAATGAAGGTGCCGGTGCCTTATTAACTGGTTTAGGTCCAACCGTTTTAGGTTACTCCTTACAAGGTGCTTTCAAATTCGGTGGTTACGAATTATTCAAGAAGACTTTCATTGATATGATGGGTTACGATAAGGCTGTTCAATACAAAGATGCTATCTATATTGGTTCTGCTGCTATTGCCGAATTCTTTGCTGATATTGCTTTATGTCCATTAGAAGCTACTAGAATTAGATTGGTCTCTCAACCAACCTTTGCTAACGGTTTAATTGGTGGTTTCTCTAGAATCTTAAGGGAAGAAGGTGTTGGTTCATTCTATAACGGTTTCACTCCAATCTTATTCAAACAAATTCCATATAATATCGCTAAATTCTTGACTTATGAAAGAGCTTCTCAAGCTATTTACTCATTTATCTCTACTCCAAAGGATCAATTATCTTCTGTTGCTGTTACTGGTATTAACTTAGGTGCCGGTGTTATTGCTGGTTGTATGGCTGCATTCATTTCTCAACCTGCTGATACTTTATTATCCAAGGTTAACAAGACTAAGAAGGCTCCAGGTCAATCTACTTTAGGTTTATTAGCTCAATTAGCTAAGGAAACTGGTGTTATTGGTTCTTTCGCTGGTTTACCAACAAGATTGTTCATGGTTGGTACTTTAACTTCCTTACAATTCGCTTTATACGGTTCCATTAAAGGTGCTTTAGGTTGTGCTCCATCCGTTGAATTAGGTTCTGGTGGTCACTAAATTAAATTTAACTAAAACTATTTTTTTATAATTAAAAAGATAGATTATTTTTGTTAGATTAATTATTAGTGTACTTTTTTTATTTAATTCATCATTTATTTTGAACAGTCTTTCCAACCTTTTTTTTCTGTCATGTTTATTCTTTGACTGTTTTGGACATATTTTGAGTTGTATCTGTGCTGTGTGCTGTGTGCCGTGTGCCGTGCCTCCATCCATTCCATTATGTTTTTTTTTTTTTACCTGTTATATTTTTTATCATATATATATAAATGTGTTCTTTTTTATCCTTTATGTTGATTGATTATGTATGTACTTGATTTTTTTCACTCTAGAGATCATATTCATTCCCATTTTTCCACAGCTTTTATGTCTACTATTATTTTTTTCTTACTCTTGTTTTTTCTTTTTAATTTTTTTGTTGATATTTTAAACGGCATTTAAAGTGTCGACATTGTTTATATCTTTATCATCATCATCAATTAGAATCAACTATTTTATCATCCTGTGGATATTTTAAAAAAAACAAAAGAATTAAAGTAAAATTAACAAGTTAAAATAGTATTACAGATAAGATATATTTTTTAAACAGGGGGAGGGGGAAGGGGGTAAAGAAACTAAAAGCAAACAATAAAAAAGTAAAAAATGCAAATCAGTCAAAGTTAAAGATAGGCTGAATAACACAAGTAAACAATACTAATCTAAAGTCATACTATCACCAGCATGTGGGAAAGCAGGATTAGGATCTGGATCACCGATTTGTTCTTCATTCTGTTCCGTTGTTTGGATTTCAGTAGGAGCAGCAGGTGCAGCAAGGACAGGTTCAGGTGCAACTGTAGTGGTTAAATCTGAATGGTGATCATCTGAACCACCCATATAACTAATCAACTCAGCATCTAATTCTTCTAAAGTTTTACGACTAATTTTTCTTCCTTTATTAGTTGCATTCACATTGCCTACTCTTTCTGACAAACTATTAATATTATTGTTGTGATTTCTTCTATAAGGACGGGATGATGATAATGATGATGATGATGATGATGTTTCATGGAATTGAATATCGGTATTTGGTTCAGCAGGTAAACCAATTCTTTGACTTAAAGGTATAGCATTTTCAACTGAAATTATTTGACCTGCAGCTTTTCTACCATCGAATTTTTCAATTGCTTCAGTACAAAAACTTGGATCTTGGAAACCGACAAATGCTATACCTGTTGATTCACCATTTGTTTTAATTTCAATTTTAGCAAATCTAATTGGAGCAATTGTTGAAAATAATTGATTTAAATCAGATTCAGTTACAGCTGGATGAAGATTTGATATTCTTATATAAGTTTCACCATTTGATATAGATTCAATTTCTTTATCCCTTGGTGGTGGACGTGATCTATAAGATGATGGAGGACGATATGTGTCACGGTACGCATCACGATACGTTGATCTTCTAGGTTTTCTTATTCCTCTTGAATTTGAATATCCTTCTCTTCCTCCTCGGTGAGGTCTTGATGATCCTCTTCTCTGTATATAATATTTTCCAAGTTAGTATTATATTAATCATAATTGCTTGCTAATTTAAGAAAAAGACTTACTGGGCGATTGTTACCACCATTTGGTGAATCTTTTATAATTTCATCTAATGATTTTTCTAATAATGAAGACATGTGATACTATAATAAATGTTAAACGATAGGTATAATATGAATTAATTTATATATGTGTTTTTTCGGCTAAAAAAGGATATTGTAGAAATAGTTGTACTCAAAAAATAATTATTGCAAGACCGAAAAAAAAAGTAAATACAAATATATATATGGATCATAGAATGTTTAATTCCATGAAAATGAAAATAAAAATGATGGCGGATTTCTCAGGTATCTGCCAGATTCGTTTTCTGGGTCTGTTAATTTGTTCTTTCTAGGAGAGGTGTAAGGGTTTGGAATTTAGTGCTTACGTAAAATAATTTGCCCATTTCTTAACTTATTAACGGTTAATAGAAGAAAGAAGGAGAACGTATAAAGGAAGAAAAAGGGAGAGGGTCTGAATGAATAGGAGAGAACCTTTTGCAGTAAACTAAAGGAGAAAGTTTGCAAATAAACTATCTTATAGATAGTAGAGAATAATTATATATATACATATGTAGAATCATTGGAATCTTCAGAGATGGATTAGTCAAGTTTATCGAGACTCAATGGAGGGCACCCCAATGCCCCCATTTCACTTCTGTTTTTTTTCGTGACCTCTATTTAACTGCAGGTGACGGTCATCAACAGTTGATGCCACACGGAATTGGCAACAATATTAATGCTTGGCTTGATTTGATTGCAAAGATTAACGGATATTTATGCTATATCCTTGGAAGTTTTGCCAATTATGATTACCGCATCTAGTGGTTAATGGGTCTGGAATACGCGAGATATTTTGAGTTCTCTTCTAATAAAAGCAGGAAATAAAAGCAAAATATCCCAAATGCTGATTTTAGAAACTTAAATTGAAAAAAGCACTGCAAAACAATTTTGTGTGGGATATCAATCATCTTGAGTCGATCCTGTCTTAGAAACTGGATCATTGTAAATATCATCTTATTTCAGGTTATCATCGCCCCGATATTTGCAAAAGCATGCAAGGAAAAGTCGTTTTTGTTGTTTTTATATAGCTTATTATTGCATGGTAAAAGTACTGAGTTAATGAGCTTTTGATCGCGGGGATAGAGGGATTCATACGTCAGTTGAGCTTTAAGCTGAGTGTTTGCTTTATTATATTGCTGGTGTTCGTTTTTTTTATGAACCTTTTTTTTATATAATTAGGTGATTGTTATTATTCGGATAGTATATTTTATACTGTTGTATAATATATATATACTATTTTATAGCTTGGTGTGGCCTTCTTGTGAGAGTTACTTTTTTACAAATTAGATTCTCATCCCTTTTTCGCAGTTTTTCAGAATAGTTGCTCGAAATATTAAAAAATGAAATTGTTTAAAAGATTATAAACAAATAGGGAAAAGTTAGAAAAGTGACAAAATCCTAGAAAATAAAAGAAAGAACAAACAAAATTATTTTAAAAATATAAAGCATAATTAGCTTCTTTTAATCAAAATCTTTTCCTACTTTGGTTGTGAGTTATAAGATGGGGGAGGGTAGCATGGAACTTCTATGCGTTGTGGAACTTGCGATTCAGTATTATAAAGGGGTAACGTTTCAACATCGGTATCAGCGTCTTGACATCCAGCACAATCAGTTGATTCAGTATTGTCAGCAACAGTAACAGTAGCAGTAGCAGTAGTAGGTGTATGTGAACCGTGCATTTGAGACTGTTCAAATATAGCAGCTTCGGTGTCTTCAGTAAAGTTCCTATTAGTATTTAAAGAATCAGCAAGCAATTCCTTTTCTTTCTTTCTCTCTCTTAAACGTTTTATTCCTAAATAGAATAAAACCCCAGATATTGTAATTGCTGGGAAACCAACACAAACTAGTAAAATTAAAGGCAATCTTGAAGCATACCTGGACATGTTTAATTGTTAATTAGTGAGGATGATCCAGTTTTAATTTGATTTGCTTGAATGATATACTTTTAAATTTAGAAATCTTTCAAGTTAAATACAGAATCTACTGTTTTTTTGTTTATTTGAAATTTCCCTAATATTTATATATATCCATATTTATGTAAGAATATTCTATAAATATCATTGATTTAGATTTTTAATTCAATTTAATAAAAAATGGGCACAGAAATGGCGGAGCCGCGGGCCGCCTGTCCCCCCCTTTTGTACATAGTACGTTATGAGGCTATGCGTCTCCCTATTTTTTAGTTTTATAGTTAATATCGTTTTCACGTTGACAGCGATTATCGAACAGGTTGAAAGAAAGAAAGAAAAAGAGAAAAAAAAGAAAAGAAATAAATAAAGAAAAGAGACAAAGGAAGAACAAAAAACAGGAAAACAGAACATACTCATAAAGGGGGAAAAGGGAAGAAAAAGTACATATACATAATTCATTTATTTACTTGTTTATTTATGAACAGATTTAAATTGTTCATCTTCCAATACATGAGAAGCCAACCTTCCTAATGTATCTAACATATTAACACTATGAGATCTAGCACCCTGTACACTTATCGGCAGTTCATTATCAGATTCACTTGATTTTCTTGATGAATTAGAACCACCATTTAATTTTAATCTATTATCAAAATCATCATAGCCTTCTTCACCATCGACATTAGTATAATTATCAACAGCTCCAACATAATCAACATCATCATTCCTTAATTTTGAAACTAATTGTTCAATTTTTGATCTTAATTCTAAATTTTCTAATTTTAATTTTTTTGATTTTTTATCACTTTTTAAAATTTTACAATATTTAATTAATTTTAAATTTTTTAAATTAATCATTTCATTTTCATTTTTTAAAATTTGATTATTTTTTTCAAAATTTGACATATTCTTCAGAATTAATTGTCTTTCAATATTAAAATCTTCTTGATTTGATTTCATTTGACATTTAATTAAATTCTTATTTAAATTTAACCTTAATAATGATTGTCTCATATTATTCAGTATTGATATTAACCGTGTAGTTTCAATTGTTTTACCATTTTTAATATCATCAATTGATTCATTTAATGAATCAATTAATTCTTTAACATCATTATCCATTTCTTCAATTTCATTTTGTTTTCTTTTTCTATTTGATAATCCTATATCATTATTATTATAATTATTATATCGTTGTTGATTTAATCCAATTTCAATTGTATTATTTTTGGAAGGTAGATTACTAACTAGTAAAGTTGGCGTTGTAGCGCTTGTATGAATTGAATTTGAAGATTCTTGTGATGATGAATCAGATGCATCTTCTAACTGTGCTTCTATTTCAATAGTTGATGGTTGTTTCTTAATAATAGATTCATTAAGAACGTTATCATTACGCGTCAGTTCAATTGAATGGTGTCCTTGTAGTTGTTCAGAAGATGACATATTTAAAAATGTATATATATATAATGCGGTAAATAGACGGAAGCAACGACGCCAAAAACAAAAAAACAACAATACAACAACCAATCTATCTACCCTCTTTGACCTTTCTTGTCAACTTTTCACTTTAATAAAGAGTAATAGTATTATAATCTAAATGCTAATAATATCTTGTAATATACTTGTAAGGTACACTTACTAAAGGCCATGCCTACACTGCAGCAAGAAATGTGCCACCAATAATGTCCTCTCAACTGCCAGCCTTGTCACTCACCACAAACAGAAAGGAAGAAAAGACAGCTTCGCGTAACGTAGCGTAACGTAAACATTGGCCCATCGACTATCGACTATCGACTATAGTCTGGAGTTATCGACGCGACTTTAGTCGTTACTTTCGGCTTTTGACTTTTTTTCTGATTTTAGCGCGTTTTTCCATTTTTTGCTTCGTTTTCAAATTGAAGTTTCCCCTTTTTCATTTAATTTGTCTCCCTTTTCCTTTTCCTTTCCCTTTCCCTTTCCCTTTTCCCTTTTCTTCTTTGCCCTTGTCTTGTACTCCTTTTGCCCTTCTTTGTTAATGCTTCGTTATCTGTCATCACTTCATCCATTATCTGCAAACGTATGCATATATGTCTCTCCTCCATTCCTTTTGATACAATTTACCTGAGTTAGTCACAAAAAAGCATGCAGACCGCTGGAAAAGAGTACGATTTTGATGATGCGATCAATGCGATACTGGTTAATTGGATCCGATCCTTGTTCTGGTTTCTTCTAGTCACTTTTGCACTTAACGTTTCTATTCTTCTAATAATGATGTGAGTATTAATAAGTTAACTAATGGGAAAAAGATCCACTTATTAACAATAAACTAACAATATAATCTAATATAAAATAATATAATACAATATATTAATTATTATAGTCTTGACCACTTCAGCCTCCAATCACGCCTCCACAAACTTCTGAGCCGAATGTCGCCGTCGCCGTCGCAAGATTCAACTGCGACGTCGCTAACGACGTCAAAAATTAAACGTTACACTGCCTAAATTTGAATACCGAGAGCGCGCTGCTTCCAAATTGGGCGATTCCCGATAGGGATCTCTGTTCCTTAAAGGGAAACTTCTCGGATCGATACTGAAAAATCACAGATCTATATATATTGAAAGAGAGAATCGTTTTATTTTATCTTACTTTCTTTTTCTTTTCTTTTATTTTTCTAACTTTGTTTTTTTATTCATTAGATTATTTATCTCTCTCTACATAATGATGCATTTTGCTAGGCAACAATTGAAAATTAAGTCTACTTCTACTTTGAAAAGAGCTTTCACAGCTACCTCTAAGGCGGCTTCAAATCAATTTAAGGCGGCCGCCGCAGCCTCTTCAGCTTCTAATAAGAAGATGATTGCATTCTCTGTTATGGGTTTAACTGCCGGTTCAGTTTTATTATACAACTCCTTTAATGACCCAATTTTAAATGAAACCAAGAAGAAGAAGAAGAAGCAAAGAATTGTCATTCTCGATGATGAAGATGAAGAAGATGAAGAAGATGATGATGAAGATGAAGATGAAGCAGATAAAAGAGAAAGAGAAAGACAAGACAGAATTAAGAATAAACCACCTCTTTCTCATATTTTCTCTTTATCCGATTTTGAAACTATTGCTAAAGGTGTTTTACCAGATGGTGCTTGGGGTTATTATTCAACTGGTTCTGATGATGAAGTTTCATTAAGAGAGAATCACTATGCTTATGGTAGAGTCTTTTTCAGACCAAAATGTTTGGTTGATGTTTCAACTGTTTCTTTAGAAACAGAAATGTTGGGCGCCAAGTTCGATGCTCCATTTTACATTACTGCTTTTGCAGGTTCTCCAATGGCTCATCCTGATGCTGAAAGAAATTTACAAATTGCCGCTGGTAAAGAGAAAATTAACCATCTAATTCCTTACCAGCTTTCTTATTCACCAGATGAATATGCTTCAAATTTAATACCAGGTCAACAAAACTTCCAACAAATTCATTTCTATACTCAAGAACAATTTGATAATGCACCAGCATTTTTCAAAAATTTAGAAACCACTAAACCAAACATTAAAGGTTTATTTATTAATGTTGATCTATCTGCTATTGGTAATAGAGAAAAAGATAACAAAATTAGAACTGCTTTAGATCCTGAAACAAATAGTGAATTAAGCGTTTTTGTTAGTTCCGATGTTAAATATTTCAATATGACTTGGGAACATTTTGAAGAATTAAAGAAACATACTAAATTACCAATTGTCTTAAAAGGTGTTCTGAATAAAAATGATGTCTTAAAGGCTGCAGAATTAGGTTTTGCAGGTGCTTTAATTTCAAATCATGGTGGTAGACAATTAGATTTTGCAATGCCACCAATTGAAATTTTAGCTGAATCTAAACAATTATTAAAGGAAAAGAATTTAGATAAGAACTTTGATCTTTACGTCGATGGTGGTATTAGAAGAGGATCTGATGTTATTAAAGCTTTATGCTTAGGTGCTGCAGGTGTTGGCTTAGGTAGACCTTTCTTATATGCAATGAGCGGTTATGGTGAACCTGGTGTTGAAAAAGCTATTCAAATTTTAAAATCAGAAATGGTTAGAGATATGAAACTTTTAGGTGTTAGAAATATTTCTGAATTAAATGAAGATATGGTTGACATTGCTTCTTTGAAATTCAAAGGTATCCAATCAAGTGATAATTTGTATAATTTGAATTACACTCAAATGCCAGGTCCAAGATTTAGAAACGGTCATTAAAAGAATTTCAGAGAGACCTTTGAAATATATATACATATCTCCTAACCCTAATTATTCATTCTGAAAATTTGTAAAACTTATAGATATAGACTTTTAAAAAAAAAATTAAATAATGATAATAATAATAAAATATTATATAATTATAATTATAATTATGCAGGTTCAGTAGAATCATTTGTATCGTTTGATTCTGTCTTACTCCAACCTAAACGTTTATTCAATCTTTCATACTTTGCTCTATCTTTATCACTAACCGAAGGTTTAACACTATTTAAAGCTGTATCAAAATCATCATTAGTAACCATAATTTCATTATCACCATCTTCATTACTATCAAAAGTTTCTATATTTTCATTACCCAAACTAATACCTGTAAATATTTTTCTTTTCAATGAAATAACAGCAGCTTCTCTAACCAAAGAAGATAAATCAGCACCTGAGAAATTTCTACATCTTTCATCATGAGCGATTGAATTTAAATTAACTGATTGGTCAACAGGTGTACCATTTGATCTAATTAAAGTTTTCAAAATTTCCAATCTTTCTAAAGCTGTTGGTAATTCGATATATAAAGTTTTATCCAATCTACCTGGTCTTAACATTGCAGGATCAATCATATCAGGTCTATTTGTTGCACCAACTACAAATATACCTTTACGATCATTTAATCCATCTAATTCAGTTAATAATGTGTTCACTACCCTTGATGATGATTCACTTAATGTTGTATCTCTTCTAGGCACCAAAGCATCCAATTCATCAAAGAATATAATACATGGAACTGAAGCTCTAGCTCTTGCAAATACTTGTCTAACGGCTCTTTCTGATTCACCAACGTATTTATTCAATAATTCAGGTCCTTTGACAGATATAAAATTAGCTTTAGATTCATTTGCAACAGCTTTAGCTAATAAAGTTTTACCACAACCTGGTGGCCCCCACATTAATACACCTGCTGGAGCTGTAATACCCACTTTTTCATAAATTTCAGGTCTCTTTATAGGTTGCACTATAGCCATATGTAATTCAACTCTAATGTGCATTAATGCACCAACGTTTGCCCATGTAACATCAGGAACAGTGGCAAAACCTTCCCTTTTAGCAGTTGGTTGAATTGTAGGTAAAGCTTCAATGAAATCTTCATGTGTTATACATAATGGTTCTAATTGTTCTTTAGTTAATGGTGATGGATGTTTAAGTAAGAATTTTTGTATAGTTGATAAGTTAGCAAAATCAGTTATATCAGATACCGATAATTGTTGTAGTTCATTTTTCAATGGAGGAGTTTCTGAATCAATTTCCATACTCTCGGTTCCATGATCTTGCTGATTTTCTTGGTCCTGTTGTTCTTGTTCTTGTTCTTGTTCTTGTTCTTGTTCTCTTGCTTGTTCTTGTTGTTGCACTCCTTCTAACAATAATAGTTTTTCTTGTTCTTCATTCATTGTACTAAATATTCTTTTAATTGCAGATATACCAGCAGATGTAACTAAAGCTTTTAAATCAGCACCAACAAAACCAGGCGTCATTTTAGCTAATTCTAATAAACCTAATTCACCACTAATTTTCAAATTTTTAATCATTGAATTTAAAATATTAAATCTTGCTTGTTCATTTGGAACATTAATACAAATTTCTCTATCGAATCTACCTGCTCTTCTTAATGCAGCATCTAAAGAATCTGGTCTATTTGTTGCACCGATAACAATAACTGGTTTACCACCTGTTTTATCTAATGATAATTCATCCATTGAAGTTAATAGTTGAGCCACAATTCTTCTTTCCATTTCTCTTTGTGCACCTCCATCTCTTTTAGGTGTAATTGCATCAATTTCATCAAAAAATATTAAACATGGAGCAATTAATTTTGCTTCATCAAATATTTCTCTTAATTTTTTTTCACTTTCACCTGACATACCACTAACTACTGATGGTGCACTTAATGAAATGAATGGGACTTGTAATTCACCTGCAAGTGCATTTGCTATAGTTGTCTTACCACAACCTGGTGGACCATGTAGTAACACACCTCTTGGTGGTTGGATTCCTGTTGATAAATATAATTCTGGATGTAGTATAGGTAATCCAACAACTTCCATTAATTCTCTAGTGACTTCATCTAATCCACCTAATGAACTTAAAGTTATTGTTGGAGGTGTTCTATCTTTTGTAATCTTGGTTCTTTTATTTGATTTATTACTATCTTTTGATCTTTTCTTTGACTCTTTAATTGTTTTATCATCATCTGCAGTGGAAGTAGCATTATTATCATCAATTTTACTTGTATCATCCTTATTATTATTATTATTATTATTATTATTATTAGTTGTTTCATTATTATTATTATTAGTATCCTTTGATGATGGTAAGTTCCAAAGATTTACCACACTTTTATTAGCTTGATTTAAATCTTTAACATCCATTAAATCATCTTCATTAAAATCACTAGCACCTTCATTATCATCATTATCTTCATCATTATTAGTTAATTTATCAGGATTTAAACCTAAACCTTTTATTTCTTCTTCTTCATCTTCAATCACTAATTTCCAAGTTCTATCAATAGAATATCTAAGATGATCATCTTTAACTCTATTGAAATATTTATCATTCAATTTAATATATTCAAATATTTGTAATTTATTTAAATCTCTAGCTAATGCCATTGTAATTGGTCCATTTGTTAAACCTTTTTCTCTCATTATATCGGTTTCTTGATCAAGTAATTTCATAATCAGATTATAAACTTTGTTATCCATTTCTTGTTGTAATGAACCAACATTTTTCCTAGCGCCATTTCTACCTTTTGCCATCTTTATAAATTATCTATCAACCTCTACTTGATTAAAACAAAGACAATTCTGATAACTCCGAAAAAAACATAATCTTCTTAATAAAAATAAAACAAAAAAAAAAAAAAAAATTGAAAAAAAAAAAATATTCAAATCAAGAAATCGACGCGACGATATATCTTTCTATCAAAGTTGAGGGACGATTTTAAATGTTATTAAAATATCAGTAGAAGAAAATCCACACATTTCTAATCTAATTAACCAGCCTGTTTACAAATTTTATTTCTTTTCATCTGTACTGTCTATCTCATTCTTTATATACTATATTTAATTAATTAATTAATTCACTTTTGTCTTTTTTTTCAGATAGAAATTTTTCAAAAAATTTGAATGGGTAACGCACAGTCAACACAGGTTGCTAAAGCCCCAAAGATAACTGCACAAGATAAAGCAATACTTCAATTAAAATTACAAAGGGATAAATTGAAAAAATCAACAATAAAGATTCAAACAGTTATAAATAGAGAACAAGAGATTGCTAAGAAATGTATCAGTAAAAATGATAAACGTAAAGCATTACTTGCATTAAAGAAAAAAAAATATCAACAGAATTTATTAGATACGATTGAAAAACAATCAGATACATTAGAGAATTTAATTAATACAATAGAATTTAAATTGATTGAAAAAGATGTATTATATGGATTAGAACAAGGTAATATAGTTTTAAAACAATTGAATAATGAAATGAGTTTAGATAAAGTTGAGAAAATTCTTGATGATTCAGAAGAAGGTATAAGATATCAAGAAGAATTAAGTGAAAGATTAGGTGAATTGATGACTCAAGGTTTAGAAGATGAAGTTGATTTAGAGTTAGAAGCAATGGAGAGAGAAGAATTAGCAAAGAAGATGAATGTTGAAGTTCCTAACGTTCCTGTATTACCAGATGCACCTACATCTGAAATTGAACAAGATAAGGAGAATGAAGTGGAAGAAGAACCTGTTAAACAACAACAACAACAACAAAGAACTGCTCAATTAGCTTAACCTAATTTAGTTCTATCTTTGTTTCTTTGTACATTAATTAATTTTACTAATAATTTTGGAGATTTTTTTTTTTTTTTTCTTTTCAACGCATCTTTTTTATATAATAATTCAAACTAACGCATTTTTCTGTTAAACTTTAATGAATTCTTTATTATTATTAACTAATTATTTACATGACTAAAAAAAAAAAAGGATGAAGTTAAAAACTGAAAATTATTTAATTATTTTAATATTCACATTGACATTGGTTCATCTAACCATTCTAAGAATTCAGGTGTGAAATAAGATATGATTAATCTAGCACCAGCTCTTAAGAACCCATAATGAGCTTCAAAAGCAATAGCTTTTAAATCAACAACACCTTTTTCAGCAGCTGCATGAAGCATTGCATATTCACCACTAACATGATAACAACAAATTGGATAATCTTTACAAATTTCAACTGCATCTTTAACGATATCCAAATAAAAAGTAGATGGTTTAACGATAACTCCATCAGTACCTTCACCAACATCTCTAATTAAAGCTCTTCTAGCTAATCCTTTACCACCTGATGGTAATTGATAACATTTTCTATCACCTTTACCAGGTTGAGAACAAGCAGCATCTCTAAATGGTCCATATAATGAACCACTAAATTTGGCAGCATATGACATTAAGAATGTCTTATGTGCTAATCCAGCATCAATTAAACCTTTCTTAATAGCTCTAATTCTACCATCAATCATATCTGATGGTGCAACACAATTTGCACCTGCTTTTGCATAATTAACAGCAACGGCTGCTATTCTTCTAACTGAAAGTTGTGTATTTATTGTACCATCTTCATATAAGACACCACAATGTCCATGTGATGTATATTCACAAAGACAAACATCACACATGATATATAAATCAGGGAATGCTTTCTTTAATGCTTTTATAGTTAAAATGACTGGTCCTTCTGGATCATCAGCTGCTGATCCTTCGGCATCTTTAACTCCTTCCTTTAATGGAACACCAAATAATATAACTGCTCTTAAACCCTTTTTAACTAATTTTTCAACATATGGAACAATCTTATTGATTCCAAATCTTTTAATATTTGGTAATGATGGTATAATTTCTTCTTCATCTGGAAGATCAGAGACAAATAATGGGAATATAAACATATTCTTACGTAGTTGTCTTTCATGTTGCCATTCTCTTAATAATGGATGGTTGTATCCACCTTGTAAGATGGATGAGATATCAGTCTCTAAAGCAGGTAGATATTCTGCAGCGTGAGGAGCCATGTTGTTTAATTAGTATACCCCAGAGAGAATAACGAATAAACTATTAATCGTTTAACTCCTAGCAAGAGAACAAGATTTATATAAATGTTGAAAAAAAAAAAAAAAAAGATAAGCTTTTGTGTGAGAAAATGAGCAAACTTCCCGCGCGGGTGGAATTTGCATCTTGAATTTTTTTAAAGTATTTAAATATATGTCATATAATTAATTTATAATGCTCTATTACTAATAATACACAATGATTTCATACAGTCGTTAAATATTCTATAAATTATTTTATTGTTGAGATCTTCTCATAATGTTTCTTCTAACGTTTAACACTTTACCACCTTTACCAACACTACTATTGAAACTAATATAAGGTAAAGAATCAAATTTTCTTTTCTTACTATTAGTATTATTATTAGTATCTAAAATTCGGGGAAAAATTTCCTCTATTGGTAAGTCTGATTTTCCCTTAACTAAAATTAATTTATGAGTTGATGATTCAAATTTTTCTTTCAATAAATTGTAATTAATTGGTGTATAAATATTAATGAAATTTGATTTCGTATTAACTGAATGAATTAAACCTAAACCTAACATTTCAAATGGATAAGTATCTAATAAATTTGAATCTTTAATCAAATTTGGTAAATTTTTAGAAACGTTTAATAAATTCTTTTTCGATAGTTCATCATTTAAATTATAAAATTCTTCCAATTCAATGCTTAATAATGAAACAATTTGGCATTCTAAACAATCAATCAAATCTTCATGATTTAAATTATTTGAATCTAAAAGTGAAATACCACAAACTCCATTAAAATTGATTATATCATGTGAATCTTTAAATTTATAATCACAATAAGAGATCTTAAAAGGAGAATTTAAGATCAAAGGATCAAAATTGAAAACTGAGTTATTTGTATTATAATGTAAATATGATAATAATTTAAAATTTCTAATTTGTGATGGAGAATATCTAATTAAATCTAAAAATTGATAATTTAAATTAAAACTTTGAATCTTTATAATTTCATTGTTAAAATCTAAACTATCTAAAAGTTCATTACTATTATTATTATTATTATTATTATTATCATCAGTTTCATTTGTAGTTGTAGATGCAGTTAAATAAATTAAATGAGTTGGTTTAATGATTTTAATAATTTTTTTCAATAATTCTAAACCAAAGCCTTTAATCCAACCAGGTGTATTAATTAAAATGGGTGTTGAATTATTATCGTTTAATTTATTCGTTAGTTTTTTCAATTTTTTTAAATAATTTAAAGGTTCTCTTTGAGGTGTATTAAAACCAATAAATTCATTAATTAAATGATTTTCATTTTCATAATTATCACTATCACCGTCACTTTTATTTTCAAATGGTAAATGTAAACCAAATATTGGATTATTATGAGTTGATAATGAGATACAATCAGGATAAGAATATTCAGTTTGACCAGGATCAATATCTAAAATTTGAACATTTGTTGTAATTTCATCATTTAAATTTAAAAATTTATTTAATAATAATCTTAAAAAAGTTGATTTACCACAATTTTTAGAACCAATAATTAAGATTCTTTGTTGTTGTTGATGATGATTTAATTGATAATCATTTATTAATTGATCAATTTTTTTTTGCCAATTTTTATTAATTATAGTACCTAAATGATTACTCTTTGAAATAATTAATTCAAATGAATAATTAATAAACAATTCTTGAAAATTACAGTTATTATTATTATTATTCAATTGATCAAAATTTGGATAAATATTTTTCAATTGAGGATATAATTTACCAATATTTTCTAATCCATTAAAATAATTTGAAATTTTTACAACTGATTTATAATTTGAATTAAATAAATGTTCATTTTCATCATTTTTATCATCATTTATAAGATCAATTGAATTAATTTGAGTTGAATAAATTAATGGAATTGAATTTAAACTTGTTGAAATAATTTTAAAATTTTTAAAAGGATTTGAATGATAAACATTAGAATCAATTTTAATTGCACCTCTTTGAATATTTAATTTATATTGACCTTTAATCATTAAATATTCATCAATTTTTAAACCAATTATAATATAATCATCTTTAAAGATTAAATTATCATCATTAGGTTTAAATTTAGAATGAGTTATAGGAATTGTAAATGAAGAAGATTTATTATTTGATAAACCTAAATCGATATTTGGTAGATTTGTGTTTGAAGTTGGAGTAGAAATAGAAGTATAGGTAAATTGATTAATAGTAGGTTGTTGTTCAACAATGGCATTGTTATCGTCAATATAACCTACTAAATCATCATCATCATCATCATCGTCAATTGAATGGTCACTATCTGACTGATTCAAAGCAGCAAAAGCACTTACTGAAAAGAAAAATGTTAGTAAATGAGGGGGAAAATACAAATAAGATAGAATTGAAGTTAGAATAAACATACACCTATTATTGACACCTGACATGAACCATAAAAGACAAGAGAAACAAAGTCAAAAAAAAAAAAAAGGAAAAAAAGGGAAACAGGGTAAAACAAAGGAAAGATAGATCTTTATATATAAAAAGGCACAAATTCAGAGGGAAACAAAAAAAAAAAAAAATTTGAGAGGGAAACAAAAAGTATAAAACAAAAAACTGAATTACATAATGAATCAATAATCAATTACACACTCATCCTTACATCACTAATAATCCGGGTAATATAACAAATAAACAAATAAAAAAAAATCACACAGACAATTAATTCCCGATGATATAATCAATCACCTAACCTCTAACAATTAAAAGACTCGCTACAACCAATCAAATTTCAGCAAATGACAAAAGACAGCCAAAAGGAAAGAAAGAAAGAGAGAAAAAAAAAATCAAAGTGGCTCCACGACAAATTAATGAGTGAGAAATTGAAATATGCTGTTTTTATTATATAATTTGATATTTTTGTATACTTTTTTTTTTATTTCTTATCATTTTTAATTCTTTTTAAATCTGTTTTTAAAAATTTTTTTTTAATTAATTAAATTATTTATTAATACATTATACAAAATGACTGATTACAAATTACAAACACCAGGTTTTGATGCTAGATTCCCACAACAAAATCAAACTAAACACTGTTATCAATCTTATTTAGATTTCCATAAATGTGTCGCTCTTAAAGGTGAAGATTTTGCTCCATGTCAAGTTTTCTTCCAAACTTATCAATCATTATGTCCAACTTCATGGACTGAAGAATGGGATGAACAAAGAGGTAAAGGTACTTTCCCAGGTAACTTATCAATTGAAACTTTCCAAAAGACTGAAGAATAGATTACTATATTACTATTATTACTATTATTATTATTATTACTGTTTTTTTAGTTTGATGTTTTAAAATGGAAAAGTTTACTTTTTAACAACTATATAAATCACATGAATCAATTATTATCTAACAATTAATTTGTTAGTGGATTAAGAATGAATATTCAAGAACAAGATATATATAAGAAAAAAGAATATAGTTTTATTTTGTTTTGTTCAGTTTTACTTTTTTTTTTTATAAAGCATATTATTATTATTATTATTATTTATTATGAATTTTTTTTACAAAGTAAAAAAGAAAATATGAAAAAGCAAAAAAAAAAGAAGATATAAATATATTAAAAGTAGTAAATTAAATCAATTCTGTAAACACCAACCTTCTTGAATTAATTTATCAGATTTATCATTAGATTTGTTATTAGTTAAATAAATATAAAGTACGGGACTCTTAATTGGTTTAGAAATTTTGAGTATTTTTAAATCATTTTTCAAAAATTGATCATTGTTATTAGTTAAATTGTTAATATTATTATTATTATTATTATTAGTTGGATTAATTATAGTATAATCTAAGAAATTAAATTGATTTATAGATGATGATGATTTATTAACTCTTTGTTTTAAAATTTCTACAATTGTAATTAATTTTTGAATACCATCACCTTGTGATATAAGTAAAATTTCAAAAATTTCATTATTATGGCTATTATTTATTAAATTTAACAATTTATTTAATTTTTTATTTATATTATCATTTTTATTAACTATAAGTCTAATTATTGAATCATTATTAAATTGTGAAGATTCTAAATCTAAAGTCTGTGAAATTTTATAATTGAATGAAGTATTATTATTATCATCTATTTGAGTTGGTTCAAAAGAATCATTGTCATTAATTGACATGCTAAGGGTAAATAGGTGATGAAAAGATAAATAGATAAATAGATATACATCGAGTATATATATATATATATATTTATATATAATTATATATTTATTGGATCATCAATTTTTAAAAAAAGGTTAAAAAGTAGAATTACTTAATCAATTACATTATACAACAAAAAAAGGAGAAAATTCTGTATGACCTAAATGCTTATGTGAAAAATTAAAGAAAAAAGAAGGAAAAAAAAGCAGTGAACGGCTTTTTTTCTTTGCATTTTTGTCGTTTCTTTTTTTTTTGTCGTTTTTTTTTTGTTTTTTACGTTTTTTTCGTTTTGCTTTTTGTTTGCTGTTTTTTGGTGTTGCAATTTGCAGTTTGGGTGGGTGCCCCTGTTGTTTGAGTGGGTGTTTGTATATATATTATATGGATATAAAATATATATATATAATATATATATATATATATATGTATCTATTAAATATAAATATTGCCACGTCACCCCACTCAATTAAGAATGAATAAGAAGAATAAAAAGACAAGAAAGACAAGAATAAAAGAAAGAATAAAGAATAAATAAAAATGTTACCGCCTGCGAAGCGATGAAATTATTGTTAAATTCTTATTGTGAAATTTGTTCTTTTTTTTTGTTTGAATTTGTGAATTGCACTAAAATTTGGCGTCTTTGATTGATTGATTGTTTTTTTTGTTGTTTGTCGGTTTTGTCTCTTTTGTCTCTTTTTGTCTCTTTTGATACATCAATTTGAAATTTGCTGTTTTCGTCTTTAATTTTATTTGTTATTTTTTTTTTTCTTGTCTTTTCCTACATCTCTTTTTTTTTTATCTCTTTATCTTCCTTTTCTTTTTCACATCACCACCTACCTGTATTCAATATATACTATATTCCTCTTGTTTGTTGTTCTTTTTTCTTTTTCTTTGTTCTTTTTCTTTTTTTCTCTTTTCATTTATACATCTTATTCCCTCCCCCGCCCCCCACCCATGCCGACAAATTCACATCAGTTTGAACTTACAATACTTGGTTGTTCAGGTGGACCCATCTGTGGTAAAACTTGTTCATTCTTATTAAAACCTTCTAACGTGGGTTATAAGGAAATTTTAATCGATAAATTAAATTGTTTAATTGCAATTGATGCAGGTTCAGGTTTATCAACAATAATTGAAATTTTAAATGATTTTAAAGATAATAATAATAATAATAATATTACAAGTAATTTTTTATTAAGTTTATATAAAGATTCAAAACCAATTGACTATTATACAAATACAAATAATTTAACAATAAGTCAACCTTTCAATTTCAAAAATTTCTTTAATTTTAATTCAATAAATGAAAAATCAGCCTTACAAATAGCAAATGATATAGTTAATAATTTATCTTGTTATTTAATAACTCATTCACATTTAGATCATATTTCAGGTTTAATTATAAATTCACCTTGTTTTATTGAAAAAAAATCTATATTTGGTTTAAATGAAACAATTTTAAATTTAAAAAATTTTATATTTAATGGTTTAATTTGGCCAAAACTTGATAATTTAAATTTTAATATTTTAAAATTAAATAATAATTATAAATTAAATAATTATTTTAATGTTGAAATATTTGAAGTTAGTCATGGTTTATTAAATATAGATAATAATTCAAATAATAATAATAATACAAATTATAAATCTTCAGCATTTTTAATTACATTAATTGAATCAAATTATAAATTATTAATATTTGGTGATGTTGAAAGTGATTTATCTTCAAATAAAAATTTTAATTCTTTAATTTGGCTTCAAATTTATAAATATATTTTAAATGATTTATTAAATACAATTATAATTGAATGTTCATCAGTTGATAAAGATTTAAATCAACCTTTATTTGGTCATATGACTCCTTCAAATTTAATTTCAGAATTTTTAAATTTAAGAAAAATTTGTATTGATTATAAATTAAATGATAATAATAATAATAACAATTATGATAAATATGACAATTTTTATACAAATTCATCAATTCAACCTTTAAAAAATTTAAATGTTTTAATTATTCATGTTAAAGAAACTTTTGATTCAATTGATCCAAGAAAAATAATTTTACAAGATTTAAATAAATTAAATAATCTTTACAATTTAAATATTAATTTTTCAATTGGTTTACCTGGTTTAAGTTATTTATTATAATCATAATTATAAAAAAAAATTGATATATCTGTATAATATATTTTATTTCTTCATTCTTCATTCTTCATTCTTATATCATCTTTCATTCTTTCTTTCTTTCTTTCTTTCTTTCTTTCTTTTTTTTTCTCTCTTTTTTTTTTCTTTTTTTTTCTTTTTTTTTATAATTATAATAATATTATAATTGTGGTATACCATAACCTCTAATATTCTTACCAACTTCCCAATTCATATCTTCACATTTTAAATCTTTTAAAAATTCAATTTTTTTATCTGATTTATTAATGATACACATTGAATATTTATCTAATGATCTTGCATCTCTGTAAAATAATATCTTCATACAATCTCTAATTAATTTAATTGCATCATCTTTATTTAATTTTGAAACATCATCTTCTGAATCAACTCTTTGTCTTAATAATGGAATTGCTAAATGTGCACCAAATCCAGTTGCCATTGATGGTGAAGAATATGAAACTCCCAACATATCAACATATTTTAAAAAAATTTCATCTTTATTATCAAATCCAGCAACTATACATGCATTCCATAATGGATTCATCTTTGATCTTCTATTATATAATATTCTAGTTAAATATTCATGAATATGATTAGCTTTTAATTTCCCATCATTTAATTCCATATCATATGATTCTTCTAATTCAATATTTGATAATAATCTTTCAATTTGTTGTAAATCACTAACATCTCCTGAAATTCCAACAATACTATCTTCTCCAACTTTAATTAATCTCTCTAAATTATCAATCTTCATTAATGATCCATATGATCCCATATTATCAGCTGCAATTATAACTCCATCATTATATTTAATACTAATTACTGATGTACCTGTAATCATTGGTTGTTGTGTATTCATAGTTGGAAATTCAACTTGTTGCTTATTATTACTACTTGCATTGTTATTTGCATTGGCAATCGAATAATTATATTCTCCATATGTTGTATTGGATGGTCTACCCCAATGGAATGGATCGTGATTCATTGTAATTTATTTGTTTTTAGTTAATTAATTATTTGTCAATTGATACAAGTAATTGAATGGAAAAAAAAAAAACACAAATCTATAAATCTATTCAAATCTATTAAATCTCTGGTGGCAAATTATATTTCAACACTTCAAGTTTTATTTATCAATTTTGGTGCGAATTAAGTATGGTGGATTGAGTAAGTGGTTAGGTAATATATATATATTTTGTTTTTGTTTTTTTGGAGGAAGCAAAAAATTGCACAGCCTGCTTTTATTGCTCTTTGTCTGTTTTGGCTTTTGGTAGCAACAGCTGTTTTGGTTTTACTTAGTTGTTGCAGATGGTTGTTCATGTAATGGAATAAGTGAATTTAAATGGTATGAAGTGGGGTTCTTAATTAATTTAATATTGCTTTTTCTTTCTGGAATATTTATGTGTCTTTCTTTCTGTCTCTTTTCAGAAAGTTGCTTGTGGTGTGGCATATTTTATACGTTTTACTGCTTTGATAATTACCTGTTTATTGCCCTAATGTTCTTAAAAACCATAAATTTTAAGTCTTTTTGGAGCAATGTATATTAAAATTTTATGGTATAATGGCAAATGATCTCTGATGGAGCAAAGGTGTTTTTATTGGTACTAATATACTGTCTGACGATACATCAAATATAGAGAAGGTGGATTAGCTTATATTACTAGTAATATATGTACAATGTAACTCAATTTATTTAAAAAAAAAGGTTTATTCTTTTCAATTTAGTAATTAAAAGAAAAAAAAAGAGAAGGAATATTAATAAACTATTTACTGAGCATCATACAACAGTTGAAGTATGCCTCTTCAACCAGCACTTCGTTCCAACAGGTCACTCTACATAAAATTTACACATAGTTGTTGTTTCTTTTTTTTTCCCCCAGAGAATTGTTGAAAAAATGCTAAAGCACTATATTTAAATAAAGAAAGGATACATTTAATTAATTAGTATTAAAAATTATTCCACAAACAGGTAATACCCCTCCTTGTTGAAATCCACTCTAATACGCATACTACTCTCTATTGGAAAACCAATAATTCTAACTAGGTTTACACACACTCTCTCTACCAAGCTAAGATGTGTCTTTTGGTTATAAGTATTTTAACAAATCAATGCAATACAAATAGCCTAATTAATAGTAACCTTTGTGTAAAGTTCTTTTTCACACATTAACAATTATAAGCTCTTTTTAATTCTCTAGCTACGCTAACCCTACCAACAGTAATTTCTCAGATCTAAAATTATATATCTCCTCTTGATTACTAATGATAACACCTTACTGCCTAATTAATATAACAATCACAAAAAATATATGTCCCAGAAATTAGAATCTGAAACTATATCTAAACCAGTTCAAACTGTGAGGTTTTTATCCATTAAGGTGATAAAAAAGGTTTTAACAAGCTAATCTCGCGAAACGACACAACTTAAAAGTTAAAAAGGGGCTATTGTTAATTAAATAATATGCTTATATTAATATATATTACATATCCTACACCTGTAAAGCCTACAGCTTAGAGACTAGCGGCGAGAGCCCATTAAATGGCTTTACAGTAATTAAGATACCAGACATCAAAACATTAACTGGCATAGATTCCAATTTACAACATTACAGTATTTTATTTACTTACTCAGGGGCTGATGTCTGGGCCTTGCTTCTAAGAAACGAGATTCGAACCGAACTCTATCCCTTTAAAAATTATATACCAACCGGTTACTGCAGATACAAGGTGTATAACAATTAGCTAAACTTTTTGTCCAATTGTAAATCTAAACACATTTTTAAATCGATTAAATCTAAAGCTTAAATCATCTAACGAGAATTTGCGTCATTTGATCTAAGCATATCGGCTTTAGGTCAGTACTAAGTGGGTCAACGAATTCTAACAATAGAAGGTAGTAATTCCTTTAATGGCACCAAGTGAGAGCAATACAGTAATGGACATACCAATGATAACAAATACTATTCAGCACCAGTGATCAAGAGTTGACTTAGGTATTTGGGGTTGGCAGAAGAAAAGTGGAATCAGCATTACGAGCTAAATAGGGAAGGAAATCAGGTGGCAGCAAGGATGTGTAAATGGGAGTTGACACCCTTCATGTCATTAATAACGGAATTAGAATTAAATTTTATATCTTCAGCTTATATACTACATCAAATCCAAATATGCAAATAAATTCTTGCATGTTCCGGCAAGTGACAAAGTAATCCCTACTCATACATACCACAACAATTATTCATTTTTATGGAGGATTGTAATATCAGTAACATAAATAATTAAACATTTAATTACAAGGTACTAACCGGATCTCAACTACAGGTTCCTAACTAGTAACCACTTTGTACAACCAAGAACCAGCATACCATCATCTACAACCATTTCCTACAATCACTACATAAACTTTTGGTTAAAATACTCTATATAACATAGACACACAATTGCAAATATTTATTTGAAGGCTATATATATACTGCTCGATAATGTAATCAATTAATAGCTATACGGGATATGCTACAATCTATATATACACCTAGATAACAACATTATATAGCATGATCTCTCTGCAACACAAAACTCATTCAATTCGGTATCAAGACACCACCTCTTAATGGAAACCCCTAGAAAATAGTAAAGTGGATAGAAGAAAACATCAGGACTTAGCCAGAAGAGAGATCCACAAAATCCAATCTTGAGCAGTGTGACAATTCTACGTCGTAAGCTCCCATTTAAAAAACAGTTGTTTGCGACTTCATTAAAAAGGTTAACAAGAGGAATCATTACGTTTATATGTATTATTAGTAACAAAAACAATATAAATTGAAAACCATACGTAAAGCATATACAGTAGCTGTGCTACAGGGGTAGCTGGGAGCAAAATGACCACCACTACACTATACTTTCCATGTCCCCAGTGAGAAGGAAAGAAGGGTTTCAGAAGACACCCTGAATTACATAATCACAGAAAGATGTATTATCAACTAGATTACATAATACGGGGCCGTCGCCGCAGATTTCGAAATCGCTTCTATTTCCTCTGCTTCTTTCTTTCTTTGCTTGCATTTCTCTCCGGGGAGTTCTTTACTTATTTGTTTTATCTACATTTATTTATTTGATTACATGGGTGCTCTTTAGTTTTTTTTTTTACTCATTTATCTATATTATCAAGTCCTATTATACACAATGAGATCTAGTTTAATTTCTATGGCCAAATATGTGCCTTCCATCAAGTTTGTTGGTGGCCCCCACATCTTCACAAGTAAGTAGTGTTATTCCTTGTTCCCGGTCCACAATAATGTAGATATATATACTAACTCAGTTATACATATATAGAACATGCCGTTGGCCCACATGCTTGCGCTCCAAATGGAGTTCTGCCTAAAGCAGTGTCAATTTCATCAAGTAGTTTAAGATCATCATCATCATCATCCACACCATTTGAATCAAGAAATATTTTATCAAAGAGATTTAGATACACTGTGATTGAAGATGCAGAGATTGATGATGTGTTGATGGGTGGTGCTGAAGTGTTGATTAAATAAAATTACTACCGTTATTTAAAAGAAAAAAAAAACATTAAAAACAAGTATATTAAAATATCTAACTATCTATATATTATCTATAGCTTCAATTCTATTTATTTATTGTATATCCAGTATCAAATATGCCATATATAATAAACCATATATCGTATATAAAACATAAAATTAAAAACCACGCAGCGCAGACAAATTTCTGTGATGACTACCATAATTACCTAATCACAATATATATAAGGCAAGGGACAATTAATACACACACGACCAACCACCCACCGCGAGTTCAACGAAATTTGTATATCGATGCTAATATATGTGATTTACACGTTTGGGAGGTGATTCATCTTGACGTTATGATTGATTCTTTGTTCCCCTTTCTATTCAATTGCTAAATTATATAGATCATCAAAATGTCTCAATCTAGATATGAATATGATGAGAATTCGGAAACTTGGCCCTATTTCCTTTTAACAGGTCTATTGGTTCCATTGATACCAACTACAATATCATTTGTTAGTGAAAAATTATCAACAGGTAGTTCTTCTAATGATAACGATGAAAAATTTAAATCAATTACATGGTTTAAAACTTATAATGATGAGGAATTAAATAAATTTAAATCTAATTTATCTCATAAGAAAATTTTAACCAAGAAATTTTTATTTTTATTGATTGGTTGGATACTTGTAATTTATCTTTCAATTAAAGCAAGTTCAATTCAAGTACCAGTTGGTGATAATAATTTTGATCCATGGAAAATTTTAGGTATTGATGAATTAGCAACTGAAAAAGTTATTAAAGCAGCTTATAGAAAATTATCAATTAAATTTCACCCTGATAAAGTTGATACTTCAAAGATGACACAATCTGAAATGGATGAAGTTGATTCAATTTATGTTTCAATTAATAAAGCTTATAAAGCTTTAACTGATGAAACAGTTAAAGAAAACTTTTTAAAATATGGTAATCCTGATGGTCCATCTGATGTTAAACATGGTATTGCATTACCTAAATTTTTAATTGATGGTCCAACTTCTCCATTTTTAGTTTTAATTTATGTTTTATTAATTGCTATTATTTTACCTTTAGTTGTTTCATCTTGGTGGAATGGTGTTAAATCTTATACAAAACAAGGTTTACATGTTGAAACTTCAACTCATTTCTTAATTGAATTAATTAATTATAATCCTTCAAAATTATATCAAATTTCAAATGCTTTAAAAGATATTAGTTTTGCAAAAGAATTTCAACTATTAGATAAAGATTTAACTCCTGAAAGAGTTGAATCATTATTATTATCACAAATTAATAGAACTAAATTAAATTCAAATGATGAATTAATTAAATTTAAAGTTATTTCAATTGCAACTAAATTAATTATTTCTTATATTGATATTGCTTCAGTTTTCAGAAATACTGAAGTTTGTATGAAATTAATTGATACTCATAGATGTTTAATCCAAGCTTTAAATATTGAATCAAGTGCAAAAATTAATAAATATAAACAAATTTTACAATTACCTGGTGTTTCAATTGATAACTTAGATTTAAATCAACCAATTTATACTTTAGGTAAATTATTGAAAAAACCAACTATAAAACCATCTGAATTCCTTGGTCTTGATAAAGATACTGATTTAACTGAAAAAATTTTAGATTATGCTTCTAGTATTCCACTAATTGAAACAATTGATTGTGGTTTTAAAGTCACTGGTGAAAATTTCATACCACCAAATTCAAATGTTCATATAAATTTAAAATTCTTTATTAAATCACCATTACAAAAATCCAAACCTGAATTAGATAAATTATCAAAAGATGTTGTCGATACACAATATAATGAATCTGAAACAATGGAATACTTAAGAAATCCTTTAAAAATCGTTGAAGATCAACCTGATTTGAAATTAATTAACTCACCTCCTTATTTCCCAGATATCAATTATCTAAAAGAAAATAACGGTTGGATTGCATTCATATTAGTTCAAAGAGATGGTAAATTAGCTGAACCTCCAACGTTCCTCAAAAAGGCAGATTTACATAATTTAAACCTTTCCGTGGAAAATTTCTTAAAATCAGACGCATTCATTTCAACTTTCAAGATCCCATTAGCATCTCCAACTCCAAAGGAGAAAGGTAAATTCCAATTCAGATTAGTTTTAAAGAATCTTGTTTATTTCGGATCAGATTTAGAAATCCCACTTGAAATGGAAGTTGAAGATAAACCATTAGATTCAACTGAAGATTTATATCAAATTGAAGATCCTTCTGAAGATTCCCTTGCTGGTGCTTTTGCTCAAATGCGTGGTGAAAAAGTTAGAAAAATTGAAGATGAATACGATAGTACCGATGATGAGTCAGATGATTCAGAAGAAGAAAGTGATTGGACTGATATTAATACTGATACTGAAGTGGAAGATGACGAAGATGATGAAGTGGAAGATAAGAAAACTGCTTAAAATTAAACTAAGTAATATTCTTATTCTTATTGTTGTTGTATAGTAGTGGTAATGATTCTTTTTTTTTACTATTTAAAGTTCTCCTTTTTTTTCTAAAAATTCCTTCTTTGTTGTTTTCTTGCTTTCTCTGCACAATAATCAATAATATTTTCAATAAATATAACGATACAATTATTATATATAAAATACACACACACGTATAAAAAGGTTTAAGGATTTGGTGTTGGATTTGGTGTTGCACTTCTACCAGCACTATTACTATTATTATTATTATTATTATTACCTTTCCGTAGTATTCTATTAGCATAATCAATTAATTGTGAACTTCCTTCAAGTGTAACGAAAAACTTACGTCTTAATCTATCTTTCCATGTAATAACACCAATTTCATCTCCATAATTTAACAATTTTTCAAATTCGAAATCATTAGTGAAATCTTTATATAGATATCCTTTAAAGGTTTGAATTCTATCTAATTCCAATTGCCATAATTTAATTTGATCGATTACAGTTGGTGGTAAAATCTCCAATTTTAAATCATTCGTGTTTTGATTGCCTATCGATTGCTCATATTCAACCTTCTTAGCTAGTTTCTCTTCAGCCATTTTAGTCATGCCGGGATGTGCATGTGTTTCTAAATAACTAATGATTTGATCAGATGTAATACCATTCATTAATGCATGTCTAACTGATTCTCTAGTTAATGAACCAGTAACCATATTAGAAAATCTAGCTTTCAGATGAACGAATAAATTTAAAATGGCAATTTGTAATGGAGATGACGTATAACAATATATCTTGAAATTGGTTTCTATTATAATTGAACCTGCTTGTGTTGATTCTTTTGAATTTAAAATTTCTTGATCCATTACCGTTGATGCTGTCTTGAAATTACAATTCTCAGATGTTAAAGTTGTTGCTAATCTCGTTGGGTAAAAATTTCTATTACTGTTATCACCACCATTGGATTGTTGTCCTGGATCATAAATTAATCCATAATCAACTAAATCTTCCAACATAATCATTTGTGTATTACTTAACATATCAACAGGATAACCTTGACCTAACTCTAGTGATCCCAACATAAATATAAAATTCAAGACATCAACTGGATTCATCATTAATTTTTCAGACATTTTCAAATACTGTAATAACAATGTCCATATTTGTGAATTAATCTCTTGTAATAAGAATTGAAATCCGTTTTGTGTAATTAATAATTTTGCTAATATATCTTTCGATAATGCCATTTGATCTGGTTCATAATCTAAATCATAATCTTCACCTAAATCTTCTTTATTTTTACGATCCGATGGTAATTCCATTAATCCACTATATCTTAATAATGTTAAAACACCTATACTTGGTAATTCTTTAATCTCTGATCCAACCATAAAATGTAAAATATTTTCCCACTTACTTAAACAATAGGCATCAAGAAATTCTATAGTGATATGATCTTCATCATCATCATCAAACATGCTACTTAATGTTTCCTTTGCTTTTGGTTTCCCATTATTACTAGCTTGATCAGCTGCTTCAAGTGGTTCAACTTCAACTTCTCTTGATCCAGTCAATGCATTTCTAAAACTTGTTCTAAATATAGGATTCAATTGGACAAAAGGTATATCTGCTTTTTGACCAGTTTGTGGATGAATCACTCTTTTCCTAATATCTTTTAATAAATTTAAAGATTTCAATCTCTTTATTGAATCATTCTGATAAATCTTATTTGGATTTCTTGTATGCGATACACTATTATTTCCTTTATCGTTATTCTTAGTGTTGGGGTTCTTGATCCACCTATTCAAATCTGAATATGGAATTGAAGTTTCTTGGAAAAGTAAACTCATTATATAAAATTTCGCAAGTGATGGCAACAGTCTAAATATTGCTAAACAAGTCTCTGGAGATTTGTACAATTGAGAGTGAACTGTCTCTGGCAAATTGTCAAGATACTCATTGATGGTGGACTTGAATAACTCTGATGACTGTGAGGTGGGTATACCTGATGATCCAGACATCTCTGCAATTAATTAAAATGAAATATAATGAGAGCAATTATAAATGATAATTCAACATATACTGATTAAATCCTTGAAGTAAACTGTCTAGCTGAAAAGTGAAATACATCAAATCAATTAGTATTCAGATGATTACATAATACATGACATGAAAAATAAATTTCACACCCAAAAAAAAAAAAATTCCACTAAGAAAAAAAAATTTGTTTTGTGCTTATTAAGGGTATTTGATTCTGATGTACGGGAATCAAGCTTTGTCTCTTCAACATCCGTTACTACATTCACACCCTTTGTGATATCCAATTTGTATTGAAATATTCATAGATTAGCAGTGCAATAGGATGGCTAGCAAAGTGAAAATTGAAGAAGATGCATTCGATGAGCTTCTGCAGCCGAACTATAAAGGGAAGTCTCTCACAGATCCTATTAACACAGCCGAAGATAAATGGAATCTAGTACCAGCTTTC
This sequence comes from Ogataea ovalis, assembly GCA_030556425.1. Taxonomy (NCBI): domain Eukaryota; kingdom Fungi; phylum Ascomycota; class Pichiomycetes; order Pichiales; family Pichiaceae; genus Ogataea; species Ogataea ovalis. The sequence continues at coordinate 504,753 of JAKTTZ010000010.1, forward strand.
TTGAAAGTCAAAGGTTTAGTCAAACAACATTTAGACTCATTTAATTTCTTTGTGGATACAGATTTGAAAAAAATTATTGAAGCAAATGAAAAAGTGTTGAGTGATGTGGATCCTGAGTTTTATTTAAAGTACCTTGACATCAGAGTCGGTTACAAGAGTGCTGGTGATCCAAAACAAATTGAAGTCTTATTACCACCTCATGAATGTAGATTGAGAGATTTAACTTATAGTGCACCAATCTATGTTGATGTGGAATATACAAGAGGTAGAAAGATTATTATTCATAGAGATTTAGAAATTGGTAGAATGCCAATCATGTTAAGATCAAACAAATGTATTTTAAGTGGTAGAAATGAAAGTGAAATGGCCTATTTAAATGAATGTCCTTTAGATCCAGGTGGATATTTTATTGTTAATGGTACAGAAAAAGTTATATTGGTTCAAGAACAATTAAGTAAGAACAGAATTATTGTGGAAGCCGATGAAAAAAAACAAATTGTGCAAGCATCAGTTACTTCTTCTACGCATGAAAGAAAATCAAAAACTTATGTTGTTACAAAAAATGATAAAATTTATTTGAAACATAATTCTATTAGTGAAGAAATTCCAATTGTTGTTGTGCTGAAGGCAGCAGGTGTCATTTCCGATTTAGAAATTATTCAAATGGTTTGTGGTGATGATTCAGTTTATCAAGATCTATTTGCTGTTAATTTTGAAGAAGTTGCCAAGTTGGGAATTTGTTCTCAAAAAGAAGCTTTAGAATTTATTGGTAGAAAAGTTAAAACCATTAGAAGAATGAATTCACCAAAATTAACAATCTTACAAGAAGGTATAGAAGCCATCGCTACAACCGTAATTGCGCATATCACCGTTGATGGTTTAGATTTCCGTGAAAAAGCACTTTATGTTGCTGAAATGACAAGAAGAGTCATTATGGCAATGCATAATTCCAAATTAGTCGATGACAGAGATTATGTTGGTAATAAACGTTTGGAATTGGCTGGTCAATTGATGTCATTATTATTTGAAGATTTATTCAAGAAATTTAATAACGATTTTAAGGCAAACTTGGATAAGATTTTAAAGAAGCCTAGTAGAGCGTCTGAATTTGATGCTTTACTTCATATCAACATTCATTCTAATAATATTACAACAGGTTTAAATAGATCTATCTCCACAGGTAATTGGTCATTAAAGAGATTCAAGATGGAAAGGGCAGGTGTTACGCATGTTTTAAGTAGATTATCTTATATCTCTGCATTGGGTATGATGACCAGAATTTCATCACAGTTTGAAAAATCAAGAAAAGTTTCTGGTCCAAGAGCTTTACAACCATCTCAATTTGGTATGTTATGTACATCAGATACTCCGGAAGGTGAAGCTTGTGGTTTGGTTAAAAACTTGGCATTAATGACACATATTACAACTGATGATGAAGAAGACCCAATTCGTAAACTCTGTTATATATTGGGTGTTGAGAATATATCTATTACTGACAGTGCCACTCTACACACAAATGGTACATTTGGTGTTCACTTAAATGGTACGCTGATTGGTACCACCAGATATCCAACAGCATTTGTTACAAAATTTAGAAAACTGAGAAGAACAGGAAAGATATCAGCATTTGTTTCCATCTACACCAACGTTCACCATTCCGCGGTTCATATCGCAGCTGATGGAGGACGTATTTGTAGACCTTTAGTTATTGTTGAAAATGGTATATCTAAAGTCAAAGCAGAACATTTAAGATCTTTGAAAAATGGTGATTGGGAATTCGATGATTTCTTGAAGAACGGACTAGTTGAATATTTGGATGTCAATGAAGAGAATGATTCTTTAATTGCATTATATGAACCTGATATTTCAAAGACAACTACCCATTTAGAAATTGAAACTTTCACATTGTTAGGTGCTGTTGCAGGTTTAATTCCATATCCACATCATAATCAATCTCCAAGAAATACCTATCAATGTGCGATGGGTAAGCAAGCAATTGGTGCAATTGCTTATAATCAATTCAGAAGAATTGATACATTACTTTATTTGATGTGTTATCCACAACAACCTATGGTGAAGACCAAAACTATTGAATTGATTGATTATGATAAATTACCAGCAGGACAGAATGCTACAGTGGCAGTGATGTCATATTCTGGTTATGATATTGAAGATGCTTTGGTTTTGAATAAATCTTCCATTGATAGAGGTTTTGGTAGATGTCAAACTTTAAGAAAAAATACAACTGTTTTAAAAAGATATCCAAATCACTCAAAAGATATAGTTATGGGTATGAGGGTTGATGAAAACGGTGAACCTATTTTCCAACATGCTGCTTTAGGCCCTGATGGTTTAGGTGAAGTTGGTATGAGAATTCAGAGTGGTCAATCATATATTAATAAATGTGTTCCAACTAATGCGTCAGAGAGTGTAGTTGGTGCAGCACCAACAATCAATCAACAACAACAACATAGAGAAACTCCAATTACTTATAGAGGTCCAGAACCAAGTTATGTTGATCAAGTCATGATGTCCGTTGGTGATAATGATCAAGCATTGATTAAAGTCTTGTTAAGACAAACGAGAAGACCTGAATTAGGTGATAAATTTTCATCCAGACACGGACAAAAGGGTGTTTGTGGTATTATTGTTCAACAAGAGGATATGCCATTTAATGATGATGGTATTTCACCAGATATTATTATGAATCCGCATGGTTTCCCATCTCGTATGACAGTCGGTAAGATGCTTGAATTGGTCTCTGGTAAAGCTGGTGTTTTAGATGGTTCACTTCAATATGGTACATGCTTTGGTGGTTCTAAATTGGAAGATATGTCTAAGATTTTAGTCGATAAGGGATTCAGTTACAGTGGTAAAGACATGTTATACAGTGGTATTACAGGTGAAGCATTACAAGCATATATTTTCTTTGGTCCAATTTACTATCAAAAATTGAAGCATATGGTTCTTGATAAGATGCATGCTAGAGCTAGAGGTCCAAGAGCAGTCTTGACCAGACAACCAACCGAAGGTAGATCAAGAGATGGTGGTTTAAGATTGGGAGAGATGGAGAGAGATTGTGTTATTGCTTATGGTGCATCTCAATTATTACTGGAAAGATTGATGTTGAGTTCTGATGCATTTGATGTTGATGTTTGTAATAGTTGTGGTTTGATGGGTTATAATGGTTGGTGTCCTTCTTGTAAATCTAGTGAAGCTATAATTAAAATGACTATTCCATACGCTGCTAAATTACTATTCCAAGAATTAATTTCTATGAATATTGCACCAAGATTGAAGTTAAGTGATGTGTTTTAAAAGCATATAAAAACTGATTTATTCTTTCTTTAGTAGTGCCCTTTTTGTGTTTTTACTTCATTCATGCATTAAGCATATCTGTATTACATATGTATCTAATATATACTATAATTTTAAAAAGTATGATCTCATTTTTCATTCTCACCGATTATAAAATATAAAAAGTATATAGTTGTTCTCTAACTAAACTTATGCGCAAAATCATTAAATTATATGGTATCCCAAATTAAATTGTAATCAACGTTGAGCTGCTTACACAATTCTTCAATAGTGAATTCATTTTCTTGAAAATCTTCACTTTCTTCAGCTTCTAAATCTACCTTTCCTTCTTCAATATTTCTACTCATTTCTTCAATCTGTCGTTTCCGTTCTAACACTTCTTCTTTCTCGAATTTTCCCAATTCCTTGAATTCATTCGTTTGGATATAATCTTCTAGTTGATATAGTAAGTTTTGGTCAAATTCAAATTTCATCTTACGTAACTTGGAACTCTTCTGTCTTTTACGATATTCTTCTATGCCTCCCATTTTTTCTATCTTTATCTTTGCTTCATTGAAGAGAAAGTTCAATGCCTTTTGAGCAACATTTTGCCATTTATGCTTTAATTTCTCAAGTTTTGCATCATGGTGATCTTTCATGTAAGCCTGTGCTAACTTCAAATTAGCAAGCTTTGCTTCAAATTTTTGAATCTCTGAGTCTAAAAAATCAGACTCGGATACTTCATTATCAGTGGAGTTAATTTCTTCAATCAATTTTTGTTGAACCTGAGTCACTCGACGTGGTTGTATTATTGGAGCTGAAAAATTCCTCACCGCAAGAGGCGAATTATGGCTGTTCTTAATATGCTGCGGCGTTAGAATTCTCTTAACACTAGTCGTTTGAGTTGAGTTATCACATTCTGGCGATAAATCGGGAATAGGAGATGCTGTAATGGAAGAGATTCTTTGTAATATGGGACTTGTGAAATTTCTTGACTTTCCTGGAGTCGATGGTCTTACATTATGCTTGTTCCCTAAAGGTGTTCTTTTGTTTGAAGGTGTTTCATACTCAGGTATAGAAGAACCCTTTGATGATGGTCTCTTTCTAGGTATGACGAGCTTTGTAGATAAAACGGGAAGAGTGGCGGGTTCATGCAGCTTTTCAGGTGCTGGAAGAATCTGACCATATAAAGCTTCTTGTTCACTGATCAGTGAGCAATTGTCAAGTGAGGAATCATTGAGCAATGAAGAGGAATCTTCTGTGGTGTTGTTCGCTGACATGTCAGCTTGTGATGTTTCATTCTCGTTATTCATTATTGATACCTATTAAAATGATCTAATATTCATGCAAGAAGAAGATCAATATAGGAGCAAGAAGATGAGAGGATTGGCCGATATTTATTGTCTTATAATTTGAAACCGATTCGAAACTAAAACCACCAGCTGTTTGGTGCCTGGTGAAAAACCTCAAATTGGAAATTTCCCCATACAAGGATTAATTAAGGTTACGTGTCGAGTCGATCGACTGTAAATGTTATATTTAGATTTGTTACATAATCAGAATGTATGATTATGTCATACAGTGCCATTTTTTAATTGCGTCGATTTTTTATAGTTTTTGGTCGATCGTCGTTGTCTCCCTTTAAAAATGGGATTTGAAATTTTTTTTTTATTTTTTTATTTTTTTTTTCTTATACCAAAATTTTTTAACATACTAATCTTGTTGCTTAAACAAGGATTGAAAAATATTTGTTGAGAATCAATCAGACAGCCAATATAATCTAAACATTAATATTATAATTCAAAATGGCTAAAGCATCAAAGAAAACTAAGAAGTTTCAATCCAAGCATTTGAAGCATACCATTGAACAAAGAAAGAAGGTTCAACAACATAACAAACTACATAAGAAAAAGAAGGCTTCTTCATCTTCTAGAGAAGAAGGTGAAGGCAAGAATAATGAGATCTTCAAGGATATGGATGTGGAGGAATTCTTTGAGGGTGGTTTTGATGTTCCAAAGGAATCAAAGGCTTTAAAAAAATCTAAGAAAGCTAAAGAAGAAGAAGATTCAAGTGAGTCTAATGATGATTCCGAAGATCAAGAAGAAGAAGAAGATGATGATGAAGACTCTAAAGATGGTGCAGATGATAGTGAGGAAAGTTCTGAAGATGAAGCTGAAATGCATGAACAAGATTTACAAGAATTGGCTAAAGATGATCCAGATTTCTATAACTATCTACAAGAGAACGATAAAGATCTACTAGACTTCAAACCAGTCGATCCTTTAGAAGCCATGAGCGATTCTGAAGACGAAGAAGAAGCAGATAATGAAGTTGCTCAACATGTTGAAGAGGAACAGGTTATTGAAAGTACCGAAGTGACTATGAAGTTGGTGAAATCTTGGGAAGAAAATTTGAGATCTTCCAAGCCAGCTATTAAGACTCTAAAAAATGTTGTTATTGCATTCAAATCTGCCGTTAATATGGATTCAGGTGAAACTTATAGATATTCAGTTACAGATGAAAAAGTTTTCAATCACTTGATGTTTTTATCTTTAAATAGATTTCCATTAGCTATCCAGAAGTTGGTTCCATATAAGAAAACATCAAATGGTGTTAGATCATTACCTTCCAACAATAAGAATATTTCAAAAATTATCACAATTCTTAAATCTCATGCTGGTTCAATAATTATTTTATTGAATGATATTACAAATACAGAGACGGCTGCTTTGATTCTAAAGTCTGTTCAAGAATTATTACCATTTTTCATTTCATTGAGAAAGTTATTAAAAGAAATCATTGCTGCCATTATTAATGTTTGGAGTTCAACAAAAGAGGTTGAAACACAGATTGCAGCTTTCGCATTTTTGAATAACGCATGTAAAGAGTATCCAAAGGCAATACTAGAATTAGTTTTAAAATCAACTTATTCTAGTTTCATTAAGAAATGTAGACAAACTAATATTCATACTATGCCAATGATCAACTTCCAAAAGAATTCAGCAGTTGAATTATTTGGTTTAGATGAAACTTTAGGATATCAAATTGGTTTTGAATTTATTAGACAGTTAGCAATTCATTTAAGAAGTAGTGTTAACAACCCAACTAAAGATAGTTATAAATCCATATACAATTGGCAATATTGTCACTCCCTTGATTTTTGGTCCAGAATGTTATCTACTCAATGTAACCCTGAAAGAGAGGCATTGAAAAAGAAAGAAAGTCCGTTAAGACAATTAATTTATCCATTGGTTCAAGTCACTTTAGGTGCTATCAGATTGATTCCAACTGCCCAATTTTTCCCATTAAGATTTTACTTAATTAGATCATTAATTAGATTGTCACAGAACACTGGTGTTTATATTCCATTGTTCCCATTATTAAGTGAGATCTTAAATTCTACAGCTATTACAAGAAATCCAAAGTCATCCAATTTACAAGCAGTTGATTTTGATCATGTTATTAAAGTCAATCAAGCTTATTTGAATACAAGACAATATCAAGAAGGCTTATGCGAACAGTTTTTAGATCTAACATCTGAATTCTTTGTTCTTTATTGCAAGAGCATTGCATTCCCTGAGTTAATCACTCCAGCTGTGATTTATTTGAGAAGATACATTAAAAAATCAAAGAATGCTAAGTTTAGTAAGCAATTAAGCAACCTTGTTGATAAATTGAATACCAACGCAAAGTATATCGAACAAAAAAGATCAACAGTTGAATATGGTCCAAGTAATAGAGCTGAAGTGGCCAAATTCTTACAAGATCTTGCATGGGAAAAGACTCCATTAGGCTCATATGTTTTGACTCAAAGAGAAGTCAAAGAGGCTAAGGCTAAGATTTTAAGAGACTCTTTACTTGCAGATGAAGAAGAAAGAAAATCTAAAAGAAACGGTAACGATGAAGACGAAGACGAAGACGATGATCAAGACGTCGAAATGAGTGAAGACAGCAGCGAAGATGAAGCTGCTAATGAAGATGCAGAATAAACTGTATCCTGAATATGTATGTTGTGTAATATATAAATAAAAGTTAAAACAGATCTCCATAAATATAGAGTATTTTATAAAAAGTGTATCTATACAGACTAAGTGAAACGACCAGAAAAGGCGGTGCTACGTGACTGCCTATCACGGCCATCTGCAGCGATCCGACGACTCGGTCTAATCGTTTTTCCTATTCGGGAAGGCGACAACCCCCGATAGAGCAAGCCAGGCAGCTAATCTGGGGTTTGACACATGTGTGCTTTCATACTTATATTAACTTTTGTATATATATATATATATCCTCTTCCTTGTCACTAATTATCCAAAGACTGCTGTCTGCTCCACTAAAGACAGTACGCAACATTCTCTCTTGATGGTCTACTATAAGACTTTTTTACTTATCATTGCTGCCTTATCGGCGACGGTCTCTTCGCATTATTTGCCATCTCACATTGATGAAGCCAACCAACAACAACAAGCTTTATTTATGGACAGCAATGACCTGTTCAAATCATCAGCAGAACATTCTTGTCCAATTGATATTCCATTATCATGCACAAACAAATCATTTGTAGAGGACTCTTGTTGTTTTGAATATCCAGGTGGTGTACTTCTACAGACCCAATTCTGGGATTATTATCCACCAGTTGGACCTGATGACATGTTTACTTTACATGGTTTATGGCCTGACCTTTGTAATGGACAATATGAACAATTCTGCGACAATTCGATGAATATTGATAGTGCTGAAGCAATTTTGAAAGAATTCGGAGAGGATGAATTGTTGGAGAAGATGAATAGATTTTGGAAGAATTTCAATGGGCATGATGACGACTTATGGGTTCACGAATTTAATAAACATGGTACCTGTATGAGCACTATTAAATCAAGTTGTTACGATCAGTCAGGTTACAAAACTAATCAAAATGTTGTCGATTTTTACAAAAGAACTGTTGAAATATTTGAAACTTTGCCTACAGCACAATGGCTAGCTGAAAATGGTATTGTTCCATCAGAAGATCAAACGTATACCAAGCAACAAATTGCAGATACTTTGAATGCACGTTTTGGTCAACCAGTTTTCTTCAAGTGTAATAAGTATAATGCACTACAAGAGATTTGGTATTTCCATCATTTACAAGGATCAATATTGACTGGTGATTTTGTTCCAATACCAGCTATGCTAAATTCTGGTTGTCCAGAGACAGGTATCAAATTCTTACCAAAGAATTTCAAACCGCCAACTCCAACAAATCCACATGAGCCGGGTCCTAAACCTACAGGAGATGTTTTGAAAGGTTTTTTGAGACCTGAAGGTAGATCTGGTTGTATTATAAGTAATGGTAAATGGTATGCTTCTGGAACTTGTGCAACATATACATTAACCAAAGCGCCATTTGGTGGTTACAATATGAACTCATCTAAAGGTCCTTGTGGTATTAATGCTGAAGGTGATTTAGAATGTAGTAAAGGAATGAAGGCAATGCAATTTGCGTATGATAAAGTGGCAGGATATATTACCTATGGGGGTACTTATAGATGGTCAGCAGATGAGGCTCCTAAGTTCTGGAAACAGGTTCCAATTAGACCCGGTTACGGTGGTGAAATTGAATTCAAGTTGTTCTTTGAGAGACACTGATTAAACCAGACGAAGAAATCCCGTTTTTTGAAACTACTTGATTTTTTGTAAAAGTTTCACCAAAAATACAAGTTTATATACATTTTTTCCATGTTTTTTTCCATGTTTTATTTATAAATAAAAAGCTGTTTCTTGTTATCCCTTCCCAACTACGTAAAAACAAGGGGCCAAGGTATTGGCCAATCAATGAATCCAAAAATGTAAAAAGAGCAACTTCTAGAACTGCACAGCCGCGAAAAAAATATTTATTTTCAAGAGTTATGATTTAGACAATTTGGTAATATATACGATCAGTCAATTGATTTTTTGCCTTTCGGAATTCATGACTTAATTATAAAGTGTTATATATAACAGAATAGCTTCAGTCAATATATTAAACGGAATTGTCCCGTTAATCATTACAATGACATCTCTTCTAGCGTCCGTATCACCTGAGCCAATTACATTAGATGAGATTACTACCCCAGGCATATCAAGTTCTAAGCCAAGACGATTCTCTCAGAGTCTTATACCCATTTTAACAAGCGTACAAAAGTACACAACGATACCGTTCAGTTTCTTTATTGTTATCCATATAACTGGTGTTGTAATTGCACCAGGATTATCGAGTATAGAAATAGGCGAACAATTCATATCAATGGGGAGAGAGCTTTACCATGTATCAGGTTTTGAGAACATCATGTTATGGTCAACGTCGATACATATTCTCAGTGGTATAGCAATACGACTTGTAAGAATGTACAACAATTATAAAAAATATGGTAAAGCACAAACCACAAAGAAAAGAAGACCGTCAAGAGTTTGGAAAGCTTCAAACATTGCCGAAAATGATGTTGATGAGAAAGTTACCGAAAAAGATGAAGGATTAGGTGGAATAACGTCATTATTAGGTTTAGGTTCCAGAAAATCATTAAGTTCAAGGTTCTTAGGCTTATCACCATCAAGTTTCTCGGGATATTTGTTACTTCCGATGGTTTTATATCACATGACAAAAGAAAGAATCGGACCGTTGATAGTTGATGGAGATTCATCATACATTGACTTGTCGTATATATCACATGCCATTTCAAAACATCCTTTAAAAACACCAGTTGGATTAGTGTTATTGGTTCTAATTGCATCGTATCATATCTTAAGTGGTTGGAACAGGTATATGAAATGGTTTACTTTGAAGGCCAGAAAACGTACCTATGGTGTCTTGGCTACATTAACTGTTCTTGCATCTCTCAGTGTCTACCATATATCAAAACTGGGTCCGGCATTCGGAGTTACTGCTAAAAGATTCAATTCTTATGAAGAAATAATCCCATTTTAATTCTAATTATTTATATAGCTACAATATTTATTTATGTATATATATATGTTTACGTTTTATTATTATGTTTAACAGACATTAACAATACATGCATGTTTTTCACATTTTGTTTACAGAACATTAAAATATTTCATCTAGCATTTAATTAAATCATTATCGAGTAACTAGTGAATATATATATACAGGGTTTAATTATGAGTAAAATTGGCGTTGGAGAATATGTACAAATGAGCGGTATTAATTAGCTATTATCGGGGTATATGGCATATGTCGTCTATCCCGAACATGAATCGCAGTTTTCAGGTTCCTTAATACTGCAAGAAATAGCTTCATTGTTATAAATATCAAAATCATTACCTTTTTTCTCATCTTTTATTCCGTTTTGATCTTTAGGTATATCATCATTAATATTAAAATTGTTATCTCTTCGTCTTTTCGATTCAGTATTGGCTAAATGTACAGGTTCGGAACTTGATCTTTTCTGAGAATATGACAGGACAGATAACTTTGGGTCTAAAGTGAACTTAATTGCGGAACTGGCAGCTTGTGTTCTTAAGTAATAAATACCGGTTTTAAGTCCCTTTTTCCATGCATAAAAATGCATGCTTGTCAATTTTGACATTGTTGGATTTTGTAAAAACAAATTTAAACTTTGAGATTGATCTATGAATGGAGCTCTATCAGCAGACATATCAATCAATGACCGTTGAGGCATTTCCCAAACTGTTTTATAGAGCTCTTTGATCTCATCAGGTATTCCTTCGATAGGTTGAATGGAACCATTGTTTAATAGAATCAAGTCTTTCATTGAATCATCCCACAAACCTAGTTGGATCAAATCATCCACTAAGTATTTGTTTACAACTTGGTATTCACCTGAGAGTACTCTTCTAGTATACATATTGGAGGTTATAGGCTCAAAACATTCTGTAAAACCCAAAATTTGAGAAGTTGAAGCAGTAGGCATTAAGGCTACTAATAAAGAGTTTCGAATACCGTTTGCTCTGATCTTTACTTTCAAAGTATCCCAATCCCATAAATCAGTCGGTTTCTTTCCCCAGAAATCGTATTGCAGTATACCCTCAGAAACAGGTGATCCATCATAAGAAGAATATACACCATTCAAGAGTGCAAGTTCATTGGATGCTTCTAATGAAGCATGGTAAATGGTTTCAAAAATTTCAATATTTAAAGTTTTGGATTCTTCGGAACCAAATGGTATCCTTAATTCCTGGAAAACATTTGCCAAGCCTTGAACACCAACAGCAATTGGTCTATGCTTCATATTAGATCTTTTGGATTCTACAGTTGGGTATTCACCAACATCAATCACCTTATCTAAGTTTTTTGTTAAAACTTTAGTAACTTTATGTAACAACTTAAAATTATAGTAAGCCTTGCCATTCTTATCATTTTCAACAAATAAAGGTAAGGCTATAGAACCCAAATTGCAAACGGCAGTCTCATCTTTGGAAGAATACTCGACAATTTCGCAACACAAATTGGAAGATTTTATAGTGCCCAAATTCTTTTGGTTAGACTTTTGGTTGCAAGCGTCCTTATATAATAAAAAGGGGTTTCCTGTTTCAGTTTGTGCAACAAGGATAGCATGCCACAACTTTTGTGCCTTGATCTTCTTCTTATATCTATGCTCTAATTCGTACTTTTTATAGAGATTTTCAAACTTTTCACCATAACAATCACTTAGTCCTGGGCAATCATCCTCCGAGAACAAGCACCAGTCTTCACTTTTTTCAACTTTTTGCATGAATAAGTCTGGAATCCAAAGTGCATAAAACAAATCTCTTGCTCTTTTTTCCTCCTTTCCATGGTTTTTTCTCAAATCTAAGAAATCAAAAATATCAGAATGCCAAGGCTCTAAATACATGCACATGGCACCTGGTCTCTTGTTTCCCCCCTGATCTACATACTTAGCAGTACTATTAAAAACTTGTAACATAGGCACTATACCACTTGAAGTACCATTGGTCCCCGAAATATAAGATCCTTCAGATCTGATATTGGAAACATGAACACCGATACCCCCTGAAGCTTTGGAAATCAAAGCAGCCTTATGAACAGTCTTAAATATATCATCTATTGAATCACCTTCCATAGCTAAGAGAAAACATGACGATAGATGAGGTGTTGTTGTTCCTGCATTAAACAAAGTTGGTGAGGCGTGAATGAAGTACTTTTTTGACATCAAATCATAAGTCTCAATAGCTTTATCAATATCAGATTCATGGATCCCAATTGCAACTCTCATGAATAAATACTGAGGTGTTTCGCAAGGTATACCATCAATCTTCAAAAGATATGACTTAGCCAACGTCTTGAAAGCAAAGTAATCCAAAGTGAAATCTCTCTTTTGTTCGATTGCGTTATCAATGGTTTCTTTGTTCTTCATGACGATGCTGTGTAACTTTTCAGAAACTAACTTCCTACATTTCTTAAACTTTGAATGTTTATAATTACTCATGTATTCAATGTTATCCGAAAATTTTGAGGGTAGTATTTGTTGTAGTCGGCTTGATAGCAATCTTGAGGCCAAAAGGGAGTGGTCATAGTGCCTTGTCACTAAGGATGCCAAAATTTCAGAGGTTAGTTCCAACAACTCCTCAACCGATAGAACTTCGGGTAAACCTAGTGATACTTTATCCACAATCTCATTAATGTTAACAAATTTCGTATTCAATCCATGACTATGTCTTTTTAAAGTTGCTAATAGTTTTTCCTTACTGAAGGGCGACTCTTTTTGTTTGTCAGGGTTCTTAACAACTGCCCGTATCACAGCTGTCATCTTAACTGTTGAATTAGTCCAGAATTATCTGGCTACAATGAGTGTTGATACTTATAATAATATATTTATGTACAATGGTAGAAACTTGGGTAGTTAAGAAGCAATAATAATTAACAAAACTAAGACGGGTTTAACAAGAGGATGTCTGACGAATGAATTTTCTCTTCGAAATCCACAAGAGCGCCGCAATACCTCAAAAATGCGCCTTTAAGCCGTCTTTAACACGGTGCAGAAGAAGAGAGACACAGTTTCAAACTACTCGATAATCAGGCTTCTAATTCTTTGATGAAGATAAAAATAACTGCTTGTTTGATGACTGTTTAATTATACTGACCTGTATTAGGTGTATTAAATGCATGGAGCCTGTATATGAAGGGTACAACGCTCATGTGATAAAGCCGGGGTTCGAGCTGTGTGCTTCTCTGTCGCAGCGTCGCTGCAGGCAATTACTATGCCCTTCTGAGAAGTCGCCGGTTATGGCTTTTTGTTATACGCATGTCACATGTATATGGGGCATGTCATACATTGGCATGGGTGGCAGTGATTAGGATAGGTGATAATAAATCGTGGTTTTCTACCTTTAATCCCTATGAAGGTAACTATTCTTTTTGAGATGGATTGGAAACTGAAGCCATGTAATTGGCATCTGAAAAAGAAAAGGTAAATACCCTTTTTTGTCACTTTTACAACTACCCTAAATTAAGTACAGAAGATATTCAAACTTTTTCATTTACGACGAATCTCCATATCAATCTATAAAGATAGCTTTAAGACAGCCATTCAACATTGGATGTCTTCGGCCAATTCCTACCAACCGCTATTATAACACATATCTGTCCTATTGACTTTCATCAAATGTACAATTTATCGGAACCAAACTAAAGATATCAGCAGTGTTCATTAGTAGTGAGATATACAATAAGTTAAAACCCACTTGGCATTGGTCAATAGATATCTACAAGCAGCAGTCCACTCCTCATTTGAGCTTCTAGCTGAAGGACGGATATTATAACCTGCAACCTTGTCTCTAGTCATTTTATAAGGCAAATCATTTGAGCTATCTAGCTGCTTCAACTTTGTGCCAATTTGTGAGAGTATATCAACTAAAGCTACCATGCCAGCATCAAGCTTATTGTGAGTGAAAAGTCTACCAATTGAAAACTCACCAGTATTGAAAAGTTCAAGTGTTATTTTATTCAACTTTCCTGGAGTTTTAGAATCTTTTTCAAATTTTTCAATTTTGGATGTGGATCCCATAGGTATTAATCTATAACCTTCAAGCTTGAAATCCAAAATCTTTACTGCTGTAGACAACAATAAAACAAATTGACCTAAAGCTGCATTGATTTCATGCCATGATACCCTTATATCATCCAAATTTCCAAGTCTCAATCCGTTGATAGTACCAAACTGGTCATCATATGATATTAGAAAAGTGTCATTTAAAACATTTGTTTTCCTGAGTGAGTCTAATTGATTTAAGTTGTATTCGTATAATGATTTGACCCTATCTCTTTCACTTATAAACTCCGTTAACTCTGATTCGTGCTTGTTCTTCTCGACGTAGTACTCTTTTTCTTTTGTATTAAGTTCCTCAAGCTCTTTTTCAACTTGGGATAATTCTAAATATAATTCTTCCCTCTCTTTTTCCAAGTCTTTCGTCTCTTGTAGTAAATCATCCTCCTGTTTTTTCAAATTATCTAATTCGTTCAAAGCTTCGTTTGCCTTAAATTTATTGGGACCACTTTGAACTGTTAACTTTTTCAAAAATTGAACATACGTGTCTTTTTCTTTTGTGAGTTGCTCAAATCGCAGCTTCAATTCATCAATGAGATTGTTTGCGCAATCACTACAGACAGGATAATCAATTTCATATTTCGATGACAATATTTTAAAAATGTTATCCAAGGTGGAGACTCTATCACTGACAGATATTTTCTCCAGACTATTTTCATCCCTTTGTTGCTGTTGAAGTTTATTGTCTAATATCACAAATGATCCATCGTCAAGACTATTATTACTACTCTCTGATTTTCTAGTTGTTATTAATGATTTGCCTCCACTTAATGCATTGGCTTCTTTAAACATAGTAATGCGCTCTTCAGGTATTAATGGATACTCATCAAATATATCATCTTGTCTCATTATCCCACCTGAAGTG
The DNA here is from genome assembly GCA_030556425.1 of Ogataea ovalis. NCBI lineage: Eukaryota > Fungi > Ascomycota > Pichiomycetes > Pichiales > Pichiaceae > Ogataea > Ogataea ovalis. Next base: position 519,954 of record JAKTTZ010000010.1, read on the forward strand.
TATGGTGATCCGGTTGCTGTAGATGTAATAGGTATAGGTGTTGTATTAGATGATGGTCTCTGGCCATAACTTATTGTGAGAAGATGCTTTTGAGCATTGCTCAATCCTTCCAATGAATCATCAATTTGAAGTGGCAATTTGCACTTCATACATGAATATCCGGACATGGCTATTAAATAAGTAAATATAGATGATGTTTGTAAGTATTGATAACTAGAACATTTAATTCAATGTTTACTACATACAAAAGATTATAAGTTATTGTTTAAGTATCAGAACTTGTCTATTGTATTAGTTCGTTGATTATGTAATCATGAACAATATAATTCTGAATTGCACTTGAAATTTCATGTGTTCATCTTAGGAAAACATTTACAATTATATTAACCACAAAAGTATGAATTAGATATATAGATATATATATATATTTAGCTATTTATAGGATTCTAATGTTCTGTTAAAGAAAACACAACATCCTTATTTTTCTTTGGGTCATAAGGCTCAATTAAGAATCTAGAAAAGATCTTCAAGTTATCAACACCTCTAATTTCGCCACCTAACAAAGGCATCTTAACCAAATGGTAATCCTCGTATAATTCATCCATTTGATCTAAATACTTACTTTGCATCTTCCATCTAGACTGGCATCTCTTACATTCATCGTCATCATCTGCAAACAATAGCTGGTTCACGACGATTGAATTAACATCCATATTATATTTCATTAAATCTTGAATCAATCTTTCTGTTTCGTAAAGGGATAAAAATTCTGAGATACAAACACAAATGAAAGTTGTTAATTCAGGATCTTGGAATTGTTTATTAACTTCAGTAACTTGAGCCTTAATCTCAGCCAATTTGTTGAACATTTCATTCTTTTGGTCACCACCCATCATACTCATCAATGGTCCCAATCTCCCACTAATTTCATTAAATTTGCCTAATAATTTCTCCAAAGTTGAAGGTAACTGTAAAAATCTTAAAGTGTGGCCAGTAGGAGCAGTATCAAAGATGATTGTATCATACTTAATAACGGAAGAATCCTCGTTCTTCTGGTTTTTGATGTGCTTCAAAACCTCCATAAAAGAAAAGGCCTCATCGATACCCGGAATAGAACCTGTAATCTCTGACATCATTCCATTTAAAGGATCACTCTTATCCATTCCCATGGAACCGTTAGATGTAAATTCCTCAAGTGAGGAAGATGGATCTATTTCCATACATGACAAATTTGGTACTCCTTCAACTAATCTGGCATCTTTACCAAATTTCTGATCAAATGCATCTGACAAATTGTGTGCAGGATCTGTTGATATCAATAAATAATTCTTTGTTGGGTTGTTCAAAGCAAGTTGGATAGAAACAGATGAAGATGTGGTTGTCTTACCCACACCACCTTTACCTCCAACAAAAATCCATTTGAGGGATTCGTGGTTAATGATATCTTTTAAATCTGGTTCAACTTCAAAGTCAGACATTTTATGTTTGTATATTGATACTATGTATGTATTATAAAAGTAATGTACACACACACCTGAAAAATAAAAAGCAGTTATCAAAGGGCATATAATTCAACAAAGGATTCTACTCTCAGACGTACGTTTGTCACCGATCAGCTTGTTGGCCTTCCGAGCAGGCTCGCCGCCGTCGCTACAGCTCTGGAAGCTTCCAGGCGGTGCTATCTAGTATCAGGGTGTCACCCTCTCATGCAATTTGGGAGCATTTCATGTTTTACATTCTGTTCCCGATTCCAGATTCTAGATTTGGTTGCTACTACAACCATATCTATAAAGAAAAAAAAAAACACATATTTTGAAAAATAAATAATTATATACAAAGGGGTATTTGAAAATCTATGTAGCTATCTTTCAATTCTAAAAAAGTCTCTTGCTTTAGAGACTGCAACGTCGAGGTCGGTGCATGATGCCATAACCCTCTTTTGAATCCACCCAGATAACTTCTTTTGAATATTTGGTTTGCTGTACCTAGCATCCAACAAAAATATAACAGCATAATCATTGATGTTTCTAATCGCTCTACCAACACTTTGATTTACTGCTTTCATACAGATATTTTCATAGAAATCTTTTGCGTTATCTTGTGCTTGTCTGCTATTCCCACCATTTTCAATGGTTTTCATCTCAATATATCTTCTTTTAGCTATTAAATCCCCGCTAAAAACATTGGGGAAAGGTAAACCAACCATAACGACTGCCCTCGCCAAATCATTTGAAAAGTTGATCCCTTCTGACATTTTACCTCCAACAACTGCAAATAAAACAGCACCCTTTCTTTGAATCGTAATTAAATTAGAATACTCTTCTAAAACGGTGTCCGCACTTGAATCTCTAGGCTCTTGGAAAATACGCTTCACGTTATCGATTTCGTCATATAAGCGAGTCTTCTTCCAATATTCTAGTATGCTGTCCAAGTATGCATAACTTGAAAAAAAGACAACTACTCCGTAAGGAACGGCATTTAGAATCTTAAGGAGACCATGGCCCAATTCATCCTTCAATTGTGGATCATTCCGTTTCTCATATGAAAATTCGAATGACTGGTCTCTCATTTGTCTAACTGGATACACATCCAAGTTGCAATCCGGGATAATATGATTACAATTAAAATGCTTAATCCTTCTGTCCGGAATAAAAGGGGCTAAAAATTTAGTAAAATCGGTTATTGGTTCCATCGTACCACCAGCCAATATAATACATTTTGCTTCTTCTGTTAAATCTTTGAATTCTTCACTTGGGTCTAATAACAAGTATTTCATTACAATTCCCCCCTCTGAATCTTTATCAAAAAATAGTTTACCACTCTTTGATGGATTAGATAGACTGTATAAAAACGCCTTAATTTTAAATAATAGTGGAGTTGATGGCTTGTTCTTTTTCATAGCTGGATTGTTCTCCTTATCAACCATGTAATCCATATATGATTCAATCTTGTACGCTATCTTAGATTTATTCAAGTATTTCTCTAGAGAATGAATATTTAAAAGATCACCAGTAGTTCCACTGAAAATATCACTTGGATTAATTGTAGTACCAGGATTGCATTTCTTCAATGAAACTTGTTGTGACATGTATTTGGCAATTATGACTATTAGTTTGGATAATTTTGCTAAATTGATTCTATTTCCTGGATTCATTCTTTTTGAAAACTTATTTCTATATATGCTCAATGATTTCGAAATGGTGAGCAATTCGTTATATGAAACAGATGCAGAGTTCAAAGAAGTGATAGTATCTATTAGATTGTGTGCTTCATCAATAACAACTATAGAATCCTTTAAACTTAAGTTCAAGGCTTGTCTTGAAGTTTTTTGTAAAAGTAATTGATATGGTAAAGATATGATTTCCGCCATATCTACACTTTTTCTTGAGCTATAATATGGACAAATGTTGTAATGTTTCCCAATTTGATGTAATTCCTCAATCTCATGCACTTCAGAAAATGATAAATCTCTAAAATTGCTGACTAACTTTTGATCTAAATCATTGTTCAGTTTAGGCATATAAGGACAGCCTTTACTTTTATCAGATGCTGAGGTTTTTTGTAAATCCATACACGCTTCATTGATCTGTTGCACATCTTTCAATTTGTTAACATTTTCATTTATACAAAGCTGTTTTCTGGAAGCCATAGGGAGGTACTTAATTCTCTCACCAATACCTTCTAAAGAAGATGGAAACTCAGTTAGCCTAAGTTGGTCACTAAATTGGTTTAACTGTGAATGAGTTCTGGAGGCAAAGTAAATTTTTGTTGGGAATTTGTTAAGGTTTGATGATTTATCAGTCGATTGTGTTCGGCCTTCCACCTGAGCCAAAAGTTTCTGCACTTCGCTATTAATTTCATGATATTTTTTATTCTGTGAAGTATCAGCATTTGACTCACCATCACTGAAATAATCATCTGGTGCATAACTATCAACATCATCTTCCGGCTTTTCTCTTTGTGATGATTTTTCCTTCCCCTTTATTCTTTTCACTCTTGGATGATGTCTGTTCAGTTTCTGATCATCGAGTTCCCCTAATATCATTTTCGCTTCCTTGTTCTTTAGGTCATCTAGATGCTTCTCGTATTCTTTAGCATCTGCTAACATCCTACCTATTATCTTCTCTCGGTATGCTTGATTAACCCAATCAGGTTCATCAGGATCATCATCTTCAAGATCATCGGCGATCATTGCATTCTTTTCACGTTTCAATTCTCTTAGCCATGACATAGTTGAACAAATTATAGATAAAGTCTTACCTGTACCCGTGGGGCTTTCAAATATTCCTAATTTATAATCATTGTCTATAGTATCAAAAATGGCTTGCATGAGTTGTATTTGAACATCGTATGGGCTATATGGATGATTGAACTTGGGATCATGTCGTCTGGATCGATCAGGTTTTTCCTTCGTTGGCTTCTCAGGTGTGCTATTGTTTAACTTATTTCTTCGCACAGGGTTTATTACCACCTCAACCATCCTTGAATACTATATTATAGGATAAAGAATCAGAGTATTCCTTATAGAAGAGCAAAAATTCGAAACTGTCTTATCCTGCTATTTAGATAAACGCATGATAAAGTGGCTCGCGATGCACATGCAGCTGCGTCTTTCTTTGGCGACGCGACACGAAAATTTTAAGTAGCGTGGGTAGTTGATGACTAAGCAGGTCATCGGTTATAGACTTAAATCTTAGTTGTAGGGGTTTGAGAATTGATGCCCAACCTTTAATATTTGTTTTGGAGCGGAATTGAAGGCACTAGTTGTAAAACTCATAAGATTTACCGGATATTAATATTATATAAAAATAATTTTGAACAAAAACAAGGGCCAAGAGTTTAGCTGTCTAGCATATTGAGGAGAGAAATAGGGCACCACCACCGGTCTAGCGAGCCCTTTTGAAAGCACCTGGAGCTTGCGACTTTTGCCTTGTTGCCGAAAAGGGGTACTGGATTTTAAATTTAAACATTGTCGAAGTCAATGTAGATGATTTTTTGATGATTTTTACACCTTGATGAAGTCTTTTGAAGCAGCTTTTTCTAAATATTAAGTTTCAATAATACAATAATTGTGCTATAAATTTTGTAAATTTTAGAAATCCTTGTCGTCTTTTTTTGAAAAGTTAGAAAAATAGTACTTTGTGAGTTTTTGAAAAATGAGGTATCATCATTAAAACTAGGTGAATTTTATTATTGTTACATAGGAATTTTAGAAATCGAATAAAAATAAATGCCATCAATAGAAAAGAAATTAAATATTTATATTATACAGGACAAGAACTAAAGCAACAGAAAAAAGCAAAGGATCAAACCATTCAATCAATCAATGCTCATATTATACTCCGCCTCTGCTTCTGACTCAACAACAACAGCAGTAGCAATTGCAGCAGCTGTATCAATGTTTGATTCAGGTACAACAGAGATAGGATCAATAACAGCATCAGAGCTTTTGTCGATTGAAACTTTAAGAGACTCAGCATCTTCTAAGATCTCCGAATCGTCACCAATAATGGTATCATTAGAATCAACTGGAACAGCCAAATTAGGGCAATCATCCTTCGCTGAATTGTTAATATCTTCGCCATTCTGCTCCAATACAACTCCTGTATGGTTTATAGCTCCATTCAAGGTTTCTCCCTTTACTATGGCCCCATCTTCATCCTCATTCTTATTATTCTCATTCTCATTCTCATCGCCATTTATATTTACATCTCCATTTCCACTTCCATTTCCATTTCCATTTCCAATTTCGCTGCTACTTTCATTTCCTTCTTCAGTTACGTCACCGTTCGTATCACCGTTTCCTTCATTGATATCATCTTTCAGACCTTCTTTCATATTACCTATACTTTTAGTTCTCTTAATAACTCTTTCATGATCGTTATAACTATGAATAGTTCGTTTTGGTGATTCATCACCACCACCACCATCATCATGACCTTCATCGCGTTCATATTCTTGAGGATCAAAAGATCCCAGTGAATCTGTAGAGTCTTTAATGTCAACAGCTACAGATGGGGACATACTTTCTTTAATTGATTTGGGTATCTCATCTAACCAATCAATTTTAACCATTTGAATCGAATTATTAATGGCAGGATCTGAATCTGTTGAATCATCATCTGATTTTGAGTTTAATGTTTTAAGTGTTGTATTCACAGAACCATAATCTTCTAAATCTTTATTTATTTCATCGATTGATGATTGAACGCATATACTCCTTTCTAAAGATCTAAGATATTTAATGGCGTAAATTTCATTCAAATGATTAGGGGAGTCTTCATTATTTGGAACTTGATAAAATTTATTGACACAATCAAGTATTGTTTCTTCTTTGGAAATCATGTTCTTGATAGTTGTCCTAAACAATTTCATATTCTGCGTGTTGGAATTTTTGGAATCTGTTTCATCATTATCAGAATTCGATAATTTTCCAGGCAATTGAACCCCCGGTGTTTGACATGTCAACGTACTTATCAAATGATGTATTGTAAAAGGAGGAGACTTGCTAAAATCTTTCTTTAACTTATCTGTCAATCTAGTTGCGAATTCTCCGATACTTTCAGAGTTTAAATTTATGGAGTTTTTGTACTTGTATTTCAAATCAACTTTGAATATTGTGTCAAGTATATCAAATATCAATCTATTCAATTTTGGAAGGATTATAGACCAATCGTCTATATGATTCTCCTTGATGTAATCTTTGTCATTTAGAATTTGGGTAATGGCATTATTAAGGGATTCTAAAAAAACAAAGTTCGTGTTAGTATAAAAAGGTTATGGGGAAATGACACAACTACAGGTAATAAGATAAACCTACCATCGATCAACCTTCCCAAGTCGTCTATAAACCTCACCATCGTCGACAAGCACCCGATGCTGACCAAGGGTCTCGTTCCACAACCACCAGCAACATCATGATGATCATCACCACCATCACCTTCTTGTCTCACTTATATCCAGAATTCACGGTGCACACAGCCTGCTCACCCAGTGCTCACCGCTCGCACGCCCGCCTGCAGCGAAAGTCGCGAGGGCTGAAGCTAAGAAGCTTAATTCTAGGCTGACTAAGTAGTTATGTTATCTCACCCACCGCCGCACGCCGTGGCAGGCTCGCGAGTCGCATCTCAGGGATAACTAATAACTATCCACGCAATCTATTTCACTTTTAAGTTTTTTTTCAGGTGAGGTGCCTGGCTTGCCTGGTCTCCGCAAGGCCAATTCGGAGTTCACTTACTAACCAGTTTTCTCCCGGTGGCCAGCTCTGTGATCCCAATTTATCATAGCCTACAGAGTGGAATTGTGCCATTTGAAGGACGTAACACTACATGAGTTTGTTGAGGAAAACCACTCCTATATATATTTATGCTAAAAGGCCACTGAACTTAACTAAAAGAACATTCTTCACACAATTTCCAAAAATGGGCAGTAACGATAAATCAGGCTCATTCCCTATTGAAAAGACGGATTCTGAATGGAGAGCTATCTTAAGTCCAATGCAATTTGCTGTGTTGAGACAGAAAGCAACTGAAAGACCATCCACTGGTGAATATAACCATTTTAATGGAGTTGGTGTGTACAACTGTGCTGGATGTAATACTCCAATTTATAAATCATCTACAAAGTTTGATTCGGGTTGTGGCTGGCCTGCATTTTATGAAGCAATTCCTGGTTCTATCAAGACAATTCACGATAAGTCGCATGGAATGGAGAGAACTGAAATGGTTTGTAACAATTGTGGGGGTCATCTTGGTCATATTTTCAAAGGTGAAGGTTACAACACGCCTACTGATGAAAGACATTGCGTTAATTCTGTAAGTTTGAAATTCGTTTCTGAAAAGAAATAGGGAGGTTTTTTTTTAGCAATTCATATTCTTTTACAGGTACTGTTCTTTTTTACTACTTATTTATTTTCATATTTTTTTAGTTTTGTGTATTATTGAATGAACATGCAGCACAACGATTTAATGACAAACAGACAGTAAAAGAACTTTTTTTTCAACTCTATTCACTTTTCCCCTTAACTCATTCTCCCGCCTTATTCTTATTTTACAATTTTGAATCACTATTTTAAAAAATTTATACATTATAGTTTATTAGTATATTAGTTCATATTTTATAAAGGTAAATGAACCAACGAACGACGGCCAACGAACGATGGCAAAAAAAAACAAAAAAATGGAAATACTCACTAAGCGAAAGCATTGTAAGATTGAATTTGAATCTTATATCCATCAGGATCAGAAAGAACAGCAACTGATTTCAAATCAGGATCAGTGTCATATTTAGTGATCCAATTAACGGACTCACCAATTTCATCAGTGAAAGTTTTAGCATCTTTACAAGAGATAGCAATGTGTTCAAAACCGACAACATTAGAATCTTTACCAAAAGTATAATAAGAAGAATCATCTGATTCAGTTCCATAATTCCAAGTCAATTCAACAATGGATTGTCTACGTGCTTGTGGGACTGATTGTTCTTGTTCTTCAACATAATCATCAGCATGTTCATAACCCAAGAAATACAATGAAAATTGAGCTTCTGGGAATTTTCTAACGGAGAATAATTTCATACCTAAGACACCTTTATAGAAATCCAATGAGATCTTTGGATCCTTAACTCTAATCATAGTATGATTCATTCTGTTAGATGAGTAATTAACTTCCGAATCTTTCTTATCGATTGCATTTTCAATCAATTCAACCCAATATCCATCAGGATCTAAAACGAATGCAATATTTTTTTGTCTACCATCTTCTAATCTCTTTTTGAAATTAACACCTTTAGCTAATAAGTCCTTTTGAGCCTCTGCGATATTGGAAACAGACACACATAAATGACCAAAACCTTTATATGGATCAGAGTTACCATCGTAAACTTTAGCAGATGAATTCTTCAATTGTCTCAATTCAACAACACCATCTCTTTGAGCTAATGGTTTACCTTGATATGGATGACCTTCGGAATCTAAAGCAACAAAAGCAGATTGGTAAGCTGAAGTTTCAACGGATTTAATTTTACTCATTTGGAAACTTTCAACGTACCATTTAACTGATTTTGCCAAATTGGCGACATGAAGGCACGTACCGTTTGTTAGAAATGATTTATCGATAGCTGGCATTATTCAAATATTCAATGATTGGGAGACAGAGCAATTCAAGAAGAAAAATTCTTTAAAAGAAAAGAAAAGATGGAGAAATCGCCAGACAGAAATGACACTCACTATGCATATATATATATATGTAAATCTCAATAGCCGGCGAGTCGCCTTACAAACTATGGTAAGCATAATGCATGCCCTGCTAGAACAAGCTGCGCGGTGCAGAACACCCGCCCGTTGGGCGTCGCCGTCGGCTCTAGCCTCTGTGATAATCGACCGATCGCTGTAAACGGCAAATAGCAACTTCATTTCCCCACAGCTTTTGTAATAACGTCGATAGTCTCACAATTATGTCTCTGGTGGCATTTACCTTGTCCGTTTTGGGATAAAGAAAACGACGGCCATTAGTCATGTCAGGCATTATGTCATCCACATACAAGCTATCATGAAAATTCCTTGACTGGTTATTCAAATTGGAAGGCAGTTAGTTTAATATATATATATAATTTTGTCTTTGTTATATAAACTATTCCAAGTGATCTTTTATCAGGGTACTGTAGTGACAATAAACTATAATCATCATGTCGTTGGATATTAAGAGTCACATCAATCAGTATATGGTGGGAAGTGATCCAAATTCGGAGACTTCAATTGCATCAGTTAAAGTGCTGATTACAGAGATAGAAACAAATAAAATAAGTTTATTAAATTTTATTAAAATTTTAGGAGATTTTTTAACTGAAGATTCAAGTTCAATTAGAAATAAATCTCTATCACTTTTAAGTGCTGTATTACAAGACATTAATAAGAAAAAATTATTTGCACAAGATGTTATGGTTCTGATACAATTTTACTTATCTAAATTAGATGATGAACCTTGTTTAAAAGAAACTTTAAAAGGTATGAATTCGTTAGTGTTAATGGAACAATTTAATTCTGAATGGATTAAAAAATTATTAAGTAGCATTGTTAAAAATTATTCTCCAAAAGGACAATTGGCATCCACTAGATATCAAGGTTTCCAACTATTAAAATCGATTCTATCAAAAGATTTAGAATATTGTATTAATAATTTGAATGATTTGATCATTAAAACGTATCTTCATGTGTCTAAGAATGAAAAGGATCCAAAAAATTTACTGGTTTCATTTCAATTAAATACCACGATTTCCAAAAATTTCAGTATTGATAACTTCAAAGAAGAATTATTTGATTCTGTCTTTTGTTATTTCCCAATCTCATTTAAAGCTCCTGATAATGATCCTTATAAAATTACAGGTGATCAACTGAAACAAAGTTTAAGAGATTGTTTAAGTGCTAATGCTTTATATGCAAATGATTCTTTCCCAAATTTAATTGAGAAATTATCATCACCTTCTCCAACTGTCAAATTAGATGTTTTGAAAACTATTAATCAATGTATTGAACAATACGATACAGATACAGTTAAGAATTATTGGATATCGTTATGGAATTCTCTAAAATTTGAACTTTTACACAATGAAATTGCATCTGCTGAAGATTTAAAATCTTTAATCAAGTACTATGAAAATGCAGAAAATGAAGATGAAAGAGTGATTCCTGTGGTGTTGAATATTTTCCAATCTTTAGGTAGTAAATTTAAAGATAATTATAATGATGAAACATTACAAGATTATTTGATCTTAATTGTTGATGAATTATCTAAATTTTTAAAAGATCCAACCGATAAGAAATCTAAACCATCAACTGTGATACTTACTGAGATTTGTTCATCCAATTTAAATTCTTACAATTTATTAATTCCTAAAATCATGCCATTAATACTCTCTGTTGCTAATAATAGTCATGAAGTTCCAATGAGTATAAAGAGTCAAAGATTATTAATGGTTAATACTTCATTCATTTTAGATGCTTATTTTAAATTATTCAATGAGGATAAATTGAAAGTTGACAGTTCGAATCCAATTTTCAAATTTAAAGATGATATATTGATGATGATTAATCAATCTCTTGTATCCACTTCAATGTTGGAAGTTTCATTGAGATGTTCAGCTATTAAATTAATTGCTAAATTGTTTAATCTAGAATCATTTTTAAATACACAAGAATGTCAATTAATTGCACAAACTTTAACTGATGTTTTATGTGAGGATGATAATACAACTACTTTTAATCAAACTTTAAGTACATTGAATTCAATATCTAAAGCTTATCCTGAGATTATATTAGAGTTTACTATTCCGAAATTACTTGTTTTACTTCCAGATAATGATTTATCTGAAGAAGCTAAAGATGATACCAAACAAATTCATCCAAAGGGAAGAGTACTTGAAATTTTTTTCTCCATTTGTCAAAATAAATTAATTATTGATTCATTACTAGTGAGATTTTTAAATAAATTTGAAGTTTTAATAAATAGTGGTGCATCTAAAAATTACATTAGATTGGTATTACTAAGTTTATCCAAAATTTTAAATAAATTAACTGATTCAGATTCAGCTAATGATTATTTGAAAAAATTTGTTCCTAGATTCCTTAATGTTACAATAACACAGATATGTTTTGAACCAACGAGTATTATTTATAAAGATGAGATATCGTTAGATTATATTGCTAGATCAATGAAACAGATAATTATTCATTGCGATTTATCATTACATCAAAGTTTGTTAGAACAAACATTTGCATTGTTTTTCCAAAGTGAATTAGATAATTCTTCATTGTTATACAAGCCATTACCGGAACCAATCAATTTAACTGGGAATCATTTCATTTTGTATTCACTTTTTGCAAGAATGTTAGCCGGTTTTGATAAATCAACTAAATTACCAATTGATCCATATGAATTTGTTGATTTATTATTAAATACTTTGGATAAAGAATCAACTTTAATTGAAAGGGAATCAACATTACAATCAATTTCATTAGTGGTTAATAAATGGTTTATTAATGATAGTAATGAATATTTAGAAAAGAAATTTAATGAATTAACATGCATAATTTCGGATGAGAATGTCACAAAATCAACTAAATTTAAAGCATTAGAGACAATTACATGGATAGCAAAAGCATTAATTTTGAAAAATGATAAAGTTTCAGATAAATATCAAACATATTTAGTTTCATTATTAGATTCTGAAGAATTTTCAAACATTACACCAAAGATTTTAGAAATTTTAATTGCAGAATTTGATTGTTATCAATCATTTAAAAAAATTGGTAGTACATCATTAGGTAAGCCTATTGTATTCAATGTAAACATTAGATTATTATATAAACAGAAATTTTTCAATTCAACATTACCTGTATTAATTGAGAAATTTAAAGAATCATCATCAAATATTCAAAAGAAGAATTATTTGACAGCATTATCATTAATTTTAAAATATGTTGACAAGAATATTATATTACCTCATTTACAATCGATTTTACCATTGATTTTAACATCTTTAACATTAAAATCCAATTTAATTGTTGCATCATCATTAACGATTTTAAGAATTGCAATTAGTGAATCACCAGATTTAATAACTAAGCAACTATCAACTATAATTCCAAATTTATTAAATTTATTAAATTCAAATAGAAGTGAAGAAGTTAAATGTAGATCATTAGAATGCATGATTTCTTTATCAGATTTTGATTTACACCTATTGACACCTTTCAGATCTTCTATAATTAACGGTTTAATTAATGTGTTGGATGATGATAAGAGATTAGTTAGAAAGATTGCTTGTGATTGTAGACAGATTTATTACGAATTAGGACAACCAAAAAGTGACTGAAAAGAGGAAAATGAAAATAAGAAAATAAGAAATTTTAAAAAAGAAAGCTATATAGTTATTAGTTTATTAATTTATAAAATCTTTATTTAAGCCTAGATACGTTTTTATTCCTTTTTTTTTTTTTTTTTTTTTTCCAGCTTTGATTTTGCCTTTTTACTTTTAAGTAACTTTACAAGTTACAAGCGTTCCAAGTGTTACAAAACTACCCCTCCTCTCTCCATTCTTAATCTTAATTTATAGACTAGTACATACGCTTGTGATAAGCTCAATACACACAATAAAATTAATTAATTAATCAGCTGCCTCGAAAGATACAGTCATACATACTTACATACTTACATACATATATAGATAGATACACATCCATCGCATGCGCTGTTTGTGTTCAGTGCTTAGAGATTTCTTTCCTTTTTCTGTGTAATCAACATCATGTCCCCTTGTTTAAAATCAAAAGGAGACAGGGGAAAAAAATGTACATTAGACAGAAATGCCAGGATTCAGGAAGCGCTGGCTAGCTGGCTGGCTGTCAGTGTCAGGCTGCCAGCTCGATAAATTACAATAATCTCGAACGATCGATCGATTAAAATTCTGTTATTCTTTCCCCCACCTTGCCCCACAAATTAAGAAAAAAACCGGCGATAGCCATATGGCAGGCTTTGACAGTAGAGACAAGTTACTCTGACATGTTTACTTTTAAAAATGAGGGACTTTAAATGAGTACGAATGGTTAAAAAAAATGATTGATAGTTTGAGCTGCCCACTTCCACGTTAAACCTTACTATTGTCGGTCGTGACTCGAGAGTGCTCAGCACTGCTCAGCGCTCACCGGTCAGCATGGTGACTCCAAAAAGGACGTGAGACCAAAACAGCCATGGCACAAGACTCTGACAAGTCGAGGGAGGTGACCACCTGTTTACGCTCCCTCTCCCTCGCCAGTCACGACGCTCAAAGTGCAAAAAGCAGAAACAAATAAACTACGCACAACGAGTTAATGTTCCCCGGGTGCAAATCAGTATTCCCCGGGTACTCAAGTCGAGTCGAGAATTGTACAATAACTACTACATTCCCCACCATCTCTTTAGTAGCATGATGGCAATCTGGTTTATCTGGGGATGAAGCGAGAAATTAATTGGAGTTAACTTTGTTGTCTGTGTGATGCTGACGAAAAAGAGTACTTCAAGCGGCACTTTAATTTTATACTTTTAGCCCTGTTAACGCGGTTCAACTGGGAAATGGGAAGTGGGAAGTGGGAAGTGGGAAGCTACAATTAAACGTCTCGGAAGTTGAGCTAGTCGTTGACAAGCACTCAAGAGTTGAGTCTCGATCGAGATTTGAAAATCGAAAATCGAAAATCAAAAATCGAAAACTGAAAAACTGAAAATTGAAGCCCTCTCTTGGCAGTCTTGGGTTGTCTAGGCCTTGGCCTTCGATGATAGGACGATGATTCATGTCATTCTTAACTAATACATACATACATACATTAATCTCTAAGTACAAAAATAGAACATATTATAATCTGAATATTAAAGAGTTTAAAAATATTAATAATGATGAGGAAACAACAAAAAAATAAATAAAACGCAAAAAAAGGGAATAAAATCGTATTTATCTTTTTATATATCACTCTACTTACAAAATAAAAAAAAGAATATAAAAGTCATATGTTGGATATAAAAACAAAAAAAATAAAAATAAAACGAAAATAAAATAAAATAAGAGAATAAATTAATATTAAAATTAAACAGAAGGAGTGTCATTTGATGGAGAACCATCTTTTTCTTTAGTCATCAATGCATTATCTTTAAATTCAGCTGTACCTTTAAATTCTTCACCTTCATATAAACCAAGTCTACTACCTTCTTGTTCAACTTCAATTAATGATAATTTAGGCATATTTTTAGCAACAATATAAGCAGGTGTACCATCAACAAATGATTTTGCAAATATAATATCAATTTCTTCTAATGATCTACCTGCAGTTTCAGGATAAAAGAAATAAATAATTGGAATATAAATAAAATTAATACAAGCAAAGAATAAATAACAACCCCATTTTGATCTATTAATAAAAATTGGTGTAAACATAACAACAGCAAAATTACAAACCCAGTTTGTACATGTTGAAACTGATGTTGCCACAGTTCTTGTTCTCATTGCATTAACTTCAGGTGGATAAATCCAAGGTAAACTTAAAATAGTTAAACCAAAGAAAACAATAAATAAGAATAATCCAACAGCTGCACCTTTTGCATTTTCAGGTGTATCATGAACTAAACAAGCAAATGCAATTATAAATGAACAACCTTGACCGAAAGCACCGACTAAAAATAATTTTCTTCTACCAACTCTATCAACTAAGAAGAAAGATGGTATAGTTGATAATGCATAAACTGTTGAAAAAACACCACCTAAAACTAAAGCTAATCTTCTCTTTAAACCAATTGTATTTTCAAATAAAACAGTTGAATAATAAATAGCTGCATTACAACCTGTAAATTGTTGGAAAAATTGTGCTGATGCACCTAAAACCATTCTTCTAAAATATTGATGTTTATTATTTGCAAAAATTTCTTTAACTGTTAATTGAGCATTATCAAATCTATTAACAGCATCAGCTATAAGTGTAGATTCAGCAACAATATGATCATCAGATGGTGATAAATCATCCAATTTACCTAAAATATATCTAGCTTCAGCAATTTTACCTTGAGCAATTAACCATCTTGGAGATTCAGGTAAACCAATCATACAAACTAATGCAATAGCAGCAAAGACAATTTGAAGTGCAATTGGTAATCTCCAAGCAACAGAACCTGAAGCATATGATAAACCAAAATCAATCCAATATGCAACAAATGTACCAACAGCAATTGTTGAACCTTCTAAATAAACTAATCTACCTCTATTTTCAGGTTTTGACAGTTCTGATTGCCAAACTGGAATTGTAGCTGTATTTAAACCATTACCAATACCTGTAACAGATCTTGCAATAATAAAATGTCCAAGTGGCCAATGACCTTTAAATGGGAAAATTGAAATAAATGTACCAATAATCATAATACAACAACCAACAATAACTAATGGTCTTCTACCAATAGCTTCACCTTTCCACATTGCAAATAAAGCACCAAAGAAACAACCAATTTCATAACATGCTGTAACTGCACCTTGAACAACAGTTGAATGATTAGAAGTACCACCAACAACAGGGAAAACTTTAATAAATTGTTCAGCTGTAATAATACCTGACATTAAACCTTGATCATAACCAAATAATGAGAATGAAACAACAGCACAAAATGTAACTGTCCATCTTAAAGGTCTACCTTTTAATCCCATCGTTGAATGTCTACTTCTAAGGTTCCAGTATTCTGTTTCAAAAAGAACTTCTGGAACATTGTCTGAAGAATCAGAACTTGCACTAGATCTTCTTGTGCCCGTCATTTTTGGTTTTTTTTAAAAATAATTTATTTAATTATTTTTCCTCTTCTTCTTCTTTTATTATAGTAAAGGTTATCTATCCAATTGAACAAATAAAAGCAATTTAGATAGAAAGAAGAAGTTATAAATAATTTATGGAGGTTGAAAACTTCACATGGTTAAAGTTAAAAAGGATTGGTAGCAGGGGGTATCATAGCTCTTTTATATCCCAGCTCCGGGAACGTGACATTGAAAAAAAAAAAAAACCAAAAGGGAGATAGACAATAATAATAATAAAAATTTTTTTTTCCCTTGGTTTGCTTTCACATGTATGTATGTAAGTAAGTATGTATGTATTTACGGTTAAAAACAAAATAGCAAGTATAAAAAAAAAAAAAAAAAAAAAAAAAATTAGAGTATACATGTACTGTGTTAAAAGAAACGAAGCGAGTGAATCGCAGATTGAAAACAAAACCATATAATAATAGGCAAGGTAAAGTAACAAGAAAGAGCCGAGTAAATGTTACGTTTCCATGACGTTTGCCACTTGCTATGTACAATGAGAGACACACGACCTTCTGGCAGTGATAATTATCCGACCTTCCGCCGTTAAGCCTTTTGTATCTATTTATTGTTCCTGCAGATCCCGCGGCGTCGACGGCGACGACGGAGCAACAATTAATATTATTATTAATGCTGGGCTGGCTGGCAGTTAGCGTTTTAGTCTTGTAGTGGTGGTGTAGTTGTTAGAATGGGTGGGTGGGT